>JAEQBH010000952.1:0-312360 GCA_016808115.1 Tetrastigma voinierianum
ATGAGCATGAAAGTGGTTAGAGATTGGCATGGAGAACACTTAGTGTGGATCTGACCAGTGTGAGCAAATGGATGTTGGTGGGCTCCCCTGGGGTGAAACCAACTTGGTAGTTTTAGAGGAGAGATGGCAAACAATTCGTAGAGAAGAGGGAGAAAGAAAGAAGGAAATAAAGAAAAGAAGAAGAAAAGAAACCAGAAGAAAGAAAGAAAGGAGAAAGGGAGGAGGAAGCTTTTTCCTCCATTGTTTCGGTTATAGGTGGATCGGGGCTGATCACACATGTGAAGGTGAGGATCTTTAAGCTGTGGTTGTTCCTTGTTTGGGGCCATGGAAATAGCATTTAGTTGGAAGTTTTCTATGTGATTGTTTGAATGAAAAACATGCTGGAATTGTGATGTTGTCTTATGCGATTTTTACGGGTTTAAGGCTGAATTTGTGATGTTGTCCATCTTGAATTTAAGGTTTAAGGCTAGTTTCGATGTTGTACTTGCTGGAATTTGGGTTTAGGCGAAATTGTGATGTTGTACATCTTGTTTTTTTTTTTTGGTTTTTAGACTGAATAAAGTCAGTTTGTGGTGTATCATTAGCCATCAAAACATGCAGAATTTTATAGGCTTTCATGCATGACTAACATGCGGGATGTTTGGGGTTTTAGATCAAAGAAAACTCGGTTGGTGTGGCCTTATGTATGACTAACGTGCGGGAATGTTCTAGGTTTGTTTGAAAAACTGAGTTGGTGTATCATTGTATGCATGAAAAACATGCAGAATTTTATGGGGCTTTCATGCATGACTAACATGCGAGAATGTTTCAGGGTTTAGTCGAAAAGCTGAGTTTAGGTGGCCTTATGTGCATGACATTAACATGCGAGAATGTTCTAGAGTTTTAGTGAAGAAAACTCGGTTGGTGTATCATTGTATGCATGAAAACGCTCACCCAGGAATTTTACTGGAAAGCACCTCATGCATGATAACATGCGAGAATGTTTTGGGGTTTTAGATCAAAAAACTCGAGTTTAGTGTGGCCTTATATGCAGATCTTTATACGAGAGAATCTTCAAGTTTTAAGTGAGGAAGAAAACTGAGTTTATGTCATTGTATGCATGAAAACATCTGAATTTTTATGGGCTTTCATGCATGACTAACATCTGAATCTTTGGGGTTTTAGATAAAAGAAGAAAAACTCAGTTTGTTGGCCTTATATTAAGACTAACATGCAGAATGTTCTAGGTTTTTAATTTGAAGAAAGCTGTTTGGTGTATCATTATCACATGAAAACATGCTGAATTTTATGGGCTTTCATGCATGACTTAACATGCGGAATGTTCTAGGTTTTTGTTGAAGAAAACTGGTTGGTGTATTATTGTATGTGCATGAAAAACAAGCAAAATTTTATGGCCTTTCATGAATAACAACATCACAGAAATTTTCATGGAGCTAGTGGTAGTGAATAATGTAAGTGAATATAACATGCAGAATTTTAAGACTAATATGTGATTTATTGCATGTTGTGCATATCTTTGTTTCAGGTTTAGGACTAAAAAAATCAAAAGTTGGCTTGTTATTACTTGAATTAATGCCAATATAATTTATGGAACCAATACGGTTAGTGCATGCTTATGTGATCTCTTGGTTTAATATATGGAATATTAACATATTTGCATGTATGTTAAATATATGAAATGTTTTGTGCATTAGACACACACATAGTGTCTGGTGTAGAATGTCCATGTAGAGTTTTCATACGTGGTCATGGGTTTGAGTGTAGTGGCTGGAAATTGCATTGCATTAAGTAAATCACTGATAACACCATATTCACATGAGGAGTGTACATAGATGCTGATTTGTACTTATTTGGTGTGGCCCGAGATGGTGTGGGACTGGGAATGGGACCAGTCAGGTGGAGTTCATAGTGTTAAGCGAAAATGGAAAATGAAATGTAATGGGACATGAAGTAGGGGATAGATACCCCCTCGGGTGAAAACACGAGGGCACAGTTGAACGATTATCCTTGCGGTGAAAGCGAAAAATGTCGGAGGTGTAGGGCGAGTGAACAGGACCCGAAAAGTTATATTGCCTAAAGGCAAACGATTAAATAAATATCACATGGACTACGAGTTGTGAGATTAAATTGAATTGACTACGTCTGATTATTTGCACCGTTGGGTATTGAGTCGGATTGACACGTGCGCTTGGGCCATGTACGAGTGTAAGTCTCATACATGCATGGAGACTTTTTCCATGATAGGATAACATGTATCTGGTTCGTTATTGGTTTGGCCAGGTAAATGATCATTTGCATGTGCACCTAGGTAAAAATAACCCTTATAAGTTTATCTCTCTTTGTTATATTTCTTAGTCGTGGGACCTCTTTGGAGTCTGGAGCAATTCTGAGAGGACGAAGCGCTCATAGTAGGGATTATGAAGTGGCTTGGTATTTGTGTATGATTTCATGTTTGTGTACTTTATATATTAGAGCGAACTAATATTAATATGTTTTGTATTAGGAGTAGTCTAACTGCTCTTAGATATAAATGTATGGTCTTGTAACCATGCAAACTGTGAGTATGATGATGGGCCCTATTGGGCCATTTTACTCATATGGGTCCTCATGATATGAGACACACATAGTGATTCAGCGAGTTATTTGGTAGTCAATGGGACCCCGGTTTGGGAGTGTCACAATAACTGGTATCGAGCTTGGGTATCGGAATACCACAGGCTTGGTGGGGCATGGGTTTCGTGGACATTCTTGTTTAGTAATATTAGGAGCATCATGGCACAGTATGGCTTGGTATTGGGCTTGAGTTAGAGTTGCCTAGTGCTCGGAAATTGATATCGGATAAGTAATGTTTTATCAGGTCTAAGTAGGAG
The DNA here is from genome assembly GCA_016808115.1 of Tetrastigma voinierianum. NCBI lineage: Eukaryota > Viridiplantae > Streptophyta > Magnoliopsida > Vitales > Vitaceae > Tetrastigma > Tetrastigma voinierianum. Next base: position 2,871 of record JAEQBH010000952.1, read on the forward strand.
GTTACCTGAATCACGAGACGAGTTAGATCATGACATGCATTGTGTGTTTCACCTTTGTCTTTGATTGTATGTACATGATTGTGTGTGCAAATTCGTGAATTATATACGTGGTAGGATGTATATAGGAAATGAACACTAGGTTGAGAAGCGTAACCTTAGGAGTTAAGAAACAAGCGGATGGTTTGGGATATTATAAATATCATTACTTAATTCAAACATGTGCTACAATGGTTGGACACGAAAATGATTCTAAGCTTTGCGGTTTGAGTGTTATAGATGGCAGAGAGTAGAGGGCGGGCGTGAGGTCGTCGGCGGGTGATGGTCGACCACGTTTTTGATGGCGAGCCTGAGGCTATGAAGTCGCTCCGCCATCGCCCGGCTTCCAGGCGGTGGCGACCTACAAGAGTGAGAGGTGGTAACCTCCGGAGGTTCAAGAGCTGTACTCCCAGACATTCACGGGAGGGGACCGATGTGTGGCAAGCCATTAGTTCGTCAGATTGAGAAAGTTCTCTAGGGCTGTGGAATCACCTCGGATGCTACTCCTTCACCATCTTCCCCTTTATCACATGCCCTTGGTCTGCTTCGACCTCGGCTTTGGTGGAGTCCGTATCTGGTGGGAGTGGGTCAGGCTTCCGGACTTGGAACTATGACGTGGATCGTTCGCGGACTATTCATGGAAAGTACTTTCTTTCTGCTAGACATGCGGGCGGGAAGTCGTGAGTTGAGGCGAGGCGATGTTGTGCGCCTGACTCCATTGGCAGTTACGGGAGATTGGCACGTTTAAGGATGATTATCAGCGGCGTGGTCGAAGTTGAGCAGATGGGTTGAGTTGTCCATGCGAGGAGTGGGTGTAGGACCTAGCTTCAGGGATCGCCGGGAATTTAGGATCGATTCCATTACAACCTTGATTGATATTGAAGCAGGTAGATGGCCTTCGTAGCGTCAGAATGCGGGTCTTTAGTAATAAGAGATGGGGAGCGAGCTTCTTCTTCGGGCTCGGGAAGACGGGGACCTGTTCCTAAGGGTTTTGGGCGGGACCGTATGGGGCCAAGGCCGGGTCGGGTGCAGTCGGAGCTGGGGAAGATGACATGTCACCGCAATCAGCCGAGACACATGAGGCTGAACTGCCCTGTGATACTGTGGGTTTTCGTAATCGTGGGACACTGCGCTCCCGATCATAAGTGGGACATGGAGTACACTCGCATAGTTCCTCCCACCAAAGATGGGCCGTGGAACAAAGTATCATTCTCGCGTGGTGCGACACGAGCATCGAGAGTGTTTCCTTTGGGCGTGATAGGTCAAAAGGGCCGCTTATAATGGTCGAGGTCGAGGGCAGAGGTACAAAGCCGACTCGGGGCTCGGGCGCAGTTCTAATATCTTCGCAGCCGAGGCAGCAGATCACTGATTTAGGGTACGCTTTCTACTTTTCGCCGCAAGGGTGTTATTCGACTGTGTGCATCGTGATTCCTTTATCACGCATCTTCGTGGTGGAGTATCGGGCTTAGAGGTCGAGACCTGACGGCAATGCATGTGAGTTCTCCTGCGGACTAAGCGAGAGAATTGATCGGATATGTCGAGGATGAGTTAGAGATCTCTCGGGATTCTACTTACCTGGACCTTCTCGTAATGGACATGTCAGAGTTCGAGGTCATCCTCGGGATGGACTGGTTGACGGCACATCGGGTTGTCATAGCTCAGATCGTATGAGAGTTACCTGGCCACACACCAGACGGTACTTGTGTCATGTTTTAGGGGAATAGGCACGATGTTTCACCCCATACTGTGCACGATTCAATGATGGCATCGTGCGCTTGACGGGTCAAGAAGCAGCCTTACCTCGGAGGACGAGGTGGAGACAGATACGGAAGCCCATCGAGTGGTTTAGGCACGAGGATTTTTCGGGACGAAAGCTACTGTGATTACCTCCATCGAGAGATGTAGATTCCTCGCATTGAGTTCCATCCTGATGTCGCTATTTCATTTCTCCGCATAGATGGCACCATGAGTTACGAGAGCTCAAGGTCCTACACAGGATATCAAGTGGCGGTTTCATTACCCGGCATTTCACCATCAAGTCTTGCCTCTATTTGGCGAAAAAGAAGGATAAGACCCTTTCGACTATGCATCGACATGCATACTGAAACAGGTTACTATCAAGAATCAAGAGATTCATTACCGAGGATTGATGACTTGTTTGATCAACTGAGGGGGGCGCGAGTCTACTCCAAGATAAACCTTCGTGACCGGGTTACCACTGGGCTGAGAGTTGGGTGAGTGCGTACATCCCAAGACAGCGTCGTGGATGCAGATGGGCGCTTTCGAGTTTACTGGGCGGATGCCCTTACTGACGACGCACCGGCAGCATCATGGACTCCTCATGAATAGGGTGTTCCAACCCATTATACATCACCAGTGGTGGTCTTTGTTGATGACATCTCGATCTACTCCCAATCGGAGGTGGAGCATGAGGATCATCGAGAACGGCCTACGCTGAGGGATCATCACCGATGCCAAGTTCAAGAAGTACGAAGTTTTGGCTTAATGAGGCTCGGGACACGTGGTGTCACCTTCAGGCGTGTCGCTGACCCGGGAAGGTTAGGGTCAGGATGCAGTCGGGAGCAGACCGTCGCCGAGACACGAGACCCTGGGATCGGGCAGTATTACAGAGGTTTGATAGAGGATTCCTGGCTAGCGTTGTTTATGACAAGATTGACCTCGAAGGAGGTCAAGTTTGTATGGATGACTCGCGCGAAACAGCGCCGCCCAGAATTAAGAGGAGGCTTACTTCAGCCTTCCTATCCTAATAGTCCCTAGCGGACAGAGGTACACAAGAATCAGAATAAGCTCAAAGATTCGCTGGGGTGTGTTCTGATGCAAATTCCGAGAAGGTCAGGCTTATGGTTCTCAGTAGCTAAAGAATCACGAATGCACTACCCTACGCATGACATGGAGTTGGCCTGTCGTAGTCTCGCCCAAGATTTGGCGCCTACTACTTATATGGTGAGCGCTGAGGTGCTTTACCTCACTAAAGTCCGAATACATCTTCACGCAGCCGAGACCTCAAATAATGGTGCGCCGTAGTGGATGGAGTTTTTGGAAGATTACGACTTCACTTTGCATTACCATCCCGGTAAGGAAAATGTGGTGGCTGATGCGCTTAGTCGAAAGGCATAGGGAGTACTGGCTAGTATAGCTTCCCGGGACGGCGATGTCGAGACAGCCAGGGCGCTTCGTGATCAAGCAGACGAAGGAGCGTGCTCAGGTACTTGAAGTATGATGGCTACGCCCGTCTCCCATCGAGCCGAGTGATAGAGTCCCGGTGTGCAGACGCGAACCGCATTCATCGTAATGGCAGTACGTCAGTACGCAGACGGTTATCGGGCCATCCACACAGATGGTAGTCTTCTTGCATGTGTGGACTGGTCAGGGTCTCTGGGGCCGATCTGGATTCGGCGGAGGAGGTCCCCGCGAGTCCATCAAGCCCCGATTCATCGTGACATCCAGTGGCACGTAAGATGTATCATGACCTTCGCCGCCAGATATCGAGCGATGAAGAGGCATGTTGGGGATTTTGTCCGACGGTTCACGTGCCACAGGTCGGCCAGCACCGTGAGGCCACAGGCTACTCCGTACCATCGGGAGATAGCTGAGCGAAGGAGCACATCACGATGGACTTTGTGACTACTTCTGCCACTTTGACATCCTTAAGTATGGATGCGCGTATATGGGTTATGCGGATCGACTCACCAAGTCGGCACATTTGGCGGTCGCGTTGAGTCTCTTCACATCGAGAATTTTGTGTCGATATAATGAGATAGTACGGCCAGATGGAGTTCCACCTCCATAGTATCGGGATCGATCCTCGGTTACGCCGCTTCCGAAGAGTTTTAAGGCCATGGGGACGCATTTTCGATGAGATCAAGCCATCCTCGACGGATGGTCAATCGTAGCGGACGATCTTATTTTAGAGGACATGCTACAGCATGCGCCCCGGATCTCAAGGGTAGCCGGGAGGAGCACTTGCTCCTGGTAGAGTTTTCCTACAATAACAAATTTATCGTTTAGCATTCGATGGCACCCATGAGGCTCTCTAAGTGAGGCCATGTCGATCACCGATGTTGGATGTGAGGTGGGAGAGAGCTCTATCAATCGGGCCCAGATTTGATTAGAGACACCAAAGAAGGTGGGTATGATCCGGAGCCGCTTCACCGCCAGAAATACAAAAGAGTTACGATGATATACGACGATGACCCTAGAGTTCGAGGTGCGGATCATAAGTTCTCTGAAGGTGATGCCTAAGAGAGGAGGATCAGATCTTAAACGAGGAAGCCGGCCGCCGAGGCACATTGACCCTCTCGAGGTACTGATGCGGGCGCTGTTGCAGATCGGTTACGTCGCAATCGAGTTTGTCATGTTCATGAGGGTGTTTCACGCCCTATGTTCTACACACCGATCCAAGGCATACACTGGACGGTGAGAGCTTGTTGGGCTGATGGTGATGGGACCTTCGAGGAGGGACCAAGGCGCATCATGGATACCGAGAGCGTAAGCCTTAGCGGCAAGACTCCGCGAGGTCATGGGAAGGTGTTATGGCAAAGACCGAGGAGTCGAGGAGGCGCACATGAGCGCGAGGACACCGCATCGCGGCCAACTATCCTTCGCTTGAAGAAGGAAGGAAGCGTTTCTACGTCATTAATGGTTTCAGCCTTGACCTGCTGGTATTATGCATGTGGTTGATTGTTTTGTATAGACATGGAATTTCGGACGAAATTTTTATGGGGAGAACTGAACCCGAAAAAGCCGCTTTCCTTTTCTCTTCTTTCTTCGAAACGAGTGAATCGGTAAATCTGGCGCCTGGACGATACAAACAAAAACCCTAGATCTTTCTAGACTGATTTATCAAAACTGACACGCTGCTAAAATCATCTATGTTAGCTAAATCTGTGTGAACCAAACGAATCGTGTCGACCGAGACTTTCGCTTTGCACGCATTGAGACTTAACTGCCAAACGCGGGGTGCCATGGCACTTGTGCATGGGAGACACTTCTGGGCGCTGGTAGCCAAGTGTCATGCCCTTAGGGATTGCATGAGTTGGGTGGGAGCCAAATGTCAAGCCACCCTCATGCATTTGTTACGAAAGTGGTCGGTTGTGCTGATGGAGAACACTTGGTCTCGAGCCACCAAGTGTCAAACAAATGGATGTTAGGTGGGCTCTAGGTGAAACCAACTCTTGGTAGTTTGAGGAGAGATGGCAACAATTCGAGAGAAGAGGAGAAGAAAGAAAAGAGAGAAGGAAAGAAAGAAAAAGAAAGAAAGGAAGAAAAGAGTCTCAAGAAGAAAGAAAGAAAGGAGAAAGGGAGGAGGGAAGCTTTTTCCTCCATTGTTTTCAGATTTGGGTGGATCAAGAACTGGATCCTACACACTTCCAAGAGATCTTTCGCCTTTGGTTATTTCCTTGTTCGGGGTCATGGAAATGGCATTTGGTTGAGTTTTCTATGTGATTGTTTGAATGAAAACATGTCGAATTGTGGGGATGTTGTCCATAATCGAATTTTCTGGTTTAAGATCGAATTTGTGATGTTGTCCATGCTGAATTTTCTGGTTTTAAGACTGAATTTTTGATGTTGTACTTCATGAATTTTTTGGGTTTGAAGACTGAAATTGTGATGTTGTACATGCTGTTTTTTTTTTTGTTTTTGGGGACTGAATAAATTTTAGTTTATGTATCATTGTATGCATGAAAACATGTAGAATTTTATGGGCTTTCATGCATGATCATGCAGGATGTTTTGGGGTTTTAGATCAGCAAAACCCAGTTTGTGGCTTTATGTATAACTAACGGCACAATGTTCTAGGTTTTAGACTGAAAAGAAAACTCAGTTTGGTGTATCATTGTATGCATGAAAAACATGCACTTTATGGGTTTTCATGCATGACTAACATGTAATGTTTTGGGGTTTTGTGATCAAAGAAAACTCAGTTTGGTGTGGCCTTATGTGCATGACTACATGCAAAATGCTCTAGGTTTTTAGACTCGAAGAAAACTCGCCAGGACATTGTATGCATGAAAAATATGTAATTTTATGGGCTTTCATGCATGACTAATATGCACGTTTTGGGGTTTTAGATCAAAGAAAACTCGGGGCCAGTGGCCTTATATGCAAGACTAACATGCGAATGCTCTAGGTTTTTAGACTCAAGAAAACTCGCTTGGTGTATCATCGATGCATGAAAAACATGCTTGAATTTTACGGGTTTTCTACGACTCAACATCCGTAATGTTTTGGGTTTTAGATCAAAGAAACCCGCCAGGTCTATATGCAAGACTAACTTGCAGAATGTTCTGTAAGGTTTTTAGATCAAGAAAAACTCACTTGGTGTATCATTGTATGCATGAAAAACATGTCAATTTTATGGGCTTTCATGCATGACTAACATGCGTAATGTTCTAGGTTTGTGGGATTGAAGAAAACTCACTTGGTGTATTATTGTATGCATGAAAACAAACAAATTTTATGGGCTTTCATGAATGTTAACATGCAGAATTTTCATGGAACTGGCGACTATGAATAACATGTAGAATCGCGGAATATTAATATGCACTTTCTCGAACTAATATGGTTACGCATGTTATTACGCGTCGCTTTTCCGGTTTCAGACAAAATCAGCTGGCTTGTCATTACTTCAATTAATGCCATGCGTAATTTTATGGAACCAATCGTTAGTGCATGCTTCGTTGACAGATCGATTTGAATACGGAATATTAACACGACCGCATACAAGTTAAATATATGGTGTTTTGTGCATTAGACACACACATGTACTAAGTGTAGATTGTCCATGTAGAGTGTTTTCATACATTGGTCAGTGGTTTAGTGTGCTGCACAAATTGCATTGCATTGGTGTGCGGTAACACCACATTACATGAGAGTGTGTACATGGTGCACCGATTTGGCACCCCAGATTAAAATAATCGTGTGGGCTGGGAATGGGACGGTCACCGAGCCCATAGTGTTAAACAAAATGGAAAATGAAATGTGTCTGGGCGTGAGCAAGTAGGGGATAGATACCCTCTCAGTGAAAAACTCAAACTGCTAGACAACAGATCCACCCAAGTGAAAGCCCAAAAATGCTCTATGAGGGTGTATGAGACCGCTATGGAGACTCCTCGAAAGTCTCGTTGCCCAAAAAGACACACGGTAAACGACAAATAAATATCACATAGACTACGTAGTTGTGAGATGGGGAGTCGGAATTGACTCAAGATCGATTTCTCCCATACTGTGATTAGCGGTGGGCTCGAGGTCGACCCTACTGGCCATGCATGCTGTCGCTCATACATGCATGTAGACTTTTTCATGATAGGATAACATGTATGCACGATTGGTTGTTGGTTTGACTGCACGATCATTTGCATGCACCTAGGTAGAAATAGTTCTTATAGGATTTATCTCTACTGGCGTTAGCTCACCCGCCGTGGGACCCTCTTTCGTGCACAGGACAGCCAAAGTGCATTTACGCCCTTAGAGGCCTGGATTATGAAGGGCTTAACTGTGGGCCTTGATTTCTTGTTTTGTGTATATATTAGAACAAACTAGTATTAATATATGTTTTGTAATAGGAGTGATGTAATAACTCTTAGATTCATAGAAATGTATGGTCTTGTAACCGTATGGATCTAGTGAGGATGATGGGCCCTATTGGGCCATTTTACCACATGTATGGGTCTCAAGGATAGAGACACACTGTGTTTCGCAAAGGATTCGGTAGTCAATGGGACCCCTGCTTTGGGGTGCCTCACGTAATTTCAGCTATACTGCAAGAATGGCCTGCCTATTCTAAATGCATCTCTTCCCTTCTCGCCGAGGGAATTTGCCTTGACTGGTTTCCATTTCCTTATTTCCATTCTCCTCGGCTTTGCTTCTCCTCCACTATCCCTTTCGCTTTTGTTTCTAGGCCCTTTGTTACCCCAAAGAAGGGTCAGGAGACATTTCACTACGCCAACAAGGTCACAGGCCTGCTTATCAAGCAGGATTTGAGCACTTTTCGTACTAATCAACTCAAATAACCCAATTGATACACTGCTGTCCCAACTATACTACTAATCATATTTTAGAATATTTTTGTAGTTTTGCAAGCTAATTGTACCACTTCTTCAAAGCCAATTCGTAAAGAACTCGAGCCAGCTCGGTCGTACTGACAAAGTGTATAGCAATCGAGCTAAATACGTAGGGAGGAATTGCATAAAGTTTGCAAAAATTTTCGCAAAGATGCGAATTTTCCTAGCATGCGAAATTTTCAAGATGCAATTTTCAAGAAGATGCGAACAAATTTTCGTGATTCACTCCTCGCAAAGATGCTAAATTTTCGCAGTATCCCCTATTCACAGACACCACTTTAATTTTATGGATTTTACCAAAATGCCCTTAATGTACTTTTTGTCTTTCATACATTTATGTAAATTCCTTGACTGGAAAGCACTATATAAGCCTACTCAAGCTCTCAGACAGCGCTTATTTTAATTAATAAAGTTGGCGCCAAAGCTTTTAGCTTTCCCGCCTCTGCAACTTCCCTTCACTTTCTCTCCCTTTCTCGTATTTTCTCGCCTGCCAAACAACCCTTGAGGATGAAAACTCAAGGGATGCTTGGCTAAACCTCTCATCCTTGAAGAGGAGGGGCACTGGGTGAAAGTTTGAGGTAAAGAACTGTCCTCCTGTTGCCAACGCAGGCATTTATTACCATTTATGTTTCTGCATCTCACGCTATGTTTGAATCCCTATGATGTACCCTATGTGGCCAGTACTTGGCAAGCTTTAAAGGCTCAGTGATACTTATTGCTAGATCCACTGATGCTAGCTTAGTTGCTGTTTATTTGCTCCTACATGCTAGATCTAGGGTCAGTTTTAACTGCTTCGAAACACTAATGGTCAATAAATGTCATATACTAGGAGAAACACTTTTAGGGTTCAGTTTTTATGGCTAAACGTAGATCCGATTCGGGAAATGACTATAGGTTATCCTCCCCAACGCGAGGAAAAGGACCCGAGGATATTATATTTGCCTTAGAACCCTAAGCCCAGTGGCTTGAAACTTCAAGGACTTCTTTTACACTTTATTTTTCCAGAGGTTACAAGATACTACCATCAACCTCACCGGCTTACCAAACCCCAAACTAAAGTGGAAAACCAATTTCAATCAACGGTGACTCATTTAGTACGAAGAAACCCATCCTCGAAGTTCGACCTTAGGGCCACTATATTGCAAAGAGCTCATACGACAATAGGGAAACTTTAGGATGTTAAATTTTGTCGATCTTGCACCTACTTTGCCACGAATCAAATGGCTGCTGAGGATGGTGCCTTTGTACAAGTGAGAGGTTGCTGAACTTGTGATCCTCACCACAAGTATTGGTGAATTCCACCCTTTTTGCCTCTACTTTATTTCCCCCTAGCAGCTTCACCGTTGGGTTGATTTAATTTTATAATGGTTTCATACATAGAATTTTCATTTTTATATCTAGCTAACATTAACCTTTTGCAGCTCTCGCTTATTTCGTCATTGTCCCAGGTTGCCGTGAAGTGGAAAATTTTTATGCACCATTGGGACAGAAATACTACAGGCAGATTGGGAAAGGGCCGCTGCTCCACATCAGGTGAGGTGAGCCTAAACTCGTAACAAACAACTTCCACCTCGAGGAGCAAGAGGAGCCAATAGGGGTTTAAAGGACCCACGCCTACAGATCATCGAGGGATCAAGAGCATACACCCACCAAGGCGAGTGCACCTCATGCATTATTCCCCCCGCTTAAGGATGCGTTGAGGCCTTATCCTGGGTGCCCCCAAGCTCCCAACTTCTTTTTCATGGTAAGGAAAATGCAAAATCCATACACACATCCGGGATTTTGGGGAAGCTATGAACGCTTCATGAGGGTGCAACCGATATGGAGTTGTTGAAGTTGAAAGCCTTTCCTTTAACCCTCAAAGACAAGGCTAAGACGGCTTAATTTCTGCGCCAAGAACTATCAGAATCGAGCAAACCGCAGAAAGTAATTTTTGAAGAAATTCTTCAGTGCACACAGGACCAATAACTTGAAGAGGCAGATTTATACATTTGTAGCCCATGATAATGAGAAGTTCTACCAGTGCTGGGAGAGGTATATGGAGACCATCAGTGCCTGCCCTCACCATGGCTTTGATACCTGGATGCTGGTGAATCACTTTTATGATGGGATGTCCCCTGCTATGAAGCAATTGTTAGAAACCATGTGTGGAGGGGACTTCCTGAGCAAGAATCCGTACTTAAGCCACATGGATTTCAACTATGTGGCTGAAACCTCCGCGCATGGGATGAGCTAAACCCATGGAGGTAGAGAGAATGAAGCACACAACAAAACCAAAAGGGGAGGTATATACCACAAATACAGGATGTGGAAAATGAAAGCCAGTTATCTTCTTGACTAGAAGGTTGGAAGCAGCTGAGTCAAATCAAGATGAGGCGGGCGTGAGGTCAAAACACTGCATTCTCTCCACCGTTTAATTACTAATCCACTAGTCACCAAGGAGCACCGCCACCCTCCTCGCATGGGATTTGATGCAAGAGCAGGCAAACATAGTGGGTCAAAGTAAGCCACCAACAAACGCTCCATATGGGAACACCTACAATCCAAATTGGAGGAATCATCCTAATATATCATGGAAGCTAAAACCCCCAGCCTTATGTTGCTCCCACGTGATTCATAGTATAAAGCAAATATCCCGGGTTCCACTTCACAAAGAACAACAACATCCCGTTCCACTTCACAAAGAATAATAGCAACATCCTCGTTCCACTTCATGCCAAAGAAGAACCCCACCCTCATCCCCCGTGAGAGCAAGCTATCAGGAATTTCCAGCAAGGTCAGGCAACTTTGTGAAGAACAAGACAATGAATGCTCAAACCACTCAAAATCGAAACATTGGAAGACACACTCAACAAAAACAGATGACCTCGCAAAGACGCCCAAGGTTGACTAACCAACAACAGTTCTCAAAAAGGGAACATCCCAAACACAACCAAATCCTGTGGCGCATGAATTAAGCTCCGCCAATCCACTCCAAATCCTAAAATTGACGGTTAAAGCAAAGGGTCACTTTGAGGAGTGGTAGATAAGTCAAACCATCCACCCCCAAACCAGTAGTGGAAGATCCCCACATAGTTGAACCTGAGCCAGAGAATGAGGCACCAAAAGGGGATACAGTGAATAAGAGTACACCCCCTCCTTTTCCACAAGCACTGGGAAACAAGAAAAAAACCATCAACTAGACATAAATATTAGAAGTGCTGAGGTAACTGAAGGTCAACATCCCTCTGCTTGACATGATTAAGCAAGTCCCCACTTATGTTAAATTTTTGAAGGACCTATGCATGGTGAAGAGAGGTATAAATGTCAATAAGAAGACCTTCTTAATTGAGCAAGTAAGTGCTATCATTGAGTGCAAAACCCCGGTAAAGTATAAAGATCCGGGGTGTCCTACCATCTCAATTAATGTCAGAGGCACTTGTATTGAAAAAGCACTACAAGACTTAGGAGCTAGTGTGAACCTACTGCCATATTCAATGTACAAACAGTTGGGTTTGAGAGAACTTAAGCCCACTTCCATCACATTGTCTCTAGCCGATAGATCTATTAAAATACCAAAGGGGACTATTGAGGATGTTCTAATACAAGTGGACAACTCTCATCATCCAATGGATTTGCTTATTTGAACAGAAATGGTTGGTAAGTAAATAACCATGTACCAATTATATTGGGAAGACCATTCCGGCTACTTCAATGCCATTACAACGTCGTAAATGGGGTTCGCAACTCACCTGGGAACATGACCGGGAACTCAATATCTTCCACTTAAGTAAAAAGATATGCAACCAGTGGAGATGACTGAAGAAGTCTCAGATAATAGACACAATTCTTGAAGAACAAGCTAACGAGCGGCAGCAAGTGATGCCAAAACCAGTAACTATCCAACATCTAGACTTTCAAAATGTTTAGTACATGAAAGACTAGAGAAAAGGAGGAAATTCTACTCTATTGTCGAGAGAGGAAGAAAATGAATCTCAACAACCGATCTCAAGCTCCTGCTCCAGAACTAAAAATATGCATTTTTGGAAGAAAAAACAAACAAATTTGTCCAAGACATATCATCACCGCCGAGCACTCCACAGAAAGATAATCACTCCAAATCCTCAAGAGTCAAGCAAGCTTTTTGGGTGGAAAATTGATTTGTGTTGGTATCAACCCAACAATTTGCACCCCATCACATTTATTTAGAGAAGGAGTCAAAGTTGTTAGGCAACCACGAGGAGATTGAATCCCCATATGTGAGGTAGTTCGCATTAAAGTCTCCGTTGTCGTAGTTTCAGACATTTACCCCATATTTGATAGCACTTGGGTGAGCCCAACCCAAGTCATGCCAAAGAAATCAGGGGTAACTACAGTGCAGAATACAGAAGGAGAGGAAATGCCCACCCACCTTACTATAGGCTGAAGGGTATGTATTGATTACAGAAGATTGAAGGAGGTGACAAGAAAAGATCACTTCCCTCTACCTTTCACGGATCATCTCCTGGAAAGAGTTTCAGGCCACCCCTTCTACTGCTTTCTGGATGGTTATTCAGGCTACTTTTAGATTGAAATTGCTGCAGACAATCAGGACAAAACTACCTTCACCTGCCCTTTTGGCACATATGCCTACAGGAGGATGCCCTTCGGCTCGTGTAAATACCCCGCCACATCTGCAGATGTGCGTTCGCATTTTCAAAGTGATATGGCAGAACGCATTATGGAGGCTTACATGGATGATACATCACGCCACGGAAAGCTTTGACTAACGCCACATCCATTTGGGAACTATCCCGCATAGATACTGAGAAGAACTTACGCTGAATCGGGAAAAGTGCCATTTCATGGTGACCCAAGGAATAGTGTTGGGACATGTCATTTTTGAGAATGGAATTGAAGTTGACAAGGCGAAAATTGAACTGATCTCTAAATTACCCTCTCCCACCAATGTGAAGACAAAGAGCACTCAAAGGCAGTTTCTTATAGGAGGTTTGATACGTAACTTCTCAAAATTGCTAAGCCACTTTATGTTTCTAGAAAAAGATGCCAAGTTTGGAGTGGGATGCAAAATGCCAACAAAGGCTCAAGAGCCTAAGGCTTATTTCTGACCACCGCACCAATAGTGAGGGCCCCACTGGCGCGCTGCCTTTTCGAGGTTATGTGCGATGCAAGTGACCTCACCGCGGTGTGGGTTCTCGACAAAGAGTGAGGTCCGATGTGGTTTACTGCGCGAGCAAAACATCAATGAAGCTCAAAGGAATTATACCAACATCGAGAAAGAATTGTTACAGTGGTCTACGCCTGACAAGTTTTAAAAGTGATTTGATTGTCCGATATAATCATCTTCACAATCATCACTTTGAAATATCTTCTCACTAAGCAAATGCCACTAGCTTATCATATGGGTCCTCTTACTACGTGGAGTTCAACCAGATTTGGGACAAGAAGGGTGTGGAAAATGTTGTTGCTCGATCATCTTTCCGCATCAACCATAGCACACAACACCCACAACCCTCCAATCTAAGTGATTAATTCCCAGAAGTCTCATCACTATGATGTTGTCTTTGGTTTGCCTCCACATTGCTAACTTTTTGGTACTGTGAGTTGCCACAATGGAAAGCGCAGACAAGAAGTTCTTCCATGCAAAAGTCCACTACTATTGGGAAGGTTAACCTTATTTTATTTAAACATCAGGCCGATCAACAATCAAAGTGTGTACTGGAAGGAGAACAAGAAGGGATATCAACACCGCCATGACAAGGCACATGAGTCATTTCATTTCCTGTAAACGGCACGAATGTCAAGCAGAAGCCATTCACCTTCTTTGTTTAAGGATGCCTATACCATGTGCAAACAATGCAACAAATGCCAGGTTGGGAAAATCTGCCGTCACATGATGCCACTCAACCCTATTCTGTTGTTGAGTTATTTGATCGTTAGCATCGACTTTTACAATCATTTCCTACTTCCTTCTGATATACTTACATTCTCATGGGAGTTGACTATGTGTCGAAATGGGTTGAAGCAATGCTGTGAAGATCATCAGATCACAAGGCCATATTGAAATTCTTGAAGGAGAACATTTTCTCTAGATTTGGGATCCCCAAAGTCGTAATCAGTGATGGAGGTTCACATTTCTGCAATAAACCTATTGAGAATCTCCTATCCAAGTATGGTGTCAAACACAAAGTTGCCACCCCTTATCATCCCCAGACCAGTGGCCAAGTAGAGTGATTCGTGCCACAGTAGGCTGAGCTAAAATCAACAAAATTTATATACACCCAGCCTACTACACGCGTAGTCAAGCTAATGCAAAGATAGTGGTCTAGGTCGAACACGGATGGGTTTTCATCCTAGAAATGATTTGCATAAGTGCACGAAGGTAAGGCTTATTTGGACTTTTGGATTTGTGTTTCAAAAACAAAGGGGGAATGGCTTGAAACTTATAATTGTAAAAACTGAAAGAAGGTGAAAAAGTTAACTTTGAAGAATTAGGTCACTAATCCTGGCAAGTTGTGGCAAACAAGGTCCTCGGTTTTATTCTCGCAAGTATGACATGCAACCTATAGTCCATGGCATAACCGGATCTATGTTTAACTAGCAAACCTCACCCTTGAAACAACTCCTATTTGAGTCAATACAGGTAACATGCGCTATGGCCCTTGATCGCTTAAACCCCACATTGCATCATCTCGCAGGCTCGGGAAGACCATCTGAATGAACCATGGGCATCTAGCAAGTATGCACCGTATCCCACATGGAGAGTATTGGCACAACCACAACAATAAATGTTGGCAACCCTAATTTGAGAAACCTAACATATAAATATCATTTTAGAGGCTCAGAAGACCATCTAAAGAATCACAAGACTTCTCACTCGAATATGCATCGATCCTAAAGCATGGAGAGTATCGCCAAATTAATGACATTCAATGTTATAACCCTATTTGAGAAGATAAAGGCCATAAATACAATACCTGGTAGCTTTTAATACAAGAGGACAACATGCATATGCCCCACCACTAAGCTAGCTTCCTTCCTCTTCAAAGAAAGGAGGTTAGCTACATCTCTTGAGCTGCCATCCTGGAAGAGGGGTGTTTGGCAAATCGAGAAAGGAGAGAAAGAGGAGAGAGAAGAGAAAAAAACAAACCATTTAGAAATATAAGACTTTATTTACAAAAAATGAAAATCCTACAGTAAATCTTCTCTCCCCAAATCAAGGTTTAGGTTACAAAACAAGAGGTTTGTATAGCCACCTCAATACATGAAAATACCAAAAACCTATCAATTCTTGGCTAAGTTAAAGGACAATAGAGTAATACACCAAGTTCGGGAGTCAGTTTGGCATTACTACAAAACATGACGCAGATAAATTTCGCTTAGGCTGAAGAATTTCATAACTAGCGAAATCACCAGCATAGCGAAAATAGAAATTTCAAGTAAAGCCGTGTAATTTCTCGCTTAGTTAGCTAAATTTCGCTAGCTTACGAAATTGTTGTGTGTAGCGAAATCGTATTTTCAAAAATGGCAGTTTAGCGAAACCGGGTGGTCTAGTTTAGTTCTGAAGATTTCGCTTGTTGCGAATTTTCGCTAAGGTTGCGAATTTTCAAGAATTCCTAGCGAATATTTTCGCAACTCTAGCTTAAAATTCCCGCTTTAGTTGATCTTCACCGCCTTCTATCAGATCCAATATTCTTCACTTGGTTTCTGGTTTTCATTGATTCTTGCTGGTTGATGATCGAACATTGGAATCAATCTTCATGATTCATCATTTGACTTAAATTGAACTCCAAGAGTGCAAACACCCGCAAACAACCAAAAATACCTCTTAAATGGTATATGGTACTAATAAGACTTGAACACTTCAATTGGTATAAATGACATGATTAATGCTAAAGCACTCAAAACCTATCTAATATGTGGTTCAAAATTGCAATTTTTTTGGGGCACTAATCACACTCCCCTAACTCAAACGCTGTTAGTCCCTTAGCAATGCAAAATAAAGCGAGGGATGCATGTGATTTTCAAAAGGTTATGATTCAAAAAGGGTTTATATACATATAAACAATATCTTAAACTGAAAAATTGAAATCAAATTTGAAAACCGATATAAAAGAATCAAAATCATAAGAGAACAATTTCAGGTCAAAACTGGTTCCATGATTCTCAACTTGAATTTCCACCTAAGTCTAATGGTTCTTTATGTAACCAGATTAAGCCAATAAATTGCAAAATTTGTCTCTCCCCCCAACCTAGCACTGACATGGCCTTAAGTTGTTGAGCAACCTAGATAAGGATAGTTACACACTTTTTTCTTTTTATTCAACTATATTGTAGGATGTACGCTTAAAATTCGACTTCACCAAAGTCCGTGTAACGGGGTCCACCGATGACTCCTTAACCAATTAAGGTTTAGGCATCAAGCCAAAAGGACTACTTGACCACAAACTCTACAGGCTTCACTCTCGACCAATGACTTCGAAATCAAGCACCTACAAATCGTTAGACTTACCTATCCACCCATGTAACAAACATCAAATCGATGACTTCAAATCAATTAAGGCATAGGGCATCGTTTCAGCGTTGGCCATACACCCTCGGACCGTGTTTCGTTTTAAGGCAAAACTTCATGACTTTATTTTTCTTTTTCTTTCTTTTCTTTTTCTTTTCTTTCATTGCTTTCTTTTTCTTCGGAAGACAAATATTGGTTCAAGTATGGGTAAATACAAACTCATCCTAGGTTGCCAACATGCTGGGCGGGCCACTGGCAAAGAAAGGAAGCGAACAAATTACCCTATCAAATAACTGAGTGCAGTGTGTGAATTAAAGATAAGGAGAAATTTCAAGCTGGCATGCCGGAACCTGTAAGTGACCAAAATTAGCTGCCATGGAATTTGTTCTAACATAGAGGTGACAAATAATGATTCAATTTTTCCAACATAAAGCAATTCAATTGTCCAATCAGAGCACCAATTGTTCAATTGAAAAGAAAAACATTTACACCTAGTAAAGCACAAAAACATGATATGTACAAAAAGCCAATATATAAATCGAATAGTTTTTGATATAGCCAAATGGCTAATACATGAATACAAAGCTAAACACAAAAATATCACGCCTACTATAGTTAATATTACATAAATCCTAATCAAGACCGGCGAGGCGCCAAGCAAAGCCGATAACTATACAAAATCATAAAGAGACCCCAACCACCACCGCCGTGGTGGCAGGCGGTGGTGGGCCTGCCGCCGCCGCCGCCGCCAACATCCAAAGAAGCGCGGCCGTGGTGGGTCCTCTTCCACCAGAACACGAGAAGACCCAAAGCGGGTCATAACTGTGGTCGCATGGAATGGCACTGGCCAACCGATCCCGGGTCGCTTCGTAGCCGCGGTTGGAGCGTGATGTAGCATCCATCACACCGGGCCGGACTTCTCGAGTCGATACGAATGCATCTTCGGGCCAATGGTGTGGCTTCGGTTAGATAATGAGTATCACTGGCAAACGATGTAAATTGCGGAGGAGGGGATGGAGGTGACATCCGTGGAACCGGACTCATAGCCTCGGCTCAAAGTGCAGACATCTGAAGGGCGTCCCGCCTGACCAGACTCCCGGTCCCGTGGTCGAAGTGAGATACGCATAGTCATCACCCGCTTCCACCGACATGACCAGGGCATCGAACCCCTCATCTCAATCCCGGCTCCTCCGAATCCTGCTATGCTCGAACATGGGCGTAGGAGTCTCGGGTGATAAGTAGTGGGATGCTCTTCCGCTTCGCATCAGTCCTTCCGATGGACCTTCTCGAACCGCAATGCAGAGGCCATCACCACCGTAGGATCAACCAAATCTCCCGAGATCCGGCAACGCGCTCCGTATCGAGTTCTCCGCACATAATGCCTGCAGAGGAATGTCGTATAATAGGTGGTCTACCAACAAAGATCCGAGGCTGAGCTGCCTCCAGAAAACATCGGACCAGCCGTGAAGGTCGCCGCTGCTCGAACCATCTCCTGCGGAGGGGCGGGCCCACTCTTCAACCTCCCAAGATTGCGCGGGCGGCGCGCAAGCCCAATGTCACAAATGCGCTG
This sequence comes from Tetrastigma voinierianum, assembly GCA_016808115.1. NCBI lineage: Eukaryota > Viridiplantae > Streptophyta > Magnoliopsida > Vitales > Vitaceae > Tetrastigma > Tetrastigma voinierianum. The sequence goes on from JAEQBH010000952.1 coordinate 21,052, forward strand.
CTCTATACACCGAAGGTCATCAATACCGAACTAAAGCCCGTGGACTGCCTCTCCTCGATGTCATGGAGCGGTAGAACCGGGCAAAGACTACTTCCTGACACACACTCGCTCGGAGTCACGCGAGGCTGCAGGGGAGTGAATACCCTCGATCAACCCCATAGACTCCCTGCATCTAGGGTCACCAGTCATGGACGCCATGGCACATGACTCCCCGATGAAACCTCCTCATGGAGTCGCACATCCCTAATGGGCCCCTACGAATAAAGGCCTCGAACTCGCCGAGCAGCGATAACCGTGGGTGGGATGAAGAAGTCGCCACGGCTGATACGACTGGTGACGGGGGAGGCCGAGAAGATGATGACTCGCCCGATGTGCGGCTCTGAGGGTCGCCTTCCTGAATTTCCCGGTACAGTGATAGGCCCGAGGTCCTATCCGTGTTCGATAACGCCATCCTGTGAGGTTTCTGGTGACAAAATGGGATCGTGATGGTGCCGGAATCGGGACCGGCTTGCGGCCTCTTGGCAGATCAATTCACCTGCTGCCGAAGACGGCCCACCCCGTGTACGGTAATCCATACCGATATCGGCAATAAATCGAAAAAGGGCCTACCTACTGAAATATCAACTGGAGGCTCTTCGAGGCTATCGAACTACTCGGGCAAGTAACCAATCAGGCTCATTGGCTATAGCCGAAATCGTCAACCGCAAATGTGCCAAGGATACACCGTATGCTGGGCGCGGCACCAAATGGCTGAACCGAGGCACGTATCCCGGCAAAGGAGGCTCTACTGGGGCAATGAATGCATTGTGGCTCGTGGTGCTCGTGGTGAGGCTCATCGGGCGTCACGTGGCAACGCCACCGCCGAGGTCAGATTCGGGCCGTGAATGCCGTACTCGCCGTGAGCCGCGATCACGGCCGGATCGAAAGTGCAGGCGCCATGGTGCAAAACCAAATGACGCTGGGTCGCGGGCCGTGGCGTCTGCGCGCCGCATTACTGCAGGGCGTGGCTTCACAGAAATAGGTAGCTCAGTAGCTTCTCACGAGGAATATGAAATGAACATTCAGCCAACCCACACCTCATATATAGATTGCTTGTGGCAAATCGGTTGGTCTCTTGCCTTTTCGCCGATCCAACACCTGCCTCACGCCTCGAAATCCCAAAATTTTGAAATTAATTAATAATATAATATGAAATAATACTTTATTATAATAAAAATTTACTACACAGAGAAACTATAATTAAAATTTAATATTCGGTACTATAAAATACAAACTAAGCTACCAGAAAATGAAAACTGCTAAGTTAAAAATTTTCGAAAACTAACTAAAACTAACAAAATTAATTAACTTAAAACAGAAAATAAAATTTTTGGAACTGCAATTCGGTTTTTTTTTTAAAAAACCGAAGACCGATTCAATTTCAGATACTCAAGGGGGTCAAGGAGAATGATCTCCTCAGCCCATGCGATAACTGAGGTGGCTCCAAAAGATGTTGGGTGGCCAATTGTCGAGCTTGTTCTGAAATGGCGGTTGAATTGAGCAATTAACTGCGGTTAATTGTTGGCAAGACCCAATCTTCTTCATCTCGGGCCCGATCCACTCCGCACCAATTCTGGGCACTTTGTTTTCCTGCACACTGACCAATTGAAACACTTTCATCAGAAATTTGATTTTCAGTTTCTAACAAATTTTGCTTGTTGTTCATATGAAAGATGTTTAACTCCAAGGTCATGTTACCAAATGTGAGTTGCATGACTCCATTCCGGCAATTTATTATTTCATTGGCTGTGGCCATAAATGGTCTTCCTGAGATGATTGGTACATGATTGGGTTCACTAGGAATTGGCTCAGTGTCAAGCACCACAAAATCTACTAGGTAGTAGAATTTGTCTATTTTCACAAGGACATCTCGGCGCTATCCCCTTTGGGATCTTCAGCGATCTATCGGCCAATGATAGTGTATTGTTGGTAGGTTTAAGTTCACCTAAACCCTAGGCGCTTGTGTCTGAATCTGACATTAGGTTCCTGCTTGGCTCCTAAATCAAGCAATGATTTGTCTATGCAATTCACCGACAATGACTGAAATTGTGGGAGATCGGAATCTTTGTATTTGTGAGGATGTTACTTTGAATTATGGCGATATGTTGTTGAGAAATGCCTTCTTCTCAATGCCTAATCCCTTTTTGATTGTGCAAAGATCCTTCAAAAATTTTGCATAAGCAAGGGGGACTTGTTGATTATATCCAATAAAGTATGTTAACCTTCACTTGCCCTTAGGACCTCTAAAATGCACCTTGTTGATGCCTTCTTCTTACCTCCCAGTGCTTGTGGAAATGGAGGTGGTATGCGATATTTCATTGAATCTTCCTTTAGGAGAATATGCTCATTTCCAATTCTTCTCCTTGCATGGATTTTTCAACGGAACTTTGGCATAGATTTGATCAACCTCTTTTCACTTCGGGGGTAATTATAGCCTTAACCTCATCCATTCCCGAATTGTTGGATGACCCCACTTCATGAATTCCCTTGGGATTTGGAAGTGTTTGAGAGGGAAACCTCCCTCTTTCTTGTACCTCTAGCAACTTGTTGATCTTGGTGATTGAATACTGTAGGTTATCAATTTTCTGGTTCAGATTGCTCTCAAGCCCATCTATTCTCTTATTCAGTGTACTTTCTACAGTATCAAATCCCTTTGTGCAGTTGCACATTGATTCCTTTGTTCCTCAACAAAGTTGCCCACCACCTTACTCAAATTCAAGCATAGCTTGTTCTCTTTGAAGAGGATGGGTGGTTGTTGTCAGCTTGTGAGGGAACAAGCGAGTTTGGCACACAGGGGTACATAAGCGGGGGTTGGGTCTCCATACAGGTTAGGGTGATTCCTCCAATTGGAATTGCCAGAGTACCATATGGAGCAGTGGATTGTTGTGGCTTGTATTGACCCTACGGTGTTTGCACGGTCGACATCAAATCCTTCCTTCTGCGGAAGGCCATAGGACATGGTTTCTACTAGGTGCACGGGGATTGGAAATTGGTGCAAGTTGGGTGTGCGAAGTTACCCCGATCCCCTTTGCATGCACCTGTACATTCATTTGCTTTCAAGCTCCTCCACTTTCCTTTAGGGTTGAAATCCTAGCTCTCATCTCTATTTCTTCGGCGGTGCATGCATCCCACCCTTGGGTTGGCCCGAGGTGGTTTATCACATCATTTCTCTAGGGTTAGGCTCATCCCAACCCTTAGAAGTTTCAGCCACGTAATTTAAAAAATCCATGGCTTCATCAGGATGCTTACTTAGAAAGTCTCCCCCACACATAGTTTCCAAAAGTTGCCTCATGGCAGGAGACATACCACCATAGAAGTGGTTCTGACATCCCATGTATCAAACCCGTGGTGTGGACATGCTTGATGGTTTCCATAAATCTTTCCCAGCTCTTGTGGAAATCTCTCACCATCTGAGCTGCAAGGTATAAATTTGTCTCTTCAAATTATTGGTCTTATGAGCACTGAAGAACTTCTTGAGGAATTACCGCTGTAGCTGAGACCCGATTTCTAATGGTTACAGAGCCCCTCGATGAGTTAGAGCCATATCTTAGCCTTGTCCTTTAGAGTCAATGGAAATGCTTTTAACCGACAAATCCATGTCATCATACCTTCCTTAAAAGGTAGTGCAAACCTCTCAAAATCCCTAATACAGTGTATGGATTTTCATTTTCCATACCATGATATGTGGGGAATTAAGTACCAAAATAAAACCTCACTTTGCTACATCTTGACGGGAGGAATAATCTGAGATGGGGCACTAACTCTAGGAGGTGGATGTGATCCTATCATGGATTTTATAGGCATTTGGATTCATAGGGGTTCCTGGTTGGCTCTGTTGTTCCTCAGGTATGGGATCCATGGTATCAGTATGTACACTGACTTCACTAGGCTGAGTCGAGATTGTGTGCGATTCTATGCGATCTACCGACCAATCTCTATCCCCCCTTTGTTGCATAAAGCACATTTACAAAATTATAGGAGCAACCAAAAGAACTAACAAAGCTTGCAAAAGGTTAAGGTTAGCTAACAAAATTAAAACTAACTGAATGAAAAAGCTGAAAGCAGTGCGATTCTTTGCTTAGTCTTTGGCGAATTCTTTGCTGTTGAGTGACAAAAAGGGTAAGGTTACCTTCACTTGTGATGTAGATCACAAATACACTTCAACTCATCATTGGTAGTTTGGCACCATCGACAACGGCGCCTGCATTTGATTAGTGCCACGGTAGGGTGAGCTAAAATCCAACAAAATTTATATACACCTAAGTTCCTACTCTGGTAGTCGACTCTTTGTGAGTATGGTGGTCTTAGGTCGAACACGAGGGATGGGTTTTCATCCTAGAAATGATTTGCATAAGTGCAGGTAAGGCTTTCTATTTGGACTTTTTGGATTTGTGTTTCAAAAGCAGTGGGAATGGTTTGGCCCGATAGTGTAAAAGGCGAAAGTTAAGGTGAAAAAGTTAACTTTGAAGAATTAGGTCACTTGGCAAGTTAGAGCGAGCAAGTGTCTCGGGTTTATCCTCCACGCGTTATGACATGCAACCTATAGTCCATGGCATAACCGGATCTATGTTTAACAGCAAACCTCACCCATGAAACAACTCCTATTTGAGGTCAATACGGGTAACATGCGATTATGGCCCCTTCTTGTTTAAAACACAACATTTAATATCATCTCGGGAGGCTAAGTAAGACCATCTAATGAACCCGCAGTGCATCTAGCAATAAGTATACACTTTGTATCCTGAAAACTATGGAGAGTATTGGCCAAATCAATAACATTAAAATGTTATGCAACCCTAATTTAGAGAAACCTAACATATAAATATCATTTTAGAGAGGCTCGTAAAGACCATCTAAAAATCCACAGTACCTCTCTCCAGACCTTACCTTTGGATCCTAAAGCATGGAAGTATTGGCCAAATTAATGACATTCAATGTTATGCAACTATTTTGAGAAGATAAGGGCCATAAATACAATACACAGCTTTAATACAAGAGGACAACATGCATATGCCCCACCACTAAGCTAGCTTCCTTCCTCTTCAAAGAAAGGAGGCAGCGAGCATCTCTTGAGTTGTCATCCTCAAGAGGGTGTTTAGCCGACCGAGAAAGGGAGAAGAAAGAGGAGAGAGAAGAAAAAAAAAAAACAAAGAAACCTAATTAGAAATATAAGACTTTATTTACAAAAATGAAAACTTAAAAAATCTTCTCCCAAATTGTTGCTTAGGGTTACAAAGCAAGGGGTTTATATAAAACCACCTCAATACATGAAAATACCAAAAAAACCTATCCAACTTGGCTAAGTTAAGGACAATAGAGTAATACACCAAGTTTGGAGTCGGTTTGGCATTAATTACAAAAACATGTGAGGCATTAATTGTTGAAATTTGAAGAATTTACTAACTGGCGGAAATCACCGGAACATAGAAAATAGGAAATTTCGCTAAAGCCGGAAGTGAATTTAAGCTAGCTAGCCAAGTGGCCCCAACAGCGAAAATTGTGCTCTTAGCGAATCGGGTATTTTTCGTAAAAATGGTGCCTAATGGCCCAGGGTGGTCTAGCGAAATTGAAGATTTCGCTAAGGTTCATGAAATTTTCGCTAAGGTTGCGAAAATTTTATAAATCTAGCGAAAATTTTCGCAACTCTAGCGAAAATTCTGCTGTTGATCTTCACTCCTTGTCTTCTCTTTGCATTCAATATTCTTCACTTTGCCTTGGTTTTCTCGGTGATTCTTGGGTTGGTGATGGCCGAACATTGGAATCAATCTTCATGATTCATCATTTGACTCGAAATTGAACTCGAGTGCTCGAACACTGAAACAACCAAGCCACCTCTAAGCGACATAAGTGGTACTAAGAAGACTTGAACACTTCAATTGGTATAGTGACATGATTAATGCGCAAAAAGCACTCAAAACCTATCTAATATAGGGTTCAAAATTGCACTTTTGAGCCTTAATCATGAAGCTGCCATGAGGTAAATGAGACCATACGATGAAAGTTGTGAATTCTAACCGAAAAGATTGGTCTCTCAAGCTGCTTGACTCTCTCTGGGCATATAGGATAGCCTACAAGACCATTCTGGGCATGTCTCCTTATCGCCTGGTTTATGGCAAAGCCTGCCACCTGCTAGTGGAAATTGAATACAAGGCTTGGTGGGTAGTAAAAAAAATTGAACTTGGACATGGGCAGAGCTAGTCTCAAAAGGCTCCTCGATATCGCAGGCTAGAAGGCGAAATGATGCCTACCTCAGCTCAAAATTGCAAGATGGTGAAGGGTGGCATGATCCCAGCTGATGGCTGTGACATTTCAAAAGGGCACGATTCTGCTACGACTCGAGCTCCTTTCTTTCCCGAGACGAGCAAATGAAGATGGGTGGGCCATACCTACATCGAAGTGTACCTCAATGGTTTAGTAAAGGCACACTCAATGCCAAAGACAATCAGTGTTCAAGGTCAATGGCTAAAGGCGAAGCCGTATGCATCTCAACACTTTCAGCGGACAAGGAGGAAATCCCCCTCCTTGACCCTCCATGAAACCACTCCTGAACACATATTTAGGAGGGACTTCTGCAGTATCTCAGAAGTCACTATAATTTAATTGCTTATTTTTTAGTAATCTTTTTATGTCCCTAGTTATTGTTTGGCTTGTTTTCCTTTTACAATTTTTCTCATTTACAAGTTCGTTTCCTCACAATTTTTAGTCTTACATTTTGCGGTGTCACGCGGTGGGGTACGGGGAGTAGTTTTACGCACGGAAATTTTCATCCTCCCTACTGTCGTCTGTTTGCAAACCCTCCGTTTCTGAGCTCTGCGTGTTCCTATTTTTGTTTCCATCGATTTTAATAGGACCTTTAGTGCTTCGGACCTTTTTCATTTTTAAGCCCCCCCACCCTTTTCTTCCTCCTTCTCGGCTTGGTATGGTGAAGGCCGTTCCTCCTCCCCTGCCGTGACTCAGCGTTGCACCTCGGATTGTCCAGGAGCCGCGGTACAGTTCCACGTCATTGCATTGAGCAGTAGCTGCTCCTCCGCCGCCTGGCTTGTGCCTCACACTTGCCGCCCCGCTCAGGCGGTGCGGCCGTGGGTTCTCTGTTCGGCTGCCGGCCCTACCCGAGGAGATACCACACTGGGGTTGACCTCCACCCTCTCATACATCCTAGGCGGCTCGTAGGGCCCACCTTCCCAGGGCCGGGACCTCGGGCCCGGGGGCCTCCGGCTCTGGGCTCCCGGGCCACATTCACCACCTCGTGGAGCTCTCTTTGGGGCCCCTCCTCACGGACACAGTACCGGCTTCCATCATCTGTGACCGCTCTTCCACTGCAACCCTATCCTTGGGAATGCTGATTGTAGTGAGAGGGACCTACATGACGAGGTTTATTATGATTTTCCATCCTTTTCCACAGACCCGGAGCTTCGAGACTCGATGCTCCTAGTGCAGAGATACTCCCTGGAGCCATTCATGACACCTCGTCAATTCTTCTACCCTCGGGTGATCCTTGGGTTATTTGCTACTGGGCAGAAAATCCAAGCGCGTACCACCCCACCCAGGCTGCTCTTCATTTCTCTATCGACTGTGGAAGCAGAGGTCTCAAGGCCTCGGACATCATTGCCACATTCAATTTTCGAATTGGTCCTGTGACTTGGCTGGGAGGCATAGACGATGGCCCCGTCCACATCCCGGAGATGGTCCGTATTCTTTTCAGGGGACATTCTGGCGGATCGAGTTAATTTTGGGAGGCGGCTCGCGTATCATGGCTGCGTAGATCACGTTCTGCGGTCTAACCGCTTTTTCACTTCATCATCTACAGATTCGGAGGAGGGGCCCGTCTTGGAGGCCACATTTCGCATCTCGGAGGGCTCTTAGTTCGGTCTGCTTGAGCTCATTATGACCTCTTGTTCCGCCGAGGATAAGGTCCATCTCAGTGAGTCCACGCCTCTCTTATTCAGAGACTCCTATGCTGGGTGTGAGCATATGGGCTTCACCCAGAACTGAATTGGGCGTCGTCGTGGGCTGCAGCGTTGACCTTACCAGATGGAGTGGCGGCTACCCGCTCTGTTCCCAGCTGACCGAGGGACCGGCCGGCTAAGCCAGTTGCATATATTTTACGTTGAGGAGCAGCCACTCTTCGATAGAGCATTTTGGGGAGCCTCGGGCTCAGACACCCTCACGTCTGGCTTCTCCTATACAGGCTCTAGTGTGAGTGGCTCCTCTTTGCCTCCTAACTTTTCGGGTTCCCATGGCTGATACCACCCCTACGGGCCCGATTGGTGCCCCGAAAGTGTTATTTTGAACCTATTTATTATAGGTTTTGAGTTCTTTTGTGTACTAATCATTCCCTAGTCTTGATTGCTCGGTAAGGTCCACCTTTATTCTCTTGATCTTATTTTGGCTAATTTTGTAGTTTTGCAGATCATCAGGGCCAAAATTATCAAGTCAATTCAAACCGCGAAGAACGAGATTAGTGAGCTGTGGGTGCGGATCGGATCCCAAAGGAAGAAGAGCAAAATGTGAAGAAAAATGGAGCTCTGCAGGAATGCTTTTGCCAACTGCCAGCATTACTATCATGTATATTTATTCATCTGCTACCGTTCACCTTTTGACGATGTACCACTGTTTTACATTTTTTTGTTTCTTCCATTTATCCTTGGCAATAGCTTTTTGGTTTTGGTTTTTTGTAACTTCCCTTATACGGCGGTATAAGTGAAGTCAGTGCATAAAAACTTATCAATCCATCGATCAATAAAATTAATGGGAGAAGCTTTCGGCTCTCCGGCTTTTCTCACTTTCTCTCCTTTTTTCTCTCATTTTCTTTTTCTGGCGGCTAAACACCCTGCGAGGATGAAGGCGGCTAAATCCCTCTCTTTCCTTGAAGAGGAAGGCTATTAGGCGAGAATTTAGGCGTAGCAGGAGGGTTCTCGTATTTCAATGCGGTGTTAATTGTTATTTTTGGTTTCTCTTCACGCTGGGGTTTTAAATCCCTAGATTCTGCTTGATTGGCTTTGTATTTGGTAATCTTTAAGGTTCGTGGGTGCCCTTCTTGATTAGGTACCACAGTAGGGTGATCCAAATCAACAAAATTTGTATCCTAATTTCACTCACTATCATTAGCCAAACTCTTTGCAGTACCAAGCGGTTCTAGATTCAAACTCGGGGATGGAGTTTTTCTTTGTACAAATGATTCGTGATTGTGGTGAATTCAATTTAGTTTCGGGTTTAGTTAAAAACAGGGGACATTGGTTTCTGCGTGAAAATAAGTGAAATAAAATATAAAAGAACTCCTTGAAAGCAATTGGGCCAGCTGGGTTTAGGGTTCCTAGGCTAGCAGAGAGGTCCTTGGAGTCTTCTCGCGTTGGGGAGGATGACATATAGTCATTTCCCGAATCGGATCTTCATTTGGCTTTAAAACCTAAACCCTAATAATTTTCCTTTTTGATAGAAAGCATTTATTTAGCATTTATGGTTCCTACAGTGAAAATCTATCACCTTGACTGATTAGTGCCCAAAAAGTGCAATTTTGAACCCTATATTAGATAGGTTTTGAGTGTTTTTTGCGCATTAATTATGTCATTTATACAGTGAAGTCATTGAGTCTTCTTAGTAAGCACTTATGCATTTCAGAGTATTTTTGGTACATTTTTCTGGAGTTTTGCGCACTTTAGAAGTTCAATATCGGGATGTGATGAATCATAGTTTGAACTCAAGTGTCGACCATCAACCGACCGAAATCAATGAAAAATTGAAGGCAAAGTGAAGAAAAATTGATGGTAGAAGACGAGCCAAAGCGTGAAAATCGACAAACCTGACCATTTCGCTAAGCCTCACGAAAATTCGTTAGGATTGAAAATTTATGAGGTTTAGCGAAAATTCTGAAGTTAGTAGTGTGGATTTTTAAGCTAGCCACCGAGGTTTTAAGCTGAAACCTTCTGTTCTATCGAGAAATTTCATGATTTCGCTACTCATGAAAGGTAGCTAAGCTGTGAAATTTAAGCTAGCTAGCCAATTGCCAAACCTTAATGAATTTCTATTTTCGCTGTGCACTTGTGATTTATTCTTCAGCGAAATTCTTGATCTGTACTGAAATTACTTTGTCTGTGTTTTACAATTAGTGCCAACCGACTTCAAATTTGGTGTATTACTCTCTTGTCCTTTAACTTGTAAATTGTTAGGTTTTGGTATTTTCATGTATTGAGGTGGCTATATAAACCCCTCTTTTGTAATATATAGAGAGAATTTTGGAAACGACAATTTGGGAGAGAAGAATTTGCTTAAGGATTTTCATTTTTGTAAATAAAGTCTGAGTATTTTAGTTAGGGTTTATTTTCCTCTCTTCTCCCTCTCCTCTTTTCCCTTGCTGCAGGATGCAAACACCCCTCTTGGGGATGACCTTTCCAGTCTTGGCTAAGCCTCCTTTCTTTGAAGGAAGGAAGCTAGCTTGGTGGTGGGGCATATGTGCATGTCATCCTCTTATGCTTGAAAGTCACGGGTTCTGTATTGTTATGGCCCTCATCTTCTCAAATTTAGGGTTGAATAGTGAATGTTGTTGATTGGCCCAATACTCTCCATGCTTTAGGATACGATTGCATAGTTATTGCTAGATGTCTTTGTGGTTCTTGAAATGGTCTTTTTCACGAGCCACTGCAGAGGATGATATTTAATGTGGGTTTCAAACTGAAAAAGGGCCATGGTTGCATGCTATTTGTGTGACTCAAAATGGAGTTGTTGTTAGGGTGAGGTTGCTAGTTAAACATAGATCCAGGTTATACCGGGGATTCATAGATTTCTTGTCTGCTTGCGAATGAAAACAGGGACACTTTGTTTTGCCTAATTTACCAAGTTAGTGACCTAAAATCTTCAAAGATTCGGCTTTTTCACACTTTATTTTCAGTTTTTACAATTCCTCGATTTTCGACTACTTCCCGCATTTTTGAAACCCAAATCTAAAAAGTCCAAATGAAAGCCCTTACCTTTTACATCATGCGTATCATTTCTTAGGATGAAAACCCATCCGTGTTCGACCCTAGACCACTATCTTTGCGGTAGCTTGACTCTGACGATGTAGGAAGACAGAGTGTATATAAATTTGCATTGATTTTAGCTCAGCCTACTGTAGGCATAGATCAAAATGGCGTCGTTACTTGAGGATGGTGCCAAACTACTAATGGTAAGTTGAAGTGTACTTGTGATCAAACATCACCTGGTGAGAGAGGTGGCTGCCACACCTCTTTTTGTCGCTCGATTGCGGAGCGCAGTTTTCATTACTTTGTAGTGACTGCACTGTTTCTGCTTTTTAGTCAGTTTTAATTTTTGTTATTTAACTTTAATCTTTTTGCAAGCTTTGTTGGTTCTCTTTGTTGTCTCTATAAATTTTGTAACAAGTGTTTATGCAACAGTGGGATAGAGACCACATCGGGTAAGGCGAGACCAGGAATTAGTACACAGCTTGACATTTAAGCCGGTGGGGTTAGTGTACATCGCTGATACCATGGATCTCATACGAGGAACAACAAAATCAACCCGAACCCCATGAATCCAAATGCCTGTAGAACCATGAGGGATCACATCCACCCTCTTAGAGTCGGTGCCCGTCACGCATCACGCCTCTGTAGAGAGATGTGCGGTGAGGCCTTATTTAGTACCCCTACTCCCCACATATCATGGTATGGAAAATGAAAATCCATACACTCATATTAGGGATTTTGAGGAGATTTGCACCTTCTTTAAGGAAGGTATGATGGACATGGATTCTTGAAGTGAAAGCATTTCCATTGACCACTGGGGCGAGGCCGAGATTTGGGTTAAACTCGCGAGGCTAGAACCATTAAATTGGTAGACGTGGCCAAATTCACGAGGTTTCTTCAATGCTCCATGAGACCAATAATTTGAAAGAGACAGATTATGCAACTACTTGACTCGGGATGGTGAGAGGTTTTATCGGTGTTGGGAGAAAGGTATAAAACCATCGGGTGCATGCCCATCATGGGTTTGACTTGGATGTTGGTGAACCCTTTATGGTGGTATGTCTCCTGCCGTGGTGACTTTTGAAACCATGTGTGGAGACTTTCTAAGTAAGCATCCCGGATGAAACCGTGGATTTTTATAGAATTACGTGGCTGAAACTTCCTGGGAGTTGGGATGAGCCTAACCTAGAGGGTGGAAAGGATGAGACCTGATTCAACCCAAGGGGTGGGATGTATGCCTTGCCAGGAAAGAAATAGAGATGAGAGCTAGGATTTCCAACCCTAGCAAGGAAAGTGGAGAGCTTGAAGGCAAGTTTGCTCGAGAGGTGCATGCGATTCTTGAAAATCCTGCAGTCGATCCTTGCGCAATTTCCGATCCTGTGCACCCAGTAGAGTCATGTCCTATGGCCCCTGCAGTGAAGGATTTGATGTCAGAATGTGCAAACACTGTAGGACAATACAAGCCACAACAATCCAATGCTCCATATGGTAATACCTACAATTCCAATTGGAGGAATCCACCTGGCACCATGGAGACCGACCCCCGCCTATGTACCCCGGTGCCAAACCTCGATTTGGTTCCCCCTCCACCTGATCACAACAACCATCATCCTCTTCTCCAGTAGAACAAGCCATATTGAATTTGAGTAAGGTGGTGGGCAGCTTTGTTCGAACAAAAAGGAGATCAATGTCACGGTAGCCTGAAGTTGATCTTGTAGAAAGTACAGAATAGAGAATAGATGGGCAGAGGCAATCTCAACCCCGGAAAATTGACAACCTAAGGTATTCAATCACCCGAGATCCGGCAAGTTGCTAGAGTACAAAGATAAAGGGAGGTTTCCATCACAAAACGGTTCAAATCTAAGGAATCCATGAGGTCGGATTAATGACAATTCGGAATGGATGGAAGTTAAGGCTATAATTACGAGGAGTGGAAAGAGGTTGATCGGCCTGTACCCAAGGCTTTTGTTGAAGAATCAATGCAAGGAAAGTGCGATGCGAGCATATTACTCCTAAAGGAGGTCAATGAAGCCATACCTCCATTTCCACAAGCACTTAGAGGCAAGAAGAGGCATCTCGGCAAGCAGGCATTTAGAGGTCTTAAAGCGAGTGAAGGTTAACATACCTTTATTGGACATAATCAAACAAGTGCTGCTTATGCAAAATTTTGAAGATCTTTGCACAATCAAGAGGATTAGGCATTAGGAGGCATTTCTCGCGAGCATGTGAGTGCCATAATCCCAAAGCAAATACCTGTCAAATACAAGGATCCAGGATCTCCCACAATTTCGGTCAATATTGGTGGGAATTGCATAGACAAGTCATTTGCTTGATTTAGGAGCCGAGTGTGAACACACTCATGTCGTATTTCGGTATACAAGCGATTAGGTCTAAGGTGAACTTAAACCCTACCAACATCACACTCTCATTGGCCGATAGATCGAGTGAAAATCCTAAAGGGGATAGTTGAGGATGTCTTAGTGAAGATAGACAAATTCTACTTATCGATGGAATTTTGTGGTGCTTGACACTGAGCCAATTGCAAGTGAACCCAATCATGTACCAATCATCTTAGGAAGACCATTTATGGCCACAGCCAATGCAATCATCAATTGCCGGAATGGAGTCATGCAACTTACCTTTGGTAACATGACCTTGGAGTTGAACATCTTTCATTTGAACAACAAACATGAGTTGCTAGAAAATGAAAATCAAAGAACTAATGAAGTTGTTTCAATTGGTCGATTAATGTAGGGAAAGCAAAATATCCGAGAATTGCGAGGGAGAGATCGGTCAAGAAGATGAGAAGTTTAGTCTTGCCATCAACACCAACTGCAAGCCAATTGCTCGAATTAAAGTCATTTCATCACGGCAGGATCAACATTTGGGCACCCGACACCATGGAGTCAACGGGCTCTTTGCATGGGTTGAGGAGATCAATCTCCTTGACCCCCTTGAGTAATTTTGGGATTGAGCGGTTGATGTTTTCAGAAACCAGTGGAGTTCCGAATTTTACTACGTCTTAATTTAGTTAATTTAGTTAATTTACAGAGTTATTTTTAGAAAATTTTAACAGCAGTTTTCACTTTACGATAATTTAGTTTTGTATATTATGGTATTGTATTTTAAATTTTTAATTATAGTTTATATAATAATTTTACTTATAATGTTTCTTAAAATATGAATATTTAATCTAAAATTTTTTGGATGCAATTGGTGTACTAGGTTTGGAGCGAGAGTCGCTAAAAATAGCGGGAATTGGCGGGAGACGAGAGGGCGCCCTGAGAGCAAAAGAGCCTATTTGGCACGGAGGGGTTTGTCAAATTGCCACTTCACATTCTCTCCTCCCGGCGAAACCTGCATCTCCCGGCTTCTCACAGACGCCGACATCCCACTTCTTGCCGCCGTTCACTGAGCTTTCAAACACGTACATCCTTGCCGTCCATTGCCTTCTTGGGAGTTGCGACACACACGCCGCGATTGAGCCTTCATAGCCGCCAGCCTGCGCCTCGTGCATCCTTGCGGTCACGCGCCCGCGTCATCTCGGTGCTGCCATAGAGCCACACGCTTTCGGTCATCGATGGCTAACTGTAGAGCATATTCTTTACACTCTCACGAGGCGGTTGATGTGCATGCCCTTATTCGGTCGATCCACCCGGCCCGAGCTTCCTTTGCGTAGCGCCTGAGCCGCAGGTTTCCTGGCCTCTTGATGGTACGCGACAGTAGACACGATTCATCGGCTTGATTGATCCTACAGGCGGTGATGGCCTCTCTTTTGCGGTTCGAGGAGAAGGTCCATCGGAAGAACCTAGCACGAGCAAAGAGCCTTCCATTACTTATCTTAGAGACTCCTACGCGCATGTTCGAGCATATGGGATTTCGGAAGGAAGCTAGAGGATAGAGAGGAGGATTAGATGCCCTCTGGTCATGTCAGTGGAGCGGGTGATGACTATGCCTGTATCTTTCCGCACGACCGGGGACGGGGAGGGTGTCGGTCGGGAGAGGTGAGGACCACCACACGGATGATATACACCTTTTTGAGCCAGGAATGGCGGTGGGTTTCCACGGATATCTGTGCATCCCTCCTCCACCCGGACTATCAGCGGTGCGGTGATACAGCTCATCCTATTCGACACACCATTCACGGATGCAGTCATGCCCGGCTCGAGAGAGATAGTTGGTGTGATGGATGCTATCTACATTGCAAGCTAGCGACCACCACGGGCGACGACTATCGCGACCGAGGATCGAGAGGTGGCCAGTGCTGCTCTATGCTTCGGCGAGATCATGACGCATCTATGTCTTCCTCTTGTCACGTCGGAGAGAGCATACAGGATCAGGCCTCTTTAGATGTTTTGGCTGCGGCGGCCAGCGACCAGACCCACCGCTCACCTACGGCGGTGAAATTGGTTGAGTCTCTTTATGATTTTGTATAATTACAGCTTTATCAAGCGCCTCGATTTTGATTAGAATTATATAGCCAGTAGCCATAGTAGGCAGTGATATTTTTGTGTTTAGCTTTGTATGCATGTACTAGCCATTTTGGCTATATCAAAAGCTATTCAGTATATATACATAGACTTTTGCATACCATGTTTTGTGCCTTTACCATGTATATTTTTTTTTCTTTTCAATTGAACAATTGAATTGCTTTGGTGGACAATTGAATTACTTTTGTTGGAAAAATTGAATCCTTTGTTTGTCACCCAACTATGTTAGAAGCGAAATTCCATGCTTGAATCTCGGTTTTAGTGGATTGAAGTTCTAGCATGCTCGGCTTGGTGCAGCATTTCTCCTTAGGCTAATTCTCTTGCACTCCAGTTATTTCAATAGGTTGTGAATTTACGCATACCTCCTTTAAACTGCAAACCGGCCTTAGGCATGTTGGCAACCTAGGATAGGTTTGTGTTACCTGATTGAAGACCAATGTAGTCTTCAAAGGAAAAGAAAGAAAAAGAAAAAAAGAAAGAAAAAGAAAAATAAGAGTACGATACAGGGTTTTGCCTTGAAACCCAGAACGCGATCAGAGGGTGTATGGTGAAAGCCTTTGAAGCTTAGATGCCCTAAGCCTTAATTGGTTGAAGTCATCGATTTGGTATTGGTGCAATAGATTGGATAGATGAAAAGTCTAGCAGATGCCATGGATTGCTTGAATTTTTGATCGTCGAGTCGGGGTGAAACCTTTAGAGTTTGTAGTCAAATGATCCCTTTTGGCTTGATGCTTACTAAGCACTAATTGGTTGGGTGCCGCCGGTGAATCCCGTTACACGGACTTTAACAGTGAAATTAATTTAAGCATTGCATCCTACGATTAGTTGAATAAAGAAAAGTCACGTGGCTTATCATATCTAGGTTGTTCACTTGACTTAAGGCCATGTCAGTGCTAGGTTGGGAGGACAAATTTTGCAATTTATTGGCGTAATGCGGTTATATAAAGAACCATTAGACTTAGGTGGAAATTCAAGTTGAGAATCATGAACTAATCTTGGAAGCTGAAAGTATTTTCTTAATATTGGTTTTAAAATCTATACTAATATATGGTTTGTGTTCAGTATCATCCACATTTTCAGTTTAAGGTAATGTTTATATGTACATATCTGTACTGAATCATAACCTTTTTGAAAATCCACACATGTGCATCTCCTTTTAGTTTTGCATTGCTAAGGAATTGCTTCGTTGATTGGGGTGTGATTGGTGCCCGAAAGTGCAGAATTTTGAGTTCCTATATGCAGATACAGGTTTTGAGTGCTTTCGCATTAATCATGTCATTTATACCAATTGAAGTGTTCAAGTCTTCTTAGTAACACTTATACCATTTAAGTATTTTTGGTTGTTTTGCGATTTTCGCACACTTTAGAGTTCAATATCGGGATGTATGATGAATCATGAAGTTTGAACTCAGAGTGTGAAGCCATCAACCAGCCAAGAATCAATGAAAAATTGAAGGCAAAGTGAAGAAAAATTGATGCGATGAAGACGGGAGGCAAAGCGGTGAATCGACAAACTAGCTTGTTTTAAAGCAAACTGCTAATTTATTTGGGATTGAAAATTTCGCGGAGACTAGCGAAAATTTCGCAAGTTCGACGAGTGTGGATTTAGCTAGACACGAGGAGTTTTAAGCTAGGCCTTTGTTCCTAGCGAAATTTCATGATTTTACTCAGAAATTTTGGCTAAGCTGGCCGAAATTTCCAAGCACAACGAAATTACCCAAGCCTTAGCGAAATTTCTATTTTTCGCTATGCCTTGTATTTAAGCTGCCTAGTAATTCTTCGATCTAAGCGGGAATTCAACTGCCTCGTCATGTTTTTGTAATTAATATAACCGACTTCAAATTTGGTGTATTACTCTCTTGATAAATTGCGCTTAGCCAAATTGTTAGGTTTTTTTGTATTTTCATGTATTGAGGTGGCCTATATAAACCCCTCTCTTTTTGTAATATATAGAGAGAATTTTGGGGGAAGCAACAATTTGGGGAGAGAAGAATTTGTAAGTTTTCATTTTTGTAAATAAAGTCTCGTATTTTAGTTAGGGTTTTATTTTCCTCTCTTCTCTCTCCTCTTCCCTTACTTTCCTGGGTTGCGAGCACCTCTTGAGGATGACAACTCAAGAGATGCTTGGCTAAGCCTCCCTTCTTTGAAGAGGAAGGAAGCTAGCTTGGTGGTGGGGCATATGCATGTTGTCTCTTATCTGCCGAAAGTCCGCAGTGCACATGTTGTGGCCCTCATCTTCTCAAATTAGGGTTGAATAGCATTAGATATTTGTTGATTTGGCCAATACTCTCCATGCTTTAGGATATAGTGCATGCTTATTGCTAGATGTCTCTTGTGGTTCATTAGATGGTCTTTACGAGCCTCCCGAGATGATATTTAATGCTAGGGTTTCAAAGGCGAAAAAGAGCCATGTTTGCATGCTACGTAATGGAAGCTCAAATAAGGTTGTTAGGAGTGAGGTTTGCTAATTTAAACATAGATCCGGTTATGCCCGCGGACTATAGGTTGCTTGTCATAGCGAGATAAAACCGAGGACCTTGTTTGCCTAATTTACCAAGTTGGCTGACCTAAATGTAAAGTTAACTTACACTATTTTCGGTTTACCAATTCCTCGATTTTGAACTACTTCCCACGTAATTTACTGAAGCAAATCCGAAGTCAAATAGAAAGCGCCTTTTACACTCATGCGTATCATTCTTAGGATGAAAACCCATCCCGTGTTCGACCCTAGACACCTCCCACTACAGTAGCTTGACTCGGCGTAGTAGGAACTTAGGTGTATATAAATTTTGTTGATTTTAGAAACAGAAGCTCTTGTGGCACGAATCATTGACCCATCCTACAATGATTCGTAAGGGCAACTAATGAATCTCGGTGGATCTAATAATAGAAAATCACTTGAACCCTAAGATACCATGTATTGATCAATGAGATGCCTCACGGTAGAAATATAACCTTAACCTACCTCCAGGTGGCTCAAACAGAGCAACTAATGGATATCGATGCTCCCAAAGCTAAGAATACACTGAACCCTAAAAGCTTGTTGAGTATTGGCCAAAGAAAGTACATTAAAAAGCTTTAAACCTAGAGTTGCAAATTTAGGATCCAAAATGTCAAAACCTGTTGTGTGAAAAACAGGGGAACCAAAAGTTTACATTAAAACCGTTGCCCATAGCCCTCATCTTCAAGGAGGAAGAGGTCTAGCCAACCATCCTCTCAGTTGTCATCCTCAGAGGAGTGTTTGGTAGCCGAGAAAGGGAGAGAAAATGGGAGAAAAGAAGCAAGGGGCTGGAGCCCTAATTTATTCCACCTGACAAAACGTCTCCTTCCACGATTAATACGGTTGGTAGGCTATAGCCAACCCATAATACAAATTACCAAAAACTCTATAAAATAAACATTATTACAAGGAGAAAATGGGAAGAAACAAAAACTGTAACAAAAACAACAAGAGCGTGTAACTGCAGGAAAGGTGAAATGTGAACAGTGGCAGGATGAATAGTGGCGGGCAGGAGCAATTTCTGGGGTTGTGACTTTCAAATTTTCTGCTTCATTTTTCTTCTGTTTTCTACTCTTCTTTCCTCTTGGTCACTGATCTACGATGTTGAGTTTGACTCGAATTCTTCATGCTTGGATCGACTCAACAATTTTGGCATGATTAGCTCGCAAAAACTACAAAATTAGCCGCTAAATGTGATCGGTAGAATAGTAGGGACCCTAATGTGAAATTCGGGTTAATTAGAATGATTAGTACACAAAAAAGCACTCAAAACCTATAATAAATAGTGTTCAAAATAGCACTTTTTGAGCACTAATCAAATTGCCCCAGATCCTTGAGATTCATTGATTACCCTCTAGTAATCATTTGCAAGGTGAGTCGGGGAGAATTGTTTTCCTTGCCGGGACCATGAATGATTAGTAAATCTTTAATTTTCAAAGGAAAATTTTAGGGTTTAGTTTTTAAAGATAAATGAAGATTCGGTTCGGGAAATGACTATATGTCATCCTCCGCAACGCGAGGAAATGGATCTGAGAACCCCTCAGTGAACTTTAGAACCCGAATCCAGTAGCCTGACACTTCAATGAGACTTCTTTTACATTTTATTTTATTTAAATTTCAGTTTGCCAACCATTACACCCCTTGTTTTTACAAAATCCCAAAATCCAAATTGAATTCACCATTTTGGCCTTCCATGTAAATCATTTGTATGAAGAAAACCCCATCCCTGTGTTTGTATTTAAGCCTTATCTTAGCAGTAGCTCATTTCTGACAGTAGGATTTAGGATATAAATTTTGTTGAATTAGATTTTACCCTCTTTGTGGCGCAGAATCACGAGCTGATCTTCGCGGTGAGCACTTCGCTCCACCTCGTGACATATCTGTTCCACCCGCGGATTTTCTGGCCATCATGGATCTGGTTCGCGTTCTCCACTTTGGCGGCATGTTTGCGACTTCCCCATGCAGCCTCGCAGACGGGATGACTATGTGAGACCATCCATTGTAACACCCGGAATATGCCCTAGTCGTTTTCGACATGTTTAAAGGTATTTTGTAAGCATAATTTGTTGTTTCGAGTGAGTTAAATGCGAAACACGAGGAACGAGAGACCAGGAGAGGGATTCTGAAAACTTAAAGACAAAATTGTAATTTGTCAAAAAGGGGGCTTAAAAGTCATAGTTGATGAGAATAGAGCCCAAATAAAATATTGGAAAGTTGAAATTCAAATGTAAGAGATGGAGGGACCTTTTACAAATAATGAAACTTAACCCAAAAATGGGTTTTAGAAGGGCCAAACATGGCCTTAGAAAACATGGATTAAAAAGACCAAATTTGGTCTCAAATTGGGGGAGAACCCGTAGAGAAGAAAGAAGGGGAGAAGAAAGAGAGGGAAGAGGAAGAGAAGAGAGAAAGAAGAGGAAGAAGATGGAGGAGCCAAAAAAAGGTATGGAACTACTAAACTTGAGTATGGATCCTTGGTTTGCATGAATTGTAGCTTGTTCAAACCTAGGGTTTGATAAAAGTTCATCCCAACATGGGTTTCTTGTGGGTAATTGATTTCTTTCTGAGGTTTTGATGGGGGACTTCATCCTAACCAAAAATTTTAGCGAGAGTAAGGTGGGTAAAACCCACAAATGTACAAAGAAAAACATGGAATCCTCCTTTGAGGTTGGATTACCAGCGGTTTAGTGTAAAGTAAGGGGTTGGGTTAAGCCAAACCCTAGCAAATTTGTATTTGGTATGAGTATGGTTTATGACCCATATTAGGAGTGTTGGGAGAAAATCATGAAAGATTTTGAAAAGAAATATATCCATGATGAAAGATGATTTGAGTATAATTGAGTTTCCAAAGGTGAATTTGAAATGATTTTTTGATGTGTGTAGTATAAGGAGTGAATCCATGGATGAAAGTGCATGAAAAATGGGAGAAAAGACACATTCTGGGCATTTCCGGGTGATGTGTACCGGTACACTTTGTGTTCTGGTCATTTTTGGCCAATGTGTACCGGTACACATTAGGGGTGTACCGGTACACCCTGTTCTGCTTTCCCAATTTCGACCAGTTTTCGTATTTTGGCCATAACTTGCTCATTTCTTATCCGATTTGAGTGATTCAAGTGGCTACGTAAAATAGACTTCAAGGAGAACAAAATTTAAAGAATAGGTATTGCCAAATTCTGATCCTAAGTGGCCTAAAAATTCACTCAAAGTAGGGCCATTAATGCAAGCCAAATTCACAGTTCCAGCTTTGAACATAGCGTAGTCCGGGTTGTTTGGACGTAACTTGAGTTCGGTGCTCCAAATTGGAGTGATTCAGTTGGAATGAACCTAAGCACCTTATCTTTAAAATAATTACAATGATGACCTAGAGTCAAACATGAAGTTAGATCCCCGAAAGTTAGTAATACGAACTGTTCTAAGGTATAATCCGAATTAGCCAGACTAGTTTGGCATGAATGCCATAACTTTGGTTGGATGATCCGATTGGATTGATTCCACTTCCTAAGTAAAGAGAAAGTAAATTCATAGAGGAATAGAATATATGAATGAGGTGTAGATTCCACATTACATCATACTTCACAAGAATATGAAGTGCCATATGTAATAGGCATGAAACAAGGAAAAATGTAGAAAATGAAAAATGTAAAGATGTGTTCATGAAACATGAAAATGATTATGGAAAATGAAAATGAAAACGAGTTGAAACATGATTGTGAACATGAAAAGCAATATGTCATGAACACATAATGTGGTTAAGTGATATATGATTATTATCACATATAACCAAAAAATGATAACAAATGATAGGAGTATACGTGAATGAGTATACGTAAATGAATTTATGAATGAGTATACATGAATGAATATGTGAATGAGTGTATGAATGAGTATACGTGAATAAGTATAAGCCAATAGATATGAATTAAGTATACATGAATGAATATGTAAGATAGTGTATGAATGAAATTATACGTGAATAAGAAGTATACGTAAATGAATGTATGAATGAGTATACATGAATGAATATGTGAATGAGTGTATGAATGAGTATACGTGAATAAATATACGTAAATGAATTTATGAATAAGTATACATGAATGAGTATACATGAAAGAGTATACGTGAATAAGTATATGAATGAGTATACGTGAATGAGCATATGCATGAGTATATAAATGATCATGAATGAGTATGTGATTGAGTATCTTTGAAAAGATAATGTCGAGAAAGTGAATATGGAATTGAATGTGATATTTTAAAACCGAATGAATGCGAATGATATGGGGCGGGATTCATTAAAGCGGAATCGTCATAAATGTGAATCACAGTGAATATGAAATCGAAAATGTGATATTCGAAAGGCCCGAGATGAGCGTGAATAATAATAAGAGCGGGATTCATTAAAGCGGAATCCGTCGTAAATGTGAATTGAATGATATGAGAAAGATGAAGCGCTGACGGGATGCTGCACCAAGCGGCATCGTCGCGAAGCACCCCAAAATTATCAATGTCCCACTTGGCGGGATGCACCAATGACATCCGTCCTTGATGGCGTATGACATTGAAGAAATGTCCCCACTTGGCGGGATTCACCAAGCGGATAAGTCATGATGGCGTATGACATTTAATTGATACCCGCGTATCGAGGGTGCACTAAAAGGCATCCGGCATGATGGAGACAAATAATTGATACCATAATGTTGGGTGCACCAAGCGGCATCCGGCATGATGGAACCGAATAATTGATACCACGTCATGGGATACGCAAGCGGCATCGCCATGATGGGAGATAGAATAGTTAAATGTATAAGCACATTACCGAATGATAATGAGGGTAAGGATTCATCAAGCGGAATCCGCCATAAATTGTGAATGCGAATAGTCAAGGTGAAATAGCCAACATTGACGAGTGTAATGGGATTGTTATGAATATGCTTAAATCTCATGAATTGAGTGTGAAATGAAGTGTTGCATTGAGAATGCATGATATGCTATGGTAAATGATTTGTATATTGAAAGCATGTGAAAAGGAATAGCATGAGTATATGTGGATACTAAGGCATTATTTGAAAATGCATGTTATTAAGTGTGAATGTTATGTTTTTTTTTTGAATTTGTAAATGGTCATGGGATTGCCTTTTAGAAAGAAGTGCTTTAAGCAATTAAAAAGGTCTAAAATGGAATAACATAAACAACATGTTTTGGAAAGATAGTGAAAATGTCGGAGTAAGCGGGCTCCGGCTTGGATCATAAGCAGGGTCAGAGTCGAGGATTAGTCAGCGACACTTTGAAAATAAAAATTTAATAAGGACGAAATAAATGTTTTGATTGGCATCGAGATGTAGGGCTCGACTTGGATCCATGCTTGGTCAAGTAAGAGGATTCGGTCATTGACACGCACGAAAATGAAAATTTAATAAAAGCGGAAACTAAAAGTTTAACGGGCATCGGATCATGAAATGTAATTTCTAAAGGGAGTTGACAATGGCCGGTAGTGATATTAATGATAAGAGTCTAATATGAATTGGTATTGAAAGTCGGATTGACCCAATGTATTTAATATGACTTGATATGTTTTTCGATTTTCCATTGTATAAGTATAAGTTTGTTTTAGAATATGATCTAATATGACATACATGTAGAAGATATGAATTGAAAACTTCGTAAAAAAACATGATACATGGAAGTATCTGAATAAGATAATGATATGGAATCAGAAAGGCCAAAATCTACATGTATAAAAATGAGATGAGTTAAGTCACATAAGAATAGACGATATATGCATAAGTAAAGTAAAAGATAGTGATGACGATTATTGTTATTGGTAGTTCGCGTCTACATATGTTCCCCAGTAGCGTAAAGCCTTGCGGGTGTTCAATCGTGTAGAGTCTTGAAGAGGAGATAAAGAAGGGCGTGATTCGGCGCGTGGGCGTCTCGAGGAGATAGGTGCTCACCAGCAGCGTTCGCGATCGATGTTTCTTTTAGATATGTATTTGTATAAGTAAATGGGACTTAGTATATGTATATAAACTTTAATGGATACCACTCCGGTGGTAGTTCATTAATAAATGTAAATGATTGTTGGTTATTACAAAAATTGTTTGTATACCACAGATATAAGTTCAGCTCTGAAAAAAAAAAAAAAAAAAAAACAGGTAAGAAGTCCCAGTATATGGTTTCGCACCCCGAAACCGGTTCGGATTCGCCAATTGGGTCGGACCGGGAATCGGGGCGTGACAATCATGGCTCAGACCAGCGCCATTCTCGCACATAATCAGGCCATACTCATGCAGATCTAGAGACACCTAGGCCTCCCTGCTATATCCCCATATGTACCTTCTTGAATTTGTTCCCGGCTCCTGCTGGCGGGACCGATTGCCACCCCACCTCCGGCCTACTTGATGTCCTTGTCGTCCTAGCGGCCCATGGCGGGTTTGTAGCCACTCTCATTCGCACCTCGGCCTTGGGAGCGGGACGCCTCTTCATGACTGCGAGGCGGAGGTAGCGCCACTCCACTACCTTTCCAATCCACACCCCATTGCGGATAATGGCGTACTTGGTTTGGGGGAGAGTTAGTGAAGGAAGTGATGATTTTTATATACTGTAGATATCAGTTTCTGTTACACTTTTCGAATCTACTACATGTGTAAGCAAAGCCCATTTTGTTTGTTTAGTGGCTTGCTTTTTGCTTCTTTTTGAAAAAGCTGTTTTTGAAAAAGCTAAAAATTTAGTGATATCCACTGATTTACATTCCAGACAGTTCAGTTTCTTAATTCATTTTCAACAATTTTGACCCCAAATTTTTTTATTTTATTTTTTTTTGTGGTTTTGCCTAGGCTATAAGTTGAAAAATTGAAACACTACCCAATACCATTGATGCTAGATTAGTTCCATGCATGATTAAGTGGTTGGTCAGTTGAAGTCCCTCGATTTTCAACCTTTTTCTTCCGCCTTGAGCTGGCCACACACTTCACGCATCGGTTTTCTTAAATATACGGCCATAACTCCTTATCGTGCAAACTTACCCTAGCTTCATTGACCACCTATAAAAGGTTATGGTTCCCCAAAAAAGAAGGCCAATGAAGTGTTCCAAAAGAAAAATAAAAAGAAAAAGAAAAAGAAAAGAGAAAAGAAAAGCCGCGACGTTTCACCTTGAAACCCGAGCACGGTCCGAGGGGTTTACGGCGAAAGTCTTTAAAGCCTGGTGCCTTAAACCAACTGGTTGGGAGCCACCGACTCAGTGCTCGCTACATGGGTGGATGGGTGAGGTTAGCGAATTGTAGGTGCTAGATTTTCAACTTCACACGGAGTCCTGATTAGTACCCAAATAGTGCAATATTGAGCCTTGTTTATAGCAGGTTTTATGCGCTTTTTGTGTACTAATCGACTTCAATAACTCAATTGTTACATTGGGATCCTGGCTACACTGCGTCACATTTTGTAGCTATTTTAGTAGTTTCTTGGTCGAATGCCTCATATTCCTCAATTGATTCAAACACGATGATCAGAGGCGGTCGAAGACCATGATGATCAAGCGGAGGAAATTTAGACATATGCGAAGAGAAGGAGCCATGAAATTTTTGCGAGTTGCAAAGTTTGCAACCTTCAAATTTCGCGAGGTTGCCAATTTGCCCAACTCATGACTCTTACTCACACAATACCTTTTCGACTACTTTTTGATCCACTTGTTGGTGGTTTATACAGATTTTCCCTTATGTAATTTTGGTTAATAACACACTTTTGTAATTTCCTTTCACGAGCACATATATAAGCTCAGTCTGCTAATAAGCAAATAAACTTTTTGGCATACCATCGTCAATCAAGGAAATTGGGCACGAAGCTTATTTCCCTCTGTTGAGTGGTGATTTTCTCCAGCTAGCCCTAACCTCTTCACTTTCTTGCACTTTCTTGGTAGCCAAACACCCCTTGATGACAAATCAAGGGATGCTTGGCCTAATACCCCTGATCCTTGAAGGGAAGGCCCGCAGGTGTTGTTTTTAAGGCTTAGCTGCATGTTCTCATGCTCTTCCATGTTGTGTTTAAGGGTATTTGTGCCTGCTTCTCACCATAGAGTTAAAATCTCTTAAGCATGCTCTCTTTAATGAGTATTTGGCAAGCTTTTTGGGTTAAGTGGATACTTTCGCTAGATCCACTGAGGCCCAGTTAGTTGTCTCTTATTAGTTATCGTATGGTAGTGTTTTTGAGATGTGTTTTCACTGCTAAGGACATTTATGCCTAATAAAATGCCATCTTTCAAAAGTAAAACTCTTAGGGTTTAGGTTTTAAAGCTAAATAAAGATCCGGTTTGGGAAATGACTATATGTCATGCTCCCAAATGCGAGGATAAAGACTCGAGTACATGTTGGTTAACCTAGAACCTAAGCCCGGTGGCCGAGACTTGAGATTTCTCTCTCAACTTTTCACTTTAGTTATTTGGAGTTTCAGCCATTTACACACCTTTGTTTCCCACGAGCCTTTTGAATCCAACGAGAAAAACACCATTTTCAATGCCTTTGTAACTCTTTTCTCCTGAGAAGAAAACCCATTCACGTGTTCGGCCACTAGAGCATTTATCTGCTGATGGCTTTGCTATGTCAGTGGTAGGAATCCTAGGTTATAAATTTTTGTTGATTTCGAACACCCTACTTGGCGGCTTGAATCAAATGGCGCCGTTGTCGGGGATGTTGCCCTAGTGAGAAAGAAAGGCAGTGAACTTGTGATTCATATCATAAGTTTTGGTGTAATCTCATTTCTTTTTTGTTTTATCATTTTTCCCTATTTGCGGAGTTCCTTTGCGAGAATTTGAAGATTTCTTGCGGGAGTTTGAAAACTTCACTATGCAGACTGTTACCATTGTTTTGATTTTAGCTAACACATAACCTTTTTGTTAGTCTAGTTTTTATTGGTTTCTTGCTTATGGTGTGATCATACTTGACTTATGCGATGGGACGAAATACTTGTGAAGCAAATTAGGAAAGACTAGTGCTTCAATTGAAAGGGTTGTGAAGTTATGACACACCAATCGGATGGAACCCCACGAAGAAGCGTCGAATAGCGGGGGTTCATCGTGAACCCGATGCATACCGATCAATGAGGATCACATTCACCCACCAAGGGTGAGTGCACCCTCATGCATTATACCCCCTCCAGAGGATGTGGCAGTGAGACCTTATTTGGTGCCTGCTCGACTTTTCATGGTATGGAAAATGAAAATCCATACACACATATTCGGGATTTTGAGGAAGTTTGCACAACTTTGGAAGGTGCATTTGATATGGACTTGCTCAAGGCCCGAGAGGCTTTCCATGACACTCAAAGATAAGGCCCTGAATTTGAAGCAATTCACTAAGGCCCGAGGACCATCGAGCGGGCTTAGGCTGCGACGGAATTCTTGAAGAAGTTCTTCGATTAACTCATAAGACCCGCTGACTGAAGGAAGATCTACACACCTTTGCGGCTCATGTGAGTAAAAAGTTTTATCGATTACGGGAAGATTGTCTTGAAACCATCGGTGCATGCCCTCACCATGGCTTTGATACATGGATCTTTGGTGAACCATTTCTACGATGGAATGTCCGCTTCCATGAAGCAACTCACGGAAACCATGTGTGGAGGACTTCCTTAGCAAAAATCTGATGAAATATGAACTTTTGAACTACGTGGTGAAACCTCCAAGGGATGGGGATGGGCGAGAACCCAGGGAGGTAGAGAGAATGAAACCAGCGATGGCTTAGGAGGCATTTATCTTGACGGAGGATATGGAATTAAAGGCTAGGTTGTCCGCCCCTAAATAGAAGGATGGGAAGGCAGACGGAGAAACCACCGGGAGGTGCGGAAGGCGGGTGGCTGAGCATGTATGCCTAGCGACCATGTTTGATTGTCAATCTTCCGGTCATCGAGAGCAGCGCGATTCCCCCTCGAGTAAGGGGAAATGATGGTTGAAAATGCAAATGTTGTGGGCTAAAATAGGCCATAATTGATGTCGATGCTTAACACTTATAATCCAGCCGGAATAACCACCCAACTTGGCTAGGCTTTAAACCTCTTGCATATGTTCCACCGGGGGCACATCGACAACAGTATGGGTCCACCTCGTGACGGCCGTCACCAACTTCATCACTTGTTGAGCAAGCCATCATGAATTTAAGCAAGGTGGTGGGGAATTTTGTGGAGGAGCATAAAACTATCAATGTTCAGATAAACCAAAGAATAGAAAAGGTAGAAAGCTCCATGGACAAAAGAATTGATGGGCTTCACAAAAGCCTAAATCAAAAAATTGATACCATCACGATCATCTATGATGCTTTGAATAGTTAACCTCGAGTCTTTGGAAAGGAGAGTTTACCTCGGTGCTTTATATGCCAAATCTAAGGGTGCATGAACTAAGCTTTCCCAGCGAACCTGCACAAAAAATGGATGAAGTCCCCTCATTTCTCCAAGCACTGAGAGGCAAAAATAAGGCTTCTAAACAAGAAGGCATCCTGGAAGTTCTAAGGCAGGTCAAGGTGAACATCCCACTGCTTGATATGATCAAACAGGTTCTAACATATGCTAAATTTCTTAAGGACTTGTGCACAGTCAAAAAGGGGTTGGGCATTAATAAGAAAGAGCCTTCTGGCCGAACGGTGGCTCACATCATCGGTCTGAAAACCTTGACTGAAATACAAAGATCCGGGGATCACCCACCCATCTCGGTGACATTGGAGGGACTGTAAACGAGGCAACTGCTTGGTTTGAGGCAGTGTCAACTGCTACCATACTCGATGTACAAGCGATTAGGTTGGGGAAAGTGAACTACCCAGCATCACCACATCGATAGCATATCGTCGGTGAAAATACAGGGATAGTTGAGGATGTCTTGGTAAAGGTAAAGATGATTTCTATTATCGCAGGTGGATTTTGTAGTTCTTGTCTGAGCTAATGGCGACACTCACCAAGTGCATCATGCTTGGGAGGCCATTTTTTTGACTCAATATTATAATCAAGCTTCTTTGGGCCGGGTTTGTCTGCACGGCTCACCTTTGTAACATGACTCTGGATCTCAACATTTTTCACTTGAGTAGCAAGGATAAGCCAGTTGAGGATAAGGAGCATAAGTCAGAAGAAGTTTGCCTAAGTGGCACAGGTGAAGGAAAAGCCAATATTCATAAACTGCAAGAAGAATTAATTAAGAACCAGACGGTTTATGAGGATCGACCATCAATCGGCTTGGCTTCACCCATCTGTCATGCTAGCACCACTGAGCATAGTGTAACGACCGGGAGCCGGCGAAGCTAAACTCAGCGCAGCACACCTCATTCTGAGAAGCATGGAGGAGCTTCTCCTCCTTGACTATGAGACCTCTTATCGGCGTCATAGGGTGGTTCTGCGGGGCAGGAAACCACTCCAGAATTTTAATTAGATTTTTGTTTTGTTTTATCTCGATTTGTAAATTAAGTTTTCATTCATATCCTTTAATTTCCAAAATTTGTGAATTTTTCTATTTTCTAGCCTATCTTCTCCATGATATTTGGTCTCCTTATTGCGGTGTCTTGGAAGTGCGGGGAGGGTCGAATTTTGCACGAGAATTTCTCGAGTTGTGAAAATTTTTTGCGACTGCGAGGAATTTGCAACTGCGCCTTGTTCATCTTCCCCTCCGCCCTGCAACTCTTTGTTTCCTACAACCCTCCTTTTGACGCTCCTGAAATTAAATTTTCTAATCTTTTGAGCCATTCGATTAATAATTCGACTAAAATCCATTAATTGTTCATATCTTCCTAACTACCCCTCCTCCCCTTTATAAACCCTTGATCCCTTTCATTTTCAACTCACAATTCATCCTACCAGTTTCTGAAAAACTCATCTCCTCTCTAGCTACTTTCCCTTAAGTTTGAAAATGGCGAAGACAAAAGGAGCCAACTCTTTCAGGCCGCAAGTGCGCCAGGGCCCTACTCCCCCTGTCGCCAGGCCTCTCTGTAGGCCCCTTTCTTGTGGGCCCCTCCTCTGCCCGTAGAGACGGCCGCGAAGCTGTAGCGTGCATGTTGTGTGCCCCTCTTGCTACCACATTTTGCCCCATCTTGCAATAATTTTCGATCTTTGGTGATGCGGGGTTCCTCCTTTGTGGCCCACACTGAGAAGATATCTCTGCTCTGGGTTGGGCACTCCTTCCTCTTTTTCACATCTTAGGCGGCCCGGAGGGTGTCGCGACCCAGGGCCGAGACCGGGCCTAGGGGAGTCATCTACATCGAGATCCAAGACGCCACCCTCTCCACCTTATCGGGGTATTAGAGACCCCCAGACTATCTCAGGGTCCATCATCGACGACCTTACTTTACGATAGCCCCATCGAGGAATGTTAGGCTGCCGAGGATAAGAGATTTTTCATGGGGAGGTGTACTACGATCTCCCGGCATTTGCCGCGGACCCGGGGCTCCGAGACTCCATGCTCCTCGTGCAGCGATACCATGCAGGCCATTCGGCGGGTGCCCGCGTCGATGCTATTATTATCCTCGGGTCGTCATCGAGTTCTATCATACTATGACATCTAGGCGAGAGACGGCCGTTTGCTCTTCATTTTTTGTCGACGGCGGACCGGGGGATGCCCGGGCCTCGCGATATCCGCAATTGCTCTCCATCTACCCGATTAGTCCTCGTGATGACGGCGGTTATAGACAATGGCCCGAATCCTTGACCGAGGGGAGATGAGGTCAAAGCCTCTACTCTCATGGGCCCATTTCTTGGTGAGTCGATATTAGTCGGCGACACCTTCCGCGGCGTATGCTTCTGATAGACCACGTTTTGAGGTCTAATATGTTTCCACTTCAGCATATAGTACAGAGGAGATGAGCTATCCTGGAGGTGTTGTATCGCATTTCAGAGGGATATTGGTTCAGCCCGGCGGAGCTGATTATGACCTCATTATTCCATTTCGAGACCCAGAGGGTCCACCAAAAGTGAAATCTGCCCATTTGAGTTCTGCCTCTTATTTCTCGCCTATTATGTCAGGTGCTTGAGCATATCGGGTTCCCGGTCGAGCCTCGTTTGGAGCGTCACCGCGGCTGTGAGGCCACCCTTAACATTGATCGATGGTAGGCTAAGCCTCGAGCTTTCCATCTTCCCCCTCAGGGATCGGACGAGGACGAGTCGGTTGATGATAGTCCTCGAGGGGACTTATCCCTATGGGCGAGCCTGCTTTGGGAGCCTCCGGCCCGGTTTCACGATTATCCTCTCCGGTCTCTTCGGCTCACACTAGCCCGCGACTCTAGTAATCAGGCTTGATCTGCGGGCTCAGTGCCCTCTGCCTCCTGGAACATGTCGGGCCCATGCCTCTTGTTGATCACGATATAAGCGAGTAGAGCACCTCCACGGCCTGCGGTGTACCCTCTGCCCGGGGACTTCCCTTTCTCATGGAGCGGTCTACATTCTCAGCGCGATGACTTCATTTGCGGCTTCCGCAGGCTGAGCTTGTTGAGGATGACCTTACCGAATCGTAGCGGATCCAGGCCAGCATCATGCAGTTATAGAGCCACTTGGGCCTTCTTGATGTCTCTCCGTAGGCCCCTGCTCAAGCCTCAGCTATCCCACCACGGGCTGGATCAGCTCCTCCGCCATCATCCCCTGCAGCTGCCTTGGATGTGTTCGCGGCTCTGACGGCATCGACCACTTCACCAGTGATACCTCCTCATTTTGCCCGGTGGGGATGATCTTTCTCTGCCGCCACCAATTGAGGTACCACTTCCTCCACTAACTCTCATTCCTTCTTGGAACCGATTGAGTGTTGGAGTGATATTCACACGATTAGTAAGTTTTACTTATCTTGCATGCCCGGCGAAGCCACTGTTTATATATAGGCTTGTTGTTTACTGCTATTTGAAAAAGTCGAAAATTTTGTAAATTCACCATGATATATATAATACAAATCTATTTTTCTACACTTTTGCATTTCATTTTAACCCTATATTGTTGTGACTATGCCTTTCCTGTAAGTTGAAAAGTTGAAGCACTGTATAATACCAAATGCTAGAATGGGTCCATGCCTGATTGAGTTTTTGGTCAGTTGAAGACCTTGGAAATAACCCCTTTCTTCCACCATCCTTTAGCTACACACACAGTTCACATTAGTCCCAGAGCCTTGCGGTCGGGAGGATCTCTGGCTAACCTTTGTAAAGCACGGTGCCCTAAATCCATGGTTGAAGTCCATGAACTTTGTGCTTTTCACTACATGGGTGGATGGGTGGAGTTTAGGATTGTAGGTGCTGGATTCTCGAAATCATTCGAAGTCCGGGGTGAAACCCGTAGAGTTTGTGGTCGAAAGATCCTTTTAACTTGATTCCCTAAACCTTAGTTGGTTGGGAGTCATCGGTGGATCCCCATTACACGGACTTTGGTGAAGTCGAGTTTTCGACGTACACTACATTACACAATTTGATTAGTGCTCAAAAGTGCAATTTTAG
Organism: Tetrastigma voinierianum; assembly: GCA_016808115.1. Taxonomy (NCBI): domain Eukaryota; kingdom Viridiplantae; phylum Streptophyta; class Magnoliopsida; order Vitales; family Vitaceae; genus Tetrastigma; species Tetrastigma voinierianum. The sequence continues at coordinate 53,471 of JAEQBH010000952.1, forward strand.
ACCCTATATTAGATAGGTTTTGAGTACTTTTGATCGTGTCATGTCATATATCCCCGATTGAAGTGTTCATGTTACCTTAGTAACACTTATGTCAATTGAGGGTGTTTTGGTTGTTTGTAGACTTTTGTATACATTTGAACTGACCTCAATGCAAATGATCCAATCGTGAGATTAGGAATTTAGTCTCCGATACCAGCCAGGCCCGAAGCCGATGGAAAAACAAAGGAAAAATGGGAGAAACGAGATGCAGTTGAAGACAGGATGAGAGGCATAGAAGAGCGACAAAAGCGAGTTACCATAAGCGTTGCAAACAATTCGCGACCACTGGCGAATTTCGCGAAACATTCATGATCGGTTAGCGAGTTAAAGCGAATTTCGCAACCTGTTCGCAAGCCTAGCGAAAATGATGAATTTCGCTAAACCAAATCCCATTTCGCTAAACACTGTTCATTAGCGAAATTATCAGTTTTCGCTTCTCACAAAGATTTCGCTAGCTTAGCGAAATTTCGCTAGCTAGCGAAATTGCACCCCTTTAGCGAAATTTCCAATTTTCGCTACACTTGCCAAATTCGCTAACCCTTGCCAAATTCGCTAATTAGCGAAATTCATCCCTGTAGCGAAATTTGCAGGCCTTGTCATCCTCGTAATTAATGCAACCTTCCAAACTTGGTTTATTACCCAGTCCCAAATACCTATAACTTAGCCTAGTTATTAGGGTTTTAGTAGTTTGCCTTGAGAGGCCTATAAATACCCCTCATGTTTTGTAATAATGGGGGGAGAGGTGGATAGAAGGGAATACAAGTTTTTTTTGGTGATTTGTAAGTTATTTTCTTTTACTGCTTTTGTAAATAAAGTTCTTTTTTTAGGTTTTGCTTTTATTTATTTTCTCTCTTCTCTCTCTTCTTTCTCTCCCTTTCCCGGCTGCCAAACACACCTCTTGAGGATGACGACTCAGAGATGTAGCTAAGCCTCCTTCGCTGAAGAGGAAGAGGCTAGCTTAGTGGTGGGGTTAAGCATGTTGTCCTCTTGTACTAAAAGTCACGGGTAGTGTATTTATAGCCCCCTTATTTTCAAGTCGGTTGCATAACATGGGGATGTTATTGTCTTGGCCAATACTCTCCATGCTTTAGGATTTGTTGTTCTTTAGATGGTCTTCTGAGCCTGCGAGATAGCATTTACATCGTTGGGTTCTTCAAATTAGGTTAAATAACATTGACTTTTTATTGTTTTGGCCAATACTCTCCATACTTTAGGGTTCGATTAACCGGGTGAGAGATCTTATTTGTGATTCTTTAGATGGTCTTTACTAGCCTTAGAAAAATGATAAAGGAATGTTAGGGTTTTAAGCAAAGGGGCCATAAGCGCATCACGTGACCCCGACTCACATAGGAGGATAAAACCTGAGGACATGTGTTTGCCCTAACTTGTGAGTTGGTGACCTAAATCTTCAAAGTTTAATTTCTTCGCTTTAAATTTCGGTTTTTACCATTTCCGGTTTTTCTGTGATTTCAGGTTTTTAAACCATTTACAGTTTTTAACACAAATCCAAAAGTCCAAATAAGCCTTGCATTCATGCCCTAATCACGAACCATTTTTAGGAAGAAAACCCATCCGGGTGTTCGACCACTAGACCACTATGCTGCGGTGAACCCGACTCTGGCCCGATGCAAGGAGAAAACTAGGTATATAAATATTGTTGATTATTCGACTACTTTGTGTACGAATCAAATGGCGCAGATTCTTGGGGATGGTGTAAACTACTTATGGTAAGTTGAAGAGTACTTGTGATCCACATCACAAGAAGTGAAAGATACACCTCTTTCTTGACTCGGTTAAAGGCTGCTAGTTTGCTTCACTGCGTGCTTCCGCCTTTGTTCGATTCAGTTTTCATTCGGTCGAGTTTATTGTTGTTAGTTAATTTTTTAATCTTTTTTGCAGGTTGTTTGTTGCTCTTTGTTGTCTCTTTAAGTGTAATAGCAATGTGTATCTATGATGGGATAGAACACATCGGGTAGATTGTATGGGATAAGTACACAGCCCGGCCTAGCTAGTGAAGTTAGTGTCGCAGATACCGTGGATCGTACACGAGAGACAATGAGGCAACCGAACTATGAATCAAATGCATATAGAACCATGAGGGATCACATCCACCCTCCTAGAGTTAGTGCCCCATCTTGTATCATTCCTCCTGGCGAAGATGTACTTGGTGAGGCCTTATTTAGTACCCCTACTCCCCACGTATCATGGTATGGAAAATGAAAATCCATGCGGCTCACATAAGGGATTTTGAGGAGGTTTACTGCAACCGGAAGATTATGATGGACATGAATTTGCTGAAATTAAAGGCATTTCCGGTGACTCTAAAGGACAAGGCCAAGATATGGCTCAACTCATTGAGGCCTAGAACCATAAGAAATTAGCTTTGTTTGTAAGGGTGAATTCTGAAGAAGTTCTTCGGTGCTCATAAGACGATAATTTGAAAAGACAAATCTATACTTTTGCAACTCAGGATGGTGAGAGATTTTACCAGTGTTGGGAGAGATTTATGGAAACCATCAGTGCATGTCCACACCATGGGTTTGACACATGGATGTTGGTTAACCACTTCTATGGTGGTATGTCTCCTGCCATGAGACAACTCTTAGAAACCATGTGTGGGGGAGACTTTTTAAGCAAACATCCTGATGAAGCCGTTTTCTTAAGTACGTCATTTGAAGCTTCTAAGGGTTGGGATAGGCAACCACTAGAAAGCGGATAGGATGAAACCGCGATTGACCAAAGGGGTGGGATGTATGCCTTTGCACGAGAAGACATAGAAATGAGAGCTAGGATTTCCACCCTAGCGGGAAGGTAGAGAGAGAGGCTTGAAGGCAAAAGCGGCTCAAGAGGTGCACATACGTGTGACAACCTTTGCACAACCTAATCCACGCACAAATTTCCAATCCCGACCTGATAGAGCAGTGTTCCCATGACCCCTGCGGTGAAGGATTTGATGTCGAATGTGCACACCGGCAGAGCCGATTCAAGCTGACAACAAATGCTCCTTATGGGAATACCACAATCGATTGGAGGAATCACCACAACCTTGCATGGAGACCAAACCCGCCCATGTACCACCGAGGCGAGCCTCGGTTTAGTTTCCCCTCACAGTCACAACAACCACCATCCTCTTCTCCAGTAGAACAAGCTATATTGAATTTGAGTAAGGTGGTAGGCAACTTTGTTGAGGAACAAAAAGGAATTAATGTGCAACTGGCACAAAGAATTGATACTGTAGAGAACACATTGAATAAAAAATTTGATAACCTACAGTATTCAATTACAAACATTAACAAGCTGCTAGAGGGACGAAAGGGAGAGTTTCCATCCACGAACGGTTCCAAATCCTAAAGGAATTCATGGTGGGAGTCGTCAACAATTCGGGAATGGATGAGTTAAGGCCATAATCACCACGAGAAGTGAAAAGAGGTTGATCGGCCTATGCCAAAACTTTGTTGAAGAACCTAGGCAAGGAGAAGAATTGAAACACGAGCATATCCTCACAGGAAGATTGATGAATCGTATACCACCTCCATTTCCTGACACTTAGAGTAGAAGAAGGCATCTCGACAAGCGGGCATTCTTGAGGTTTTAAGGCAAGTGAAGGTTAACATGCCTTTCTTTGGACCTAATCAAACAAGTTCACCTTGTCTTGAAATTTTTGAAAGATCTTTATGCAAATTAAGAAGGGATTAGGCATTGAGAAGAAAGCATTTCTCCTTGCTTGAACATGTCGATTGCCATAATTAAAGCAAATACCACATTAAAATACAAAGATCCTTGGTTCCTCCCACAATTCGATCAATATTGGTGGGAATTGCATGAAAAGTCCTTGCTTGATTTAGGAGCCGAGTGTGAACTGATAAGAGTATTGGTATCTGGCTTGACTAGGTTTAGGTAGACAAACCTACTAACATCACACTCATTGGTAGATAGTCACGAGTGAAAATCCCTAAGGGGATAGTTGAGGATGTCCTAGTTAAGATAGAAAAATTCACCACTACCCGGTAGATTTTGTGGTACTTGACAACTGAACCCCGATTGCTAGTGAACCCGATCATGTAATCATCTTAGGAAGGGAGCAAATTTAAACCCTTTGCCAATGCAATAAATTCTTAGGAATGGAGTCATGCAATTAACTTTTTGGTAACATGACTATGGAGTTGAATATCTTTCATTTGAACAACAAACATGAGTTGCTAGAAATTGAAAATCAAATTTCGATAGAGGTTATTCGGTTGATGTCGGTGTCTGCAGTACAAAAGGTGCTAGGAAAAGCAAGGGTAGTCAAGCGCGGAGATAAAGAAGAATTGGTCTTGCCAACAACACCAACTTGACAAGCCAATTGCTCCAGTTCATGACCATCACTAAGGAGCAGTCCAACTTGCTGGGCACCCTGACATCATGGAGCCAGCGCGGGAGCCCTTTGGTGAGGAGATCATTCTTGACCCCCTTAGTATTGCGAACTTGGTAGTTCGGTGTTTCAAAAACCGGATTGCAGTTCTAAATTTTAATTTTGTCTTATATTGGTGAATTACGTTAGTAAATAATTTTTTCAAAAATTTTTTAACTTAGCAATTTTTTTCCTTTCTTTATAATTTAGTTGTATATGAAAATAGTATGTTTCAAATACTAATCATATTATAGTAAATTTGCTAACTGTATTTTTAGTTATATTATTATTTAATATTAGTAATTAATTTTAAAGTTTTGAATCTGGAGAAAGTCCATCACAGGCAAAAATTTATTTGAGATGTGAAAAGTGACCCTTCGATTTCATAGAGGATGTCTATTTAAGCACGGAGGGGTTAGCCAAATCACAATTTCACTTTCTCTCCCCACTCCCGATGCCTGAGCTCCCCCTTCTTGGTCGAGCCATATTCTGCGCCGCGGCGTGCCTGCGTCCGAAGCCTTTGCCGTGGCCCGTCATCCGAGTTGCCCAGCCATCGCGCGCCGATCCTGCATTCCAGCCAGCGTAGTTCAACTTTGGCCGGAATTACCATTACGGCCCGAGCCCTCCACACGGCCGTCACCACGTGAGCACATTGCCTGCCCAGAGCGGCCTTAGCCATCAGCCGTCGGTTCGGCCTTGGCTCAACTGGTAGTGTTCTTCCCCAGCATTTGGGTATTTCTTGATACTGATTTGCGATTGAGCCATCTCGATGCTTGATCGGTGAGCCTTAGGCCAGTTGCTTGATTCAGGGAGGTTCAGCAGCCTTCTAGGGGATTCGGTGTGTTCGAGAGCTTAGTTCGGAAGTGCGGGACCCGGCTACACATTCGGTGAGTCCTTCAGCGATTTATTTTAGATATCGGATATGGTCCGTGCGGTGGGTCCGTGTCGGCCTCGGGTGAATTGCTTGCAGAAGCGAGGCCCGGCACCGGTACCAGCACGATGCCATCACACCTGTCCCGGCCGTGCGGCGAGCCTGCGGGATTCGAGCGTTACCAGGACGGATGGGACCTCGGGCCCCATCCTGTGCCTCGGAGGGGAGGAAATTTAGGAGGGCGGCCTTCCTAGCGGGCCCGCCGCCGGAAGGAACGGGGCGGTCATATCTTTGCAGACTAGCCACATGCCCGGTCGCGGCGGTGAGGCGACACCTTCCACCTCGGTATCGCCGACCTCGCGGATCGGGAGGCTATGTTAAATAGACACCCCATTCCGGGGAATCTGCGGATATACGTGGCCAGGCCATTTCAGCGGTCGTTCTCACGAGCGTTCTGAATTGATGGTGACCCGGATACCGGGAGTCGTCTGTGATTGTCGAGAGGTATTCGCTCCTCCCATTTATGACTCACGGCAGTTCTCTTGCAGAAATTGGTCGAGCGGTTCTACCGCTCCATGACCTCTCGGGATGCGGATGGTCCCTTTGAAGTCTTTGCAGGATAGATGGCCGGCCGAGGTGTACTCGATCCAGCGGTTATTTACTGCCCGACCTTGGTGCGCATACCACTTGTAGCGATCTTGGGGAGTTATAAATTGGGCCCACCCTCGCGCGGGCGATGGTTAGACAGCCGGGGATCTTTCTGTTTGATCGATCCTTTATCGGAGGCAACCGACCTCTGCGATCATCGACCATCTCGCTGCGCACACCGCTATTCCTCTGCGACATTATGTGCGAGAGGAGGAGCTATCTTGGAGGCATTGTCCCGGATCTCGAGTGATTCTGGTTTAGCCCGTAAGTGGTGATGACTTAGCTCTTCTGATTTGTGAGGAGAAGGTCCATAGGAGGGCCTCGCATGCGCGAGAGAGCATACCACTTCTTATCTGAGAGCTTCTTTTCCTATGTTCTTGAGGCGGATGGGATTTCAGGAGCACAGGATAGAGATGCGAGACGGGATGCCTACATGTAGTAGCGATTGGATAGGGTTATGACTATGCCGATCCATTTCCACATACGCCAATGAGACCGGGAGAATGCGGATCGGGAGGCGATGACCACCATGCCGAGATGATATGCTGCTCCACGAGCCGGAACGAGGCCTCCACTCACATTTTCGGTTCCCCTCCATCTCCTCCGCCCAGCTAGCGGTGGCCCTACGGTCTCCGGGGCCTTCATATTCCAGCACACAGTCTTAGGAGTATACACATGTTAGCTCGAGGGAGATGGGCGGAGTGATGGATGCGATCACGCACACTTCGCTGACCACTCGAGCTGACCCGACATGCGACACATGACCGGAGATTGGCTCTCGAGTTTAGGCCACTTTGGGATGGAGTGCCATTCCATGCTTCACGGATCATGACCCACAGGTGCTCACCTCATGATCACTACCTGAGAGAGGAGCACGCCAGCGATGCGGCCTCATTGGATATCTGGCGGCGGTAACGTGGCTTCACCACCACCACCACGCGGTGAGGTGGTTAGGTCTCTTTTGATTTATGTATAGTTTCGACACATCAGCTTTGCCTACTAATTTTGATTTATGATTTTTGTATTAGCCATAGTAAGCGATGATATATTTTATTTGTTATGCATGTATTAAGCCATTTTGGCTATATCAAAGCACTTCCGATTATATATATATATTCGACTTTTTGCATATTATGTTTTCTTGTGTCCCACATGTATAAGTATGTGTTTTTCTTTCAAACTACATAATTAAATTGCTTCAAATTGAACAATTGAATTGCTAAATTGAACAATTGAATTACTAAATTGGATAATTGAATCATCTGTTGTCACATATGCTAAAACGAATGCCATGCTTGAAACAATTTGTGTTCGATCCAACGTTCGGCATATTTGACTTGGAAATTTCCCCCTTTATGCTATTTCACACTGCTTGCACTCTAAGTGCTTCAATAGGTTGTAAATTTGTATGCCTCATTCCCGCTTTGCAAAACCGGCCTTAGGCATGTTGACAACCTAGAATCGGTTTTGAGTTACCACAATTGAAGACCAATGTTGTCTTCGAAGGAAAAAGAAAAAGAAAAAGAAAAGAAGAAAAGAGAATAAAATCGTGAGTTTGGCACAGAGCAGAGCACGGTCAGGGTGTATGGTAGCCTTTGAAGCAGATGCCCCTAAGCCTTCATTGGTTGGGAGTCATCGATTTGTGTTCGTTACATGGGTGGATAGGTAGAATTTAGCGGGTGTAGGTGCTTGATTTGATCGGTTGAAGTCCGGGGTGAAGCCTTTAGATTTAGTGGTCTTTGATCCTTTTGGCTTGATGCCCTAAACCTTAATTGGTTGGGAGTCGTCGGTGGACCCCGTTACATGGACTTTGGTGAAGTCGGATTTTTAAGCATTGCATCTACAATATAATTGAAAGCAAGAGAAGTGTAACCAGCCCTATCTTAATTGTTCAACGATTTAAGGCCTTGTCAATGCTAGGATTTGGGGGAAACAAATTTTGCATTTTATTGACTTCAATGCAGATACAAAATGAACCATTAGACTTGGTGGAAATCGGGTTTAGAAAATCATGGAAACTTGTGTTGTTCTAAAAATTGTTCTCTTATGGATTTTATTCTTGTATATAGGTTTTCAAATGTTGATTTCAATTGTTCACTTTAAGTAATGGTAGTTTGTCATCCTGATAACCTTTTGAAGCACAGCCTTTTGAAAATCATACATGCATCACCAATTCTTATTTTGCATTGCTAAGAGAGGTAGCAACGTTTCGGTTGGGGAGTGTGATTAGTCTTTCAAAAAAGTGCAATTTTGAACCCTATATTAGATAGGTTTGAGTACTTTTTGATCATTAATCATGTCATATATCCCCGATTGAAGTGTTAAGTATTACCTTAGTAACACTTATGTCAATTTGAGGTGTTTTTTGTTGTTTCTTGTTTTGTATACATTTGAACTTCAACCTCAGTAAATGATGAAATCATGGTCGGAAATTTAGTCTCAGCCATCAACAAGCCCAAAAATCGATGGAAAAACAAAGGAAAAATGGAAGAAACGAGATGCAGTTGAGACAGGATGAGAGGCATAGAAGAACGACCATGAGTTTTACTTATTTGAATTGCCAAACAGTGTAAACCTAGCAAATTTATAAAGCATTCGCAATCGATTCGCAAGTTAGCCAATTTACCGCCAACTTTGTTATAAACCTAGCGAAAATGATGATTTAAGCTAAACCAAATCCCCATTTAAATGCAAACACTGTTCATTAGCGAGGAAATTATGATTTAAACTTCTCACGAGATTTCGCTAGCTTAGCGAAATTTCGCTAGCTAGCGAAATTGCACCCCTTTAGCGAAATTTCCAATTTTCGCTACACTTGCCAAATTCGCTAACCCTTGCCAAATTCGCTAATTAGCGAAATTCATCCACAATAGCTAAATTCTTGAGGCCTTGTCATCTGTAATTATTACAGCATATTCCAAACTTGGTTTTATTACCCAATTGTCCTATAACGCCCTAGTTATTAGGGTTTTTTGGTAGTTTCATGCAGGAAGCATAATCACACCCTCGTGTTTTGTAATAAAGGAGAGGTGGATAGAGAGAATACAGTTTTTTTGGTGATTTGTAAGTTATTTTCTTTTCTTGCTTTTGTAAATAAAGTTCTTTTTTAGGTTTTGCTTTTATTTTCTCTCTTCTCTCTCTTCTTTCTCTCACTTTCCAGGCTGCCCAGAACCTCTTGGGGATGTGACTCGAGATGCTTGGCTAAACCTCCTTATTTGAAGGAAGGAAGCTAAGCTTAGTAGTGGTGGGGTTAAGCATGTTCCTCTTGTACTAAAGTCACGGGTAGTGTATTTATGGCCCTTATTTTTCAAAGTCGGTTATAACATGTTAAGGGATATTATTGTCTTGCGATACTCCTCCATCTTTTAGGATTTGTTGTTCTTTAGATGGTCTTCTGAGACCTACGAGATAGCATTTACATGTTAAGGGTTCTTCAAATTAGGGTTAAATAACATTGACTTTTATTGTTTTGGCCAATACTCTCCATACTTTAGGGTTGGTCTTTCGGGTGAGAGATCTTGTTGTGATTCTTTAGATAGTCTTTCTTAGCCTTAGAAAAATGATAAAGGGAGATATTGGGGTTTTTAAACAAAAAGGGGCCATAAGCGCATCTGTGTTGACTCACATAGGAGGATAAAACTGGGGACACATGTGTTTGCCCCAGCTTGTCAAGTTGGTGACCTAAATCTTCAAAAGTTTAATTTCTTCACTTTAAATTTCGGTTTTTACCATTTCGATTTTTGCAATTTCGGTTTTAAACCATTTACGGTTTTTAACACAAATCAAAAGTCAAATAAAGCCTTACCTTCATGCCCTAATGCGAACCATTTTAGGAAGAAAACCCATCCCGTGTTCGACCCTAGACCACTATCTTGCGGTAACGACTACAGCGTGGGAGAACTTAGGTATATAAATATTGTTGATTCGGCTCTCGGCTGCGTAGCGCAGTCACAATTGGAGGTGTGAAATAAGTGTGGAACTAAATCTATTTAGGTTGGTCAGTAGTCTAAGGTATTAGCAGTAGTTTGGTTGGGGGGGTAGCTTGTGACTTATTAGTGCAAGTGATCTTAAAACACTTGAATTTTGAGGTGGAAGTCGGTGATTTCCTTGGAATAATTGCTGCCCTGAAACTTGATCTTGTATGGCATTTTTTATCCCAAGCTAGTCTTTATACAGAGTCCTAATTTTTCATATTGTAGGTTAAGAATTACTTGCACATACTTTTTTAACAGGCAGTCCATTTTTGCAAAAACATATCCTGCAGGATCTTCCTTCTTTTTATCATTACTAAGGAATTTAGCAATGTCTCGGTTGGGGGAGTGATTAGTACCCAAATAGTAATATTGAGCCTTGCTTGTTTATAGCAGGTTTATGCTCTTTGTGAACCTAATCGACTTCAATAACTCAATTATTACGTGGGATCCTGGCTTTGCTCACGATCACATTTTGTAGGCCCATTTTAGTAGTTTTGCGAAATTGATCATCATAATTCCTCAATTCGATTCAAACACGATGATCCCGAGCCGAATTCGAAGAACATGATCAAACCAGAGGAAATTTGGAGCATATACTGAAGAGAAGGAGCCTGGAAATTTTGCAGGGTTGCAAAATTTGCAACCTTCAAATTTCGCGGGTTACTGATTTTTCGCGACTGCGAACAACACACAACTCACTGTCTTGCTTCTTCTTGCTTTTGATCCACTTGTTGGTGGTTTTATGGCGTTGCCCTTATAATTTTGGTTCTTTAACACACTTTTGTAATTTCCTTTTACTGAGCACCTATATAAGCTCAGTACTGCTTGTAATCAAATCAACTTTTTGGCATACCATCAATCAATCAAGGAAATTGGGCACGAAGCTTCCTTTCCCTCTGCTGGTGGTGATTTTCTCTTCTTCTCCCTTCACTTTCTTGCACTTTCTTGGTAGCCAAACACCCCTTGATGATGACAAATCAAGGGATGCTTGGCTAATACCCCCTTATCCTTGAAGGGAAAGGCCAGCGGAGTGTTGTTTTGAAGCAGCTACATGTTCTCATGCTCTTCATGTTTGTGTTTAAGGGTATTTGTGCCTCTGCTTCTCACGATAGGTTAAAATCTCTTAAGCATGCTCTCTTTAATGTGTATTTGGCAAGCTTTTTGGGTTCAGTGGATACTTTCGCTAGATCCACTGAGGCTCAGTTAGTTGTCTCCTATTAGTTATCGTAGGGTAGTGTTTTTTAGATGTGTTTTCACTACTAGGGACATTTATGCCTAATAAAATACCATCTTTCAAAAGGAAAACTCTTAGGGTTTAGGTTTTAAAGCTAAATGAAGATCCGGTTCGGGAAATGACTATATGTCATGCTCCCAAATGAGAGGATAAAGACCCGAGACATGTTGGTTAACCTAGAACCCTAAGCCCAATTGATTCGTGCCACAGTAGGCTGAGCTAAAATCAACAAAATTTATATACACCTAAGTTCCTCTCTTTGCTTGGTAGTCGAAACTCTTTACTTGTATAGTGGTCAGGGTCGAACACGGGGGATGGAGTTTTTTAGTCACAAAAATGATTTGCATAAGTGCACGAAGGTAAGGCTTTCTATTTGGACTTTTTGGATTTGCTTCAAAAACAGTGGAAGTAGGTTGAAAACTAAGAAATTGTAAAAACTGAAAGTAAAGTGTGAAAAAAGTTAACTTTGAAGATTTAGGTCACTAGCAGGATTAGGGGCGGAGCAAGTGTCCTCGGGTTTTTATCCTCGCGTTATGACGAAAAAAGCAACCTGGTCCCTGGCCAACCGGATCTATGTTTAGCTAGCAAACCTCACCTAACAACAACTCTATTTGAGTCCAACACGAGGTATCATGCATTGCTGGCCGCTTTTTCGATTTGAAACCCAGCATTAAATATCATTGGAGGCTCGTAAAGACTATCTAATGAACCACAGTGCATCTAGCAATAAGTATGCATTGTATCCTAAAGCATGGAGAGTATTGGCCAAATCAATAACATTCAAAGCTATTCAACCCTAATTTTGAAACCCTAACATTTAAATATCATTTCAGAGGCTCGTAAAGACCATCTAAGAACACGGTGCATAGCATTAAGTATTACCTTGTATCCTAAAAGCATGTGGAGGAGTATTTATTGGCCAAATCAATAACATTCAAAGCTATTCAACCCTAATTTGAGAAGATGAGGGCCATAAATACAATACACATGACTTTTCGGTACAAAGAGGACAACAGCTACATATGCCCACCACAAGCCCCAGCTTCCTTGCTCTTCAAAGAGGAGGCTTGTGACATCTCTTGAGTTGTCATCCTCAAGAGGGGTGTTTGGAAGCCTAGAAAGTAAGGGAAAGAGGAGAGAGAAGAGAGGAAAATAAAACCCTAACTAAAATACGAGACTTTATTTACAAAAATGAAAACTTACAAAATCTTCTCTCCCCCAAATTATTGCTTCCCCAAAATCCTCTCTATTGATTACAAAGGAGAGTTTTATATGAGCACTTTCGATACATGAAAATACCAAAAAGCCTACAAATTTGGCTAAGTTAAAGGACAAGAGAGTAATACACCAAAGTTGGAGTCGGTTAGCATTAAATAAAAACATGACGAGGCGATGAAATTTCGCTGAGTGAAGGAATTTTGCTAGGCTAGCGAAATCACCATGCATAGAGAAAATAGAAAATTTCGCTAAAGCTTGGCAATTTCGCTAGCTAGCGAAATTTATGCTTTCGCGAGAATTTATGTGGCTCGCGAAAATCATGAATTTCGCTAAGAGCGATGCCTAGCGAAGTGGTTGGTCTAGCGAAATTTGGAGATTTATGGGTTGCGAAATTTTCGCTAAGGTTGCGAGGTACCCCCGCGATCTTTGGCCAGTACACGCAACTCACAGCGAAAATTCGGGCTTTGTTGATCTCCTTGCATTTTCATCTGTCTTCAAGCGCATCAATTTTCTTCACTTTGCCTTGATTTTGTTTGATTCTTGGGAATTTGGTTGATGGGTGGCCTTGAGTTCAAACTTCATGATTCATCATACATCCCGATATTGAGCGCTAAAGTGCGTAGCTTTGCAAAACAGCGAAAATAACCTCGCGGCATAAGTGATACTAAGAAGACTTGAACACTTCAACTGGCATTAATGACATGATTAGCGCGCAAAAAGCACTCAAAACCTATCTAATATAGGGTTCAAAATAGCACTTTTTGGGCACTAATCACACCCCCAACAACGTTGCTAGTCCATACTTGATACAAAAATAAAAGGAGATGCATGTGGTGATTTTCAAAAGGTTATGATTCAAAAGGTTTATCTACATATAAACGATCTTTAAATTGAAAAATTGAAATCAAATTTGAAAAGCCCAGATATGAAAGAACTAAAACCATGCAAGAACAATTTCGAGGTCAATATTGGTTCCGATTCTCAACTTGAATTTCCACCTAAATTAATGGTTCTTTATGTAACCAGTTAAGTCAATAAATTGAAAAATTTGTTCCCTCCCCAACCTAGCATTGACATGGCCTTGGGCGTTGAACAACCCTAGATAAGGAGTGAATTCGCGCCGTTCTTTATTCAACTACAACGTAGGATGCAATACTTAAAATTCGGCTTCACGAAGTCCGTGTAGCGGGTCGACCGATGACTCCCGACCAATTAAGGTTTAGGGCATCAAGGCAAAGGATCAACGACCACAAACTCTAAAAGCTTCACCGGACTTCGTATGACTTCAAAAAATCAAGCACCTACAATTCGCTAAGCTCTACCTATCCACCCATGTAGCGAACACAAAATCGGCGTGACTCTGACCAATTAAGGCTTATGGCATCGGGTTTCACCAAAAGGCTTCGCCATATATACCCCTCGGGCTAGTGCTCGGGTTTCAAGGCAAAACTTCACGACTTTATTTTTTTTTTTCTTCTTTTCTTTTTCTTTTTCTTTTTGCTTTTTCTTTTCTTTTCCTTTTTGGAAGACAACATTGGTCTTCAGAGTATGATTAACCTGAAACTATCCTAGGTTGCCAACATGCTTAAGGCCGGTACATGCAAAGCGAAAGGAAGCAAACAAATTCCATGACCTATTGAGCAATGCGGAGTGCGTGAGTGAGATTAACATAAAGGAATGTTCAAGTTGAGCATGCTGGAACTTCAACTAACCAAAAATTATTTCAAGCATGGAATTTGTTCTAGCATAGAGGTGACAAACAGTGATTCAATTTTCCAACATGAAGCAATTCAATTGTCCAATTTGAAGCAATTCAATTGTTCAATTGAAAAGAAAAACATTTACACCTGGTAAAGGCACAAAACATGATATGTACAAAAAGCTGTATATATATAAACTGAATAGCTTGATATAGCAAATAGCTAATACATGAATATCCAGCTAAACATACAAAAGTATCCTTTGCCTCTTATGGCTAATACAAAAATCCTAATCGAAAATCGGTAGGCCGGTTGATAAGGCGATAACTATACAAAAATGTAAAAAAAGAAACCTAACCACCTCAACTGCTTTACGTAGTGGTGGTGGTGGCTGGGCTTTGGCGCTCTTGCTACCAGCCCGGGAACATCCAAAGAAGCCGGCGGTGTGGTGGGCTCCTCTCGGTGACCCGGGAACATGAGGGAAGACCCGGGTGGGTCATAATGTATCGGCATGGAATGGCCCAGGCCCGACCTCGATCTGGGCTGCTGCGTGCTAGTGAGCATATAGCATCCATCACACCAGCTATCTCTCGGTGTGGCATGATGTGCTCGTGAATGGTGTCTTTGAATAGGATGGGCGGGTGTATCGGTGCATTTGTTGATGTCCATGGAGGAGGATGGAGGGTGACATCGTGGAGCCAGGACTCCTGTATCTCGAGCTGGGGCAGATATCATCATACATGTGGTAGTCCCTCAGCCTCCTGACCCGGTACCTCCTCCTGGTCCTGTGGTCGTAAGTGGAAAGATACGGGCATAGTCATCACCTGCTCCACTGACATGACTAGGGGGCATCGAACCCTTATCTCGATCCTGGGCTCCTCTGGGAATCCATATGCTGGGGAACCCCTTTGGCGGGAGGAGTCTCGGCATCAGTAGTGGAATACTCTTGCTCGTGCAGTCCTTAGATGGACCTTCTCCTCAAAAGCCCCTGAGAGGCCATCACCGACTCAATGGGAGAGGGGTTGAACCCAGAAATCCGAATCCGTGCGAGCCTCCCGAGATGGCTCCCTCCTCTGCACATGGCGGAAATAAGCTCCGTCTGAGCGGATGGTGAGCCGCGGCATCTGAGGCGGGGCTGCTCTGTAAATCTTTGGTCAGTGATTGGTATGCGGTGCTTTCCGAACTCATCACCGCGATGGGGGCGGGTGGAGCCCCGATCTGTAACCCTCTGCATTGGTAGGCGGTCGCGAGGCGAAGGCTGTTTGAAATATCGACCATGCAGGTACTCCGGCGATCATCCATCTTGAGCCCGAAGCTCACGCGGTTAGGCGATCCTCTAGACGTCATCGAGTGGTAAAACTGCAACACCATAGTGGTGAAAATAATCTTTGCCTGGTCATGAAAGGTAATAGTGAATACTCCTCGATCAACCTCATGGACTCGTGTCGGGATCGGCCACCGAGGCGAGGGCGTCGTGGCGTCTGACTCTGATGGAACGGTCTCACGATGGAGTGTATGTTCCGGAATGGGGTTCCTACGAACAATGGCCGTCGAATCCTCGAGGGCGAGCGGCGGTGAGGTGATGAAGTCGCCTCCGGTGGAATGTGGCCCGGAAGAGTGACGGCTGCGACCGGGGGGATGATGAGCTCGCTGGGCTAGATGTGCGGGCCGGCAGGTGGGAACGGGCCTCAGGAACTCTCCTCCCCCAGGTACATGTGATGGGGCCGCGAGGTCCCATCGGGTGTCTGATCGCGTCGGAATCCACGAGGCTCCTCGGAGTACGGCTGGGGACCCGGTGATGGTCTTGGAGTCGGGGCCCGGAGGTAATTTGAGACCTCTCGGCTGAGTGTCTTGAACCCCCTAACCAGCGGCGAATCACGGGACCACCCACGTGCAACCATATCTGTAGTTTGAGCAGACCTTTGGAGTAAAAAGCTCAGATGAAAAATGAAAGCCCGGGGGCACTCTGAGCGCTCACAGGGGCTCGTGGGGCGGAGACCGGGGCAGCGGCGGTGTGACTTCCGGTCACCGGTACACGGTGATCTTGGTCTGGAAATACGTGTGCGTGAGCGGTGAACGGGCCAGGCTGGAACAACAACGGTGGTGACCCGGGGCTCGGACGTGGATTACTGCGGCTGGAGCGACGGCAATGGAGGCTCGGAGACGGGAATCGGTCGAGGCTTCGGTCGGTACGAATTGAGGCGCGTAGCGAGGCGGGATCACGGGGCTTGAGCAAAAATCTTAGGCTTATTTGGGAGGGCGAGAGAAAGTGAAATGGCGAAATGGACAGCCCTTCCACTTGGTTTAAATAGGCTCGTTTGTGGCAGCCGAAGGGTCTCTCATTCCATTTTCGCTACTTTTGGCCGAATTGGCCATATTGGCCTTCTGAAATCAAAAATTTTAAATTAAATATTACTACTATAAAAATTATTATTATAAAATTTACTATATGAACTATAAATGAAATTTAACAAACAATACTATACTATATAAACAAAGTACTAATTATTCAAAAACTACTAAATTAAAAATTTGCTAAAAATAATTGAAATTAACTAAAATTTACTAACTTAAAACAAAAAGTAAACATGGTGAACTGCAATTCGGTTTATGGAAACACCGAACCAGTTCATTCTCAAAATTTACTCAAGGGGGGTCAAGGAGAATGATCTCCTCAACCCCTGCAGTAGTCTGGGTTGACTCCATGGTGTTGGGTGCCCAAATGTTGATCTGCTCCTCACTGATGGCTTGTGAATTGAGTAGTTGGCTTGCAGTTGGTGTTGATGGCAAGACCAATATCTCCTCATCTCCATGGCTGATTACTCCTTGCATTTCCTGGACACTGTGTTTTCCTGCACACTGATCAATTGAAACAACTTCATCGGTGATTTTCGATTTCCTATGACTTTTGCTTCTTTACATTGAATGGAAGATGTTAATTCAGGTCATGTTACCAAAGGTTAGTTGCATGACTCCATTCGGCAATTTATTATTGCATTGGCAGTGGCCAGAAATGGTCTTCCTAAGATGATTGGTACATGAATGGGTTCACTTGCAATTGGCTCAGTGTCAAGCACTACAAAATCTTGGGTAGTAGAATTTTCTATTTCACAAGGACATCCTCAATATCCCTTAGGGGATTTTCAGCGATCTATCGACCCGATGATAGTGTGATGTTCGTAGGTTTAAAGTTTACTCAAACCCTAGCTGCTTAATATCTTGAATAGAGCATTTGAATTCTGCACGGCTCCTAAATCAAGCAATGGTTGTCTATGCACTTCCGCACAATATTAGTGAAATTGTGGGAGATCACGGATCCTTGTATTTGGCAATTATTTGCTTTGGATTATAGCGACTTGTTCGGTGAGAAATACCTTCTTCTCAATGCCTAATCCCTTCTTAATTGTGCAAAAGATCCTTCAAAAGAATTTTTGCATATGGGCACTTGTTTGATTATGTCAATAAGGTATGTTAACCTTCACTTGCCTTGAGACCTCTAAAATGCCCTTCAGCGAGAGATGCTTCTTCTTACTGTAGCGCTTGTGGAAATGGAGGTGGTATGCGGTATTTCATTGAATCCTCCTTTAGGAAGTATGCTCTCGAGGCCTTAATTCTTCTCCTTGCTTAGGATTCTTTAACGAGGTTTTGGCATAGGCGTCGACCTCTTTCGGCTCCTCGGGGTAATTATAGCCTTAACTTCGTCCATTCTGAATTGTTGGATAGCCCACTCATGTTCCCTTGGGATTTAGGCCCCATTTTAATGATGAAACCTCCCACTTTATCTCTTGTACCTCCTTAGCGATCTTGGTGATTAATCTTTGTAGGTTGTCAATTTTACGGTTGAGATTGCTCTCAAGAAGCCCGTCTATTCTCTTGTCGAGTGTACTTTGCCGGTGCTCGATCCTTGTGCGATTGCATTGATTCACTTTTTTGTTCCTCACTTTCAAAGTTGCCCACCACCTTACTCAAATTCAATATGGCTTGTTCACTTGGAGAAGAGGATGGTGGTTGTTGTGATGAGGTACCAGCGAGGTTTGGCTACAGGGAGTTACATAGGCGGGGTTGGGTCTCCATGCGAGGTTGGGAGTGATTCCTCCGGTGGAATTGTAGGTATTACCATATGGAGCATTGGATTGTTGTGGCTTGTATTGTCCCTCTGGTATTTTACACGATGACATCAAATCCTTGATCACGGGGCCATAGGACATGGTTCTACTAGGTGTACGAAGTTGGAAATTGGTGCAGGATTGGGCGCGTGCGGGATTTTCGATCGGCTGCACGTGCACCTCTTGGGTACATTTGCACTTGAAGCTCATCTACCTTCCTAATTTGAGGTTGAAATCTAGCTCGTTTCTATTTCTCTGGCCGGTGCATACATCCACCCCTTTGGTTAGCGTGGGTCTCATCGCTTTCCAATTCTCTAGGAGTTGGAAACTTAATCCCTGACCCTTGGAGGTTTCAACCATGTTTTAAAAAATCCATGGCAAGTAGGGATGCTTTCGAAAGTCTCCTCCACACATGGTTTCCAAAAGGCTGTCTCATGGCGGGGAGACATACCACCATAGAAGTGGTTCACCAACATCAAGTGTCGAGAGCCCATGATGTGGGCAGGCAACGATGGACTTTCCATAAATCTTCCCAACAACGGTAAAATCTCTCCATCATGGTACCAAAAGTATAAATTTGTCTCTTCAAATTGTTAGTCTTATAAAACCTTGAAGAACTTCTTGAGGTGCACTTTCTTATTTCGGCCCAATTCCCAATAGTTCCTGAGCCTCAATGAGTTGAGCCATATCTTGGCCTTGTCCTTTAGAATTAAAAATCAAGGAAATGCTTTAGCCTGACAAAATCCATGTCCATCATACCTTCCTTAAAGGTAGTGCAAACCTCCTCAAAATCCACTAAATATGAGTGTGGATTTTCATTTTCCATACCATGATATGTGGGAGTAAGTACCAAATATGGCCTCCTTTGCTACATCTTCGACGGGAGGAATGATACAGGATGGGGCACTAACTCTAGGAGGGTGGATGTGATCCCTCATGGTTCTATAGGCATTTGGATTCATAGGGGTTCTGGCAGTTGACTGTTGTTCTACTCGGGTATAGGATCCATGGTAGCCAGTATGTGCGGCTTCATGACTAGGTCGGGTTGTGTCTTGATTCTATGCAATCTACTGATGTCTCTATCCCACTTTGTTGCATAAACACCTGTTACAAAATTTGAGACAACAAAAGAGCAACTTCTGAGCCTCAAAAGGTTAAGATTAGCTAACAAAAATTAAAACTAACTAAATGAAAAGCGGAATAGTGCGATTCTTTAGTGAGTCTTTGGCGCGAGTTCCTGCAGTGAGTGACAAAAGATTAAAGTTACCTTCACTTGTGATGTTGATCACAAGTACACTTCAACACCATTGTGGTTGGCTGCGTCCCGGCAACGACGCCATTTGATTCGGTGCCCACAGTAGGCTGAGCTAAAATCAACAAAATTTATATACATGTAGTTCCTACTCTTTGCCGTGATCCAAACTCTTTGCCCGGTATAGTGTGGTCTAGTCGAACACGGGGATGGGTTTCATCCTAAAAATGATTTTGCATAAGTGCAAGAAGGTAAGGCTTTCTTTGGACTTTTTGGATTTGCTTAGCATTAAGGTAGGTTGGCGAAATTGTAAGCGAAAGTAAAGTGTGAGAAAAAGTTAACTTTGAAGATTTGGAGTCACTAACGGTAAGTTAGGGGCGAATAAGTGTCTCGGGTTTTTATCCACCTCGCGTTATGACAAGCAACCTATAGTCCACGGCATAGCGGATCTATGTTTAACCCCAAACCTCACTTTAACAGCAACTCTACATTTTGGTCGGCCCACGGGTAGCATGCGGCTATGGCTTTTCGGTTTGAAACCCTAGCATTAAATATCATTTCGAGGCTCGCGGGAACCATCCTGTGAACCACGGTGCATCTGGCCAAGTATGCCTTTGTATCTCAAAAACATGGAGAGTATTGGCCGTCAATAACATTTTAAAAACTATTCAACCTAATTTTGAAACCACTAACATTTAAATATCATTTCGAGGCTGCATTAGAGACCATCTAAGAACCACAGTGCATCCTGGCATTAGAGTATGCCTTTGTATCCTAAAACATGGAAGTATTGGTCAAATCAATAACATTCAAAGCTATTCAACCCTAATTTGAGAAAGATGAGGGCCATAAATACAATACACAGCGGCTTTGGGTACAAGAGGACACTTGTGCATATGCCCTACCACCAAGCTAGCTTCCTTCCTCTTCAAGGAGAGCAGCGAAATCTCTTGAGTTGTCATCCTCCAAGAGGGGTGTTTGGAAGCTAGAAAGTAAAGGAAGAGAGGAGAGAAAGAGAGGAAAATAAAACCCTAACTAAAATACGAGACTTTATTTACAAAAATGAAAACTTACAAAATCTTCTCTCCCCCAAATTATTGCTTCCCAAAATCCTCTCTATTGATTACAAAAAAGGAGGGGTTTATATAGGCCACCTCAATACATGAAAATACCAAAAAGCCTACAAATTTGGCTAAGTTAAGAATAGTATCACGCCAAAGTTGGAGTCGGTTAGCATTGTCTAAAAAACATGACGAGGCGATGAATTTCGCTAGGAGTGAAAAGAATTTCGTAGGCGCGAAATCACCATCACATAAGCGAAAATGAAAATTTCGCTAAAGCGGCTGAAATTTCGCTAGCTAGAGAATTTCGCTAACAGCGAAATTTATGTGATAGCAGTCACTTGATTTCACTAAGAATGAGTGCCTAGCGGCTGGTTTGGTCTAGCGAGGGATTTAGGATTTCGCTAGGTTACTTGAAAATTTTTCGCTGGGTTCGCGAAAATTTTCGCAATCTCGGCGAAAATTTTAGCAACTCTAGCAAAATTTCCGGGCTTTGTTGATCTCACTTCACACATTTCATCCACATCTTATTTGCATCAATTTTCTTCACTTTGCCTTCGGAGTTTTCTAGAATTTGATTCTTAGAACGGTTGATGGGCGACACTTGGAGTTTAAACTTCATGATTCATCATACATCCAGATATTGAAGCGCTAAGTGCGCAAGCACCTTAAACTTGACCAAAAATAACCTCTAAACGGCATAAGTGATACTAAGAAGACTTGAACACTTCAATTGGCATTAATGACATGATTAGCGCGCAAAAAGCACTCAAAACCTATCTAATATAGGGTTCAAAATAGCACTTTTTGGGCACTAATCACCAATGACCCGAGACTTCAAGGATTTCTCTCTCAACTTTTCACTTTAGTTATTTCAGTTTTCAACCATTTACACACATTGTTTCCCCCTGAGCCACTTTGAATCAATGAGGCTTGCCATTTTCAATGCACTTGCTCTTTTCTCACGAAGAAAACCCATCCACGTGTTCGACCTAGAGCCACTATCTTTGCGTAGCTTTGCTCGTGTTAGTAGGAATCCTTTTTGTTGATTCGAACCTGCTTGGCCAGAAACCGTCAAGTCCAGGGTGAAACACACGAGGGGAGTTAGTGGTCGAAAGATCCTCATGACGATGCCCTAAGCCTTAGTTGATTAGAGTCATCGGTGGACCCCGTTACCACACGCGGACTTTGGTGAAGGTCGATTTCTCAGCATTACACTCCTACAATACAAAATGAAATATATATGAAATAAGAGTGGAACCAAATTTATTCGAGGTTAGAGGCAGTAATCTGTTAGGATTTGGCGTGTAGCGGTAGGGAGGAAAGTTTAATGGGTTATTGTTGGCCCGATCGCTTAAACACTTAGATTTTGGTGGAAATTTCAGGTCGATTCCCTTTGGATGGATACTCTTCTGAAACTTAGTCCTGTATGGCATTTTTTCTCCCAAGCTGGTTGTTGTGCAGGGTCTCAATCATTCACACTGAGGGTAGGGCATTACTTATCCATGCATTTTTTGAAAATACCATTCCTCTTGCATGAACCAACCTATCTGCTCTTCCTTCTTTTTGTCATTGCTGAGGGACTAGCAATGTGTTGGTTGGGGGGAGTGATTAGTGCCCAAATAGTGATGTTTTTGAGTCCTGTTGTGCCGGGTTTGGTACTTTTTTTTGTTTACTAATCCTTTCAATAACCCGAGATTGATACAAGGTCCCAACTATACTACTAATCATATTTTGTGAATATTTTTTGTAGTTTTGCAAGCCAATTGTGCCACTTTCTTCAAGCCGTTCAAATGTGAAAGAACCCGAGAGTGAGCTCGAGAAGCTGCATGGTGCGGATGCGGTGGAGCTAAATACAGAGGGAGAGTAAAAATTGCATAAAATTTTAGAAGCTGCGAAATTTTCTCATGGTGCAAAATTTTCGCATGCAATTTTCGCAGCATGCGAAATTTTCACATGCAATTTCGCAGCATGCAAAATTTTGCAGTGTCCCCTATTTTGCTGTATTGACCACTTTTGACCGCTTTTTGTGGCTTTTTACCAAAATGCCCTTGATGTAATTTTTGTTATTTCATACATTTATGTAAATTCCTTAACTCTAAGCACTATATAAGCTCAGTCAAGCTCTTGTAACAACAGTTTTTAGTTTACCAATAAAGTTGGGGCAGCTTTCGGCTTTCATATACTGACTTCCGCTTCGCCCCATACTCACTTTCGTATTTTCCTTTTGCCAAACAACCCTTGGGGATGACAACTCGAGGGATGCTTGGCCCAAACCTCTCATCCTTGAAGAGGATGGCCAGCTGGGTGGTTGAGGTAAAATAACTTTGTCCTCACATTGCCAACCACGGGCATTTATTACCATTTATGTTTTACACACTGCGTCTCCACTATTTAGAGTTTTTGAATCTGTGATGTACCACTGAGTGGCGGTGCTTGGCAGAAAGCTTCAAAGGCTCGAGTGGATACTTATTGCTAGATCCTTGATGCTAGCTTAGTTGCCTTTATTTGCTCCTCACCGAGGCTAGATCTAGGGTCGGAGTTTAAGCTGTGAAAACATTAATGGTCAATAAATGTCGTATACTAGGAGAAACACTTTTAAGGTTCAGTTTTTATGGCTAAACGTAGATCCGGTTCAGGAAATGACTATAGGTCATCTTCCCCAATGCGAGGAAAAGGACCCAAGAATATTATATTTGCCTTAGAACCCTAAGCCAAGTGGCCCGAAACTTCAAGGACTTCTTTTACACTTTATTTTGCTGCGATTCTGAGTTATACGACCCATCAACCTCCAGCTTGTTTTTACCAAAACAACAAATCCAAAGTGGAAAAACCAATTTGAATCAATGGTGACTCATTTAGCATGAAGAAACCCCATCCCTGAGTTCAACCTTAGGCCACTATACTCTGATGGCTCTGCTACGGCAATCACAATCCTAGGATACAAATTTTGTTGATTACGATTACCCTGCTTTTGCCCTTGAATTAGATACCATGGGGCAAGTTTCTTTAATACATCCCATGATCCTCTCACCCCAACGAAGATGCATGAATCTGGCGATTGTTGTTAGGTGAGGGTCAGTCTCTTTGTTTAAGTGAGCCTCCTCGATCGACCCCTCAATAAACTGACATTCATTTATAGCCCTTCTAAAGGGCATATAGAATGATTGTGTTCTCTCCAACACGAAGTGTTTAGTTAGGAGGATTCTTGAAGAGAGGGAAGTAGTACCAGAGCCTTAGCTTCCTCGGTGAGGATCCTGCATTGTTAGCGTGAGTGAGGGTTCTTCATGTGGCTTCCCACTTCCCACCCTAGCGGTCGGGAGGTCGATAATCTTCTCATGATCTGGGTTTTCTACCAGTTTCTTAAATTTGGAACCGTGTTTGAGTTCCTTTAATTTGAACATCTCATTGATTCTTTTGTGCCCAAAGGGTACCCAGACTCCTCGCAAGAAAAATGTCTTCTTTCATCCCCACCATGTTTGCATAGAATTCCCTGGCCAAAGTAAAAATCTAGGCTCCATGTGTGCACAGAAGCTCTCCCAACCTCTCTTTTCTATTATCTCATAAGGGGGTTAGCTTCCACGAAACCTCTTTATTTGTGAGGCGCGTCAGCTTGACACCTTAGTCCCATATATCCTTAGCTTACTGCGGAGACAAAGTCTGTCTTCTTCTACCTTACTCCCTTAACTGATTTGATTCTGCTACCCTTTGTTTTTACGCATTACTTTCTTCCCTCAAGTGGTTCCTCCATTTCCGGCTGGTTTTCTAGTTCTGCATTCGTCATAGTCTCAGACTGAGGTTCCAGATGAACCTCCTCCACTCCTTGGCAATGTTCACTCATGAGTTCATTTATTATTACATTGAATCCGAAACAGTTTAGTTATCGCATGGGTGAGAATTTGGAATTGGGCACTTATTTTAGGGTTTTGGTAGTCGAAGAGAGAAGGAGAATGGAAAGTTAGGTGAAGATGTAACTGGATTGGAGTTCTGGACGAAATTGGCTATTCAGTTTTAGTCTTTATGATGGATGGGCTCAATGTCATCATTGTCTTATGGAATGTCGCGACATTAATGCCTATGTTACAACACTAATTTCTAACACTTAATGTCCCATTTAAAGTTGCGACGCCCAAATTAGAAGGTTCAAAACCTCAATTTATTGCATTTTAGGCAATTCTAGTCACGACCTAATTAGGTTTGTCGTGACCCCGAAGTGGTCATGACGATAGATTGAAGTCGCGACCCTCATTTCTCTTTCTTTAGTTTTCACAGTCACGACCCTAAATCTCAATATCGACATTGTCCCACTTATGATATGAACCAGTCGACTTGTAGGGGAGACCGTGATCGAATTAGCTCGAAAGAACCGCTCTAGCGTCGGCTTGGATGGATGACCTTGACCCATTGCTTATATGGAAGCAAGAACCTTGGTATAGGTGAGGACGCCACAATCGGTGATGGGGATCCGATTGATAAGTCTTGATGAATGCCACGGAATAGCAGATAAGTTCAAGGAGTTTTAAAGAACCAAAGAAATTTAAACTCTCAATTTTATTAATGCTTAAACTTAAGAATGTAGGGATAACAAGCCTTTAAATAGACGAAAAATATGAAGAATAGAAACTATATATTTGTACAAGGAAAGTAAATATTTGGTCAAAGCAAAGAAAGGAAACTAACATACTTTTTTCCCTAAAGTAACACACTAAAAAAGAAACTAGAATAATTCTAGAATAAGGCTTCGGAATCAAATCTGATCATGATCTAGAATAAATCAACAACAAATCAGCACCCAGCAATGATCGAACAAATCCAGCTGAATAAGCTCCAAAAATTAGCGATAAATCGGGGAACAAATCATAGCAAATCCCAGCTCCAAAATAGCAGCAAATCAACACCAAATTTGTAGCAAATCAGCTCCAAAATAGCAGCAAATCAACCAGTCAAAAGCTCCTTGGCTCTTGGTCCAAGTCCAGATTTAATTTGATGACATGGACCATCTTTGTTTCCTTTTGGAGTTAAACACGCGAGCTTCTTCCACGTGGGCATCTCGAATTAAAACATGAAGGGCTTCTTTGAATCTCTTAGCCCTGACTCATGTCATAGGGTCCAGTGGGACTTCAAGCGGGTCCACACTCCCTTCCTTAGCCATGCTTTCATCATTCCCCTCCTCTTAGAAAGGATTTGTCCTCAAATCGTCACCTGCATCAAAATGACTTAAGTCAGTGATGTTAAAAGTAGCACATCTGAGTATATTCACCCGAGCAAATGGCTTGTAGCCATTATTGTGAAATCATCTCGAGAACTTGAAAGGGCCATCGCCCCTAAGATGGCAGGATCTCAGCATGCGAAATCTTTCCTTGCGCATGTGCGCCCAAACCAAATCAGGTTCAGACTAAGTAGCGTGACTCTTTATTAGCTTATTTGGCATATTAATTTCAATCCTTAGCTCCAATGTTGAGTCTTGCCTTCTCATGAATGCTTAACAAATTATGCTTTCTTTTTCCATCTAGATTAACATGCTCGAGACATAGGTAAAGTGAATCATCTAAAGGGTTAATGGATTAAAACCATATCTGATCTGAAAAGCGAAAATTTAGTAGCGGAATGTATGAAATGCGATTATAAGAAAACTCAACATGTGGTAAACAGTCTTCCTAGGTTTTAATGTTCTTTTTAATGATAGCCCTCAACAAAGTAGACAAGGCTCTGTTCACTACCTCAGTCTGACCATCGGTTTCTGGATGACAAGTAGTAGAAAACAATAACTTAGTTCCTAACTTACCGTAAGGTCTTTCCAAAAAGTAACTCGAATTTTGCATCTCTATCAAAACAATTGTCTAGGCATACCATGCAATCCTCACAACCTCCCTAAAGAACAAATTGGCTATGAGGCCTTATCCGTTTTGTGACATGGGATAAAAGAGTCCATCTTTGAAAACCCATCCTGACCACAAAAATCGAATCCACCACCATGTCTAGTCCTAGGTAGACCTAACAGAAAGTCCATTGAAGATCAACTGAGTTCGCGGGAATAGGAAGTGGTGTGTACAAGCCATGGGGTTGCACTCGGTTAAGCTTGCCTACATGTGATACACCTCCCACAAATCCCTCTCAACATCTCGCTTCATGTGTGCGATAAAGTGTTCTTGAAAAACCCCTAAAGTCTTGGCTACCCCAAAATGTACCATCAATCCTCCACCATGAGACTCCCTCACTAATAAATCTCGAATGGAACAATTAGGAATGCACAACCTATTTTCCTTAAACAAGAACCCCTCGTGTCTAAAGAACTTGTCATGGGATGCTTTCACAACAAGCATATTCGGTTACTAAATCTTAGTCGAAGGATACAATTGATTCTTTAATGTGTTCAAAACCAAGAAATTTAGCATCCGGAGTAGAATTAGGACATACCTGCATTAAGTGCATCGTGACAATGTTTTCCTTACCTTGTTTGTAGTGGATGACATATGGAAAAGTTTCCATGAACTCCATCCATCGGGCATGTCTCTTATTCAACTTATGTTGACCCTTCAAATGCTTCAATGACTCGTGGTCGATGTGAATCAAAAATTCCTTAGGCCAAAGATAATGTTGCCAACTTTCCAAGGCTCGAACCAACGCATACAACTCTTTATCATAAGTAGGGTTTTTCAGGGCTACCCCACTTAGCTTTTTGCTAAAATATGCAATGGGTCGTCCTTCTTGCATAAACTGCATGCCAATACCCTAAACACGAAACATCACGTTCTGACCTCGAAAGTTTTTGCAAAGTTAGGTAAAGCGAGTAAAGAACATGAGTTAGTTTTCTTTGATCACTTGGAATACTTTTTCTTACTCTTCACCCCACTTAAACCCAACATCCTTCTTGATGACTTCAGTTATCAGTGCGGCTATGCTACTAAAGTCTTTCTAAACATGATAAAAACTAGCAAATTATGAAAACTTGAACTTTACTCTCACACTTGTTGGACTTGGCAGTCTTGAATCGCTCAAACCTTCTTAGTAACTGTATCCCTCGTGCACTAACAAAAAAACCAAGAAACACAAACTTATCCGTGCAAAATGTGCACTTCTTAAGGATAGCAAACAATCTTTCTTTTGAAGCACATCAAAACATATTTTAAATGAATCAGTGATCCTCCCCAAAAGTTCTTACTGAAATGAGGATATCATCGAAAGAGACAACCGCAAATTTTCCAATGAAAGCACGCAAAACATGGTTCATTAGTCTCGTAAGTTATAGGTATTGAATTAATCCGAAGGCATAACTAACCACTCCTTATAACCCATATTTTGTTTTGAAAGCAGTTTTCCATTCATCAACTTCTTTCATTCTAATTTGATGATACCCACTTTTCAAATCAATTTTGGAAAAGATACAACATGCAACTCATCAAACTGAGGAATGGGAAGACGATACTTTACTGTTATGTTATTGATGGCTCGGCAATCAACACACATCCTCCATGTCCCATCCTTCTTAGGAACCAAAATTACCGAAACGGTGCATGGACTCAAGCTGTCCCTCACATGTCCCTTTTCCATCAATTCACCAACTTGCTTTTGGAGTTCCTTTGTCTCCTCAGGATTACTTCTATAAGCAGGTCGGTTCGGAATGGTAGCACCAGGAACAAAAACAATTTGACGTTCGATTCCTCGGGTAGGAGGTAACCCATTCGGAATTTCCTCGGGAAAGACATCTTCAAATTCCTGCAAAAGTGAGACAATAGAAATAGGCAAAGAAGTGTCAAGTTGGTTAGTATTAAAAAGTGCCTCTTTGTACAAAGTACAATTGTAAGGCTTGTTTCAGAACAATGCTTTTTTTTTTTTTTTTCTTAACCTCACTTGCCCTTACATAGAAATTGGTTTTTCTCTCCTTTTCTTTTAAATTTTTAGTCACTTGCATTTTGTCACTCTCTTTCTTTTGCTCACTCTCTTTTTCACGATTTTTCTTTTGTTCACTTTCTTTTTCACTCTTTTTCTTTTTTTCACTCTTTTTCTTTTGTTCACTCTCTTTTTCACTTTTTTTCTTTTGTTCACTATCTTTTTGCAACCTTACTTGATCTTCATAAACTTGACTTGGTGTCGAAAGGAATTAAAGTGACGGTCAGTTGGTTATGTAGAGCAGTACTTATTGGTGAAGCCGTCATGCTGAACTTTCCTATCAAATTGCCATGGTCTTCCTAATAACAAGTGCCCACCTTGCATTGGAACTATATCACACAAAACTTCATCTTCGTATTTTCCAATGCTGAAAGAGACTAACACTTGTTTATTCACCCTTACCTCCCTACTATCATTCAACCATTGCAATTTATAAGGTCGAGGATGCTTACTTGTTGGAATTCCTAGTTTCTCCACCATGGTTGTGCTAGCAACATTAGTGCAACTTCCCCCACCAATGATCACACTACATACCTTGTTTTGGACATGGCACCTAGTGTGAAAAATGTTATCCCGTTGCATCTCGTCATCTTCTTTAGCTTGCACACTTAAGGCCCTCCTTGCCACCATTAATTCTCCTTGGACAACATACTCCTCATCATCAGCATCCTCTAAGGAAGGCATAGAATCACATTCCGACTCATTTGTGCATTTCAATCTCACCATTGTCCCCCATCACCATGAATCTTTTGTTCGGACATTGAAAACTACTTATTATGACACTGCGCGGCATTTAAAACACATAATATCATGATTCCGAGTAGTGAAAGAATCAGGTTTACCTTGATTTCCTTGGTTGTTCCCTTATTATTTTAGTTCTATTTTAGGCTTGGCGTTGGGTGGTGTGAGACCCTGGATAAAGTAAAATGATAGACACGGGTTGCAAAGCTGGGAATTTCTCTAGATCTCAGATGACGACACGAGTTATACCGTTGAGTTCGTCTTGCGAAATCTAGGTACATAGTCGAATTTTGTTGAATTTCGAGAAGGTCGGAATTGCACGTATTTCGAGACAAACGGACGAATGAGAGGGTGACACGTGGCATGAAGATGCATGCCACGCCCGCCACCACAAGGAAGGAGACACTTGGAACTTAAGTTGGCTTGATGTCACACTTCTATCTTGCATAATGACATGTGGAATGCTATGTGTCATGATGAGAGAAGGAAGAGGTGTTCTACACCTAGATAAGTATTCTCCACCTAAAGCAATTTGTTCGGGGGAAGAGGAAAAAAAAAGGGAAAAGAAAGAGGAAAGAAAGAGAAAGAAAAAGAAAAGGAGAAGAAGAAGTGACGGAAAGGGAAAGAGAACCGGCCGGAGATACGATTAACAAACGGAGGGGTTGTAGCGGTGAGCGGATGCACTTCGGGGTGAGGTTCTCTCCCTACATTTGGTTAGTCTTTGTTTAAGAGCCATGGGAAGGGCCATGAGATTAGCCCGAGTAGTGGGGTACAGTTTAAAGAATAATTTTGATAGAAATTGTTGTTGGTTGGGACCGGTTCTGGAGTGCAGTAGTTTTGAATACGGGTTGCAGGACTGAGTTCTAGAGCGATTGTTATGCGTAGTTTAAGGATGCGGGATGATCTTGGTTGTGTCTTGTGCATCTTAGTTTCACGAGTTTGGAGATTGAAATCCGGTTTTGTGTGTTATTGTGTTTGAATAACATACGGATTGTGTGAAAAATGATGTTAATATATGCATGCTTGTTATATATTAACATGATGCTTGGTGTGAAGCATGTATTATAAGTGTTGCATGTAGTTTCCATCATACATGTAACATGAGATATTATGCAGTGACATTATCATTGCATGTGCACGGGGTCATCGTCCGGATCGGGTGTGAGTGCATGAACAAAATGGGTATTCGGAGGGTTGTCCAATAAGGTGTTCTCGAAGATGGCCCAATAGTTCGATACTCGGAGGTTGTCCAGTGGTTTACTATTCGGAGGGTTGTCGAGTGTCAAAATATTGACGGAGGTTGTCGATACTTCGGAGTTGTTCAATGGGTTTAAAAAAAAAAGAAACTTTTGTTTGAAACTAGTTTTCATACATGGAAAATTGCATGTAAGAGAGTCGATGAGAATTTGGGCATGACATAGACATTCATATAAAGACATGCATATTTTTATATGAATGTGTGTGAATGATTTTAATGGATATGTCATTGCATGTGCACTTAGGTGGGAGTAGCCCTTGTGGGAGACTTTCTCTACTGGGCATTTACTCCTTGTTGTAGGAAAAATATTTTCGGTACCGAGAGGTACACGAGAGAAGGCACTTAGCGAGGTGCTTAGTTGAGAGGAAGATCTAAGATGGCCTAACGTGTTCTTTTGTAAAATTTCTAGGTAGAAAACCCAGTTTTTGTTTAAACTGAACTATTGTCAATATTTTGTACTTGTGATGTAAATAAAATTGTAATTAAACTCATTATATGTTTAATACAATTTGGTAAGGGCTATGTCTTGCCTTGAGGGGATGTTTAGTTTGCGTCCCGAATCATGATCGCTCTGTTTCAACCCTATGTGATAGCTGAACTTTAAGACTGATTTCTTTGTTGGGAATTAGTGAATTTGGTCCCTGCTACCTTCATATTTTGTAGTCCACTGGGGTAAGCTTGATGTGAAGCCGAATCACCCAACGACTCATGTACCTTTCTGCCATGGCCTTTACTTAGAAGTGTCCAGAGGCTGAGCTGTGGCCGAGCCCTTCTAGCCTAGCTGACCCCTCGGGGAAGAGCCGATTCTCCGGCCGAGCTGACCTCTTCGTGGCAGATTGACCTTACAGAAATTGTTCTCCCAAACAGCCCACAGGACGAGCCGTGTGTGTCGCCTGAGCCTCAGTAGACTGACTGCGGTATGGCCGAGCCTCAAGGATGAGCCAGATGGCTGGAGTCAAAGACGGATGAGCTGGTGGTGTAGCCGAGCTCAAAGCAGGGATGAGCCTGCGGTGAGGCCGAGCCGACTTCTCGGCCGGCTCGCCGAGCCAATGGAATGAGCCTGGCTGTGGCTAAACTTGATGACTATAACTTTCGGCCCAAGTCCGTCTGAAGCGTCGTAGATTTCGTGTATGGAAAGCCCTTTGAGTCTAGAATCCATCCATTTGTGGCTCAATACAATCTGAGCTGATATTGTGTTCGAAAGAGATGAAAGACAGTAAGTAAATTGGCTCGCCCCCGCATGCTCGGCCTGCTACTCATGGAAGTTGCCAACTTTGGATGACCAGCACTTCCTCGTCCGAAGTCCGTTTCAGGTGTTCTTAGACTCCATGGAAAGCTCCTTGAGTTTAGAATCTGACCACATGCCTGTGGATGTCATTTGGTGCTCAAACATAGCCGAGCCGACCTCTTCTGTCCGAGCTGACCTCCTTTACTGAGCCACCTCTGCCTAGGAATGAGTTCAAGATCGCCAACTCTGGATGACCATGTAACTTAATCATCCAAGTCCGCTTTATGATTCTTGACTCTATGGAAGTCCTCTGATTCTAGAACAACCATATGCCTTTGATGAATTTGTCCTACATAGTTTTGTAAGTTTATCAGCTGCAATTATGCAATTAATTACTAGAATCTTATATGAGAGGGACCAAGTATGTGTCATTGCTTAAGAATTGAGTGACATGTGAATATGCATGAATGAGGCTATTATATAGCTTGTTGAAGGTTACCTGTGGAAAAAAAAAAAGACCCTTGGGATTTGGGGTGTCACAACTGCTTCTCTTCCTTTTTCCATTGATTCGATTTCCATGTAGATGAACTTGGACCAGGTGTAGAATGTGTGTTCCATCGCTCTCCTTGACTTGATTCTCAATCTTGATGGCCATATGCACCATATCCTCCAACTCCACATAATGTTGTAATTCCACCAAATTTTGAATCCCCCGCTAGAAACCTTGCCGTGGTAGCCTCTCGATCTTCTCAATATTCAGCTAGCCACGCAGAACCTCCATCTCCTTATAGTACTCTCCACACCTCGACACTTTCATTTCGTGTTTTGCAACTTGTCAGACACCTTGGGTGAGGTAGTAAGTCGACAAATCTCTTCCGCATCATCCTTTCTTTTCATCTCTTCCTATGTTTCCCACCCGATGGTTTCAGTTCAGCCTCTTTATTCAATACTAGCATCTGCCCACACTATGGCATAATCCAACTCTATAACCAAGTAAGCTTCACTCTTCTTATTTTCTGAATAATGGTGACAATCAAAACCAATTAATTTCTCCCTCCCCACCCTAGATATGCCTCGAGGTCATTCTTTCCTTGAAAGATGAATCTCATCTTAATGTTTCTAAATTCATTATCTCCGATTCCCATCTTCTTTATGTCTCCCCTCATACCTCCCTACACACAACCGAATCATAACCATTCTCATCTTCAAAGTCTCCATCATACTCTTCTTCGTCTACCGCGCCCCTCTTCTCAAGTAAAATCAGTCCCTTCATTAATTCATGGGAGGCCTGAAACAGCTTTGTCCACCCTCTCATGAATTGTCCCAATCTACCAAACATTCTCAGATTTCTGGGGCTAAG
This sequence comes from Tetrastigma voinierianum, assembly GCA_016808115.1. NCBI lineage: Eukaryota > Viridiplantae > Streptophyta > Magnoliopsida > Vitales > Vitaceae > Tetrastigma > Tetrastigma voinierianum. The sequence goes on from JAEQBH010000952.1 coordinate 86,444, forward strand.
GCTCCAGATAATGAACTTCATGTCAACTCCTCCCGCCACACCTTCAAATGCGTTGTTGTTTGAGATAGTAGCTTATAAAACAAGGTTAGAAGGAATCATGGAATGTATGATACTAATTAAGTCTGCAGCAAGTAGTTATAAGTAAAAACTCCAAAAGATAGGCAAACCAGAAAAATAGAACTTGTTGCTCTGATACCAAATGATACAACTCACAACTTGGTAGGAGGAGAGACCCTGATCTATTAGCTCAAGAACTACTTAGTGTCGGGCTTAGATGGATGACCTTAACCTTGCTGCTTATATGGAAGCAAGAACCTTTGGTATATGAGGACGCCACAATCGGTGATGGGGATCCGATCGACAAGTCTCATGAACGCTACTTTAATAACTAAGAAAGCCCAAGGAGTTCTTTAAAGAACCAAAGAGAATTAAACCTTTAATTTTATTAATGCTTCAAACTTAAGAACGTAGATAATAAGCCTTAAATAGGCCAAAAATATGAATAATATAAACTAAATATCTCTATCACAAGGAAAGCAAATATTCGCAAAACAAGAAAGGAAACTAATATTACTCTTTTTCCTAAAGTAACACACTTAAAAAAAGTGGAAATCTAGATAATTCTAAGATAAGGCTTGGGAATCAAATCATTTGTGAATCTAGAATAAATCAATAAATCAAGACCAAATTGAAGACTCAAATTAGGAACAAATCAACACCAAATAAAGAAGAATCATAACCAATCAGCTCTAAAATAAAGAAAGAATCAACACCAAATCAAGAAGAATCACCAAAATAGCAAAGAATCAACAAGTCAAAAGCTCCTTGGCTCGTCCAAGTCCCGATTTAATTTGATGACGTTTGACCATCTGTTTCCTTTGAGTTAAACATGCGAGCTTCTTCCACGCGGGCATCCTTGATTAAAACATGAAGGGCTTAATCTTAGCTGGTCTCAATAGTGAACTAGTAATTTTGGTGGTCACCCTGATTGACTCCATCACCTTCTTAGTCTTTGAAACTCACATTATTGTTATTCGAGATTAATGTTGTGACCCTTCTTGGTCTTATCGAGACCTTAAAGCAGGAGTCAAATACTAATTCTTAACAATAATTGTCACGAATTCCCAAAATTACAGACTAATAAATTGATGTCACACCTAAAATTTCTTATTCTCTTTGTTTTCACTCAACCCCGTCACACCAAAGCATGTTGGGTGCACTGAAAATTTTCTCGGTCTTCAGAATACTTAAATTCATACAAGACCGAATCAATAAACCTAATTCAAATAAACAAAAACAATCAACCTTCAACATTCAAACATGCGAACAAATCAAATTCCTTATGAAGCACTGTATTCAACAGTTGAATTTGGAATCCAATTCCCCCAAACTTCATTCATGCATTCTTATTAAAGACAAGTTTTGGGAATCAAAATTATTCCCCATTGTGGTCTTGTGTGCATATTGGTAGCTATAAATACAGACTCCATCTCTGTTCATGCCCTTACTGACTTGTAAGCACAAAGCAGTAGAAAAACATAAATAATATTTAACAATAAACAAAAGCTTATCTAGAAAACTTAAAATATATAAATTAACTAATAAAACTTAGAAATAAATTGTGATATGGGTTGCCTCCCACAAAGCTACACAATTTTGAGTCCTCAGCTGGACTTGTTGCTATGAAGTTCTTATTTCAGCAATTTTCTTCCACTCATAACTAGGAATCAATCATATTTCTTCCAAGATACTACTTTAATCGTAGACCATTCACTTTAAACTCTTCTCCATTACTGGTTTTCAATGTAACTGCCCCAAAGGTTGTACTTTCCACTACTGTATAAGGGCCACTCCATTTTGATTTAAGTTTCCCTTAAAAAAGCCTTAGTGTGGAGTTAAATAACAGACTCGATCTCCGCCTTTAAATTCCTCCGAAATCTTTGATCATGCCATTTTTCTGTCTTTATCCTTGTAAATTCCGCATTATCATAAGCTTCATTTCTCAAATTCTTCCAATTCATTCATCTAGAGGTAGTCTTTTCTCTCCTACAGCCTTGAATTCAAAATTCAACTTGATGGCCCATATAGCTTGTATTCCAATTCAAGAGGTAGGTGACAAGGTTTACCAAAGATACCACTATGGGGAAATTCCAATGGAGTTTTATATGCAGCCCCGTAGCCCATAATGCATCACTGCTTTAAAGACCAATCTCTTATGCTGGAACTCACGGTATTTTCAAGAATTTTCTTTATCTCCCTGTTGGAAATTTCAGCTTGCTCATTTGTTTGAGGATGATAAGCCAAACTCATTATGTGTTTTATTCCATACTTGTTCATGAGTTCTCAAACACCTTGTTTGCAAAATGGCTCCCTCCATCACTAATAATACCCCGGGTGTCCTAAATCAAGCCAAGATATTTCTTGTAAGAATCCCACAACCGTATTAGCATCATTCTTGGGACAAACTCGTTGCTTCCACTCCATTTGGATACATAATCTACAAATAGGAGTATGTATATATTTCAAAGAAGACTTGAAAAGGCCCTATGAAGTCTATTCCCCATACATTAAATAATTGTACCAGTTAATTAGAGACATGTAAGTATTTCATGCCTTATCGATATTTCATTCTTTGGCACTAATCACAGTTTCATCCATTCAAAACAACTCTTGAAAATAGTAGGCCAAGAAACCCAACCGGAGAATTCGGTGGGTTGTTTTGTCTCCCGCAGAAGTGTCCTCCATAAGATGATGCATGAGCACCTGCAAAATTACCTGCTCACCTTCCGTACTCATTCTGATGATCATATCATATCCTCTTTTGAATAATAGTGGGTCATCCCATATAAAACTCACACAAATTCTCAATTTCTTCCTTTACTAGTAGCCGAATTCCAGGGTACTACTCCACAAGCTAGAAAGTTCACAATATCACAACATACCAAGATAATTGAATGACAATTAAAATAACTCAAGCATTTGGAAAAATTTTCATCGATTTCTTCTTCACGTAGTCTTTTCAACTCTTAACAAGTGATCAAATATCACATTGTCACAACCTTTCTTATCCTCATCCCGGGATTAAATTTCAGAGTAACAACACCCATCCGATCAATCTCGCTTAGCTTCTTTCTTGGCCATCAAATATTTGATTGCAGCATGATCAATATGGATGATGACATGGGACCCCAATATATACGGGCCCGAACTTTCACATGCAAATTCACAGCCATCTCCTTTTCAGTAGTCGAGTAATTCTCTGTGAGCTCTTACTGGTTTTGGCCGGAATAGTATATGGCCCTAAACACTTTTCACCTTCTCGGTCCTAACATGCTCCCATCGTGATACCACTGCATCGCACATAATCTCAAATTCCTTTCTGTCTAAATTGCCTGGGCCATGATAGAGCTTCAACTAATATGGATTTGATCTCCTAAAATGAATATTATAGACTCATCAAAATTAAACTTGCCTTTCAAGAATTCACATAATGGTCTTCTGCTATTTTTGAGAAGTCTCTGATAAATCTTCTATAGAAATCAGCATGTCCCAAGAAACTTTTTATTCCCTTGACTGTTGTTGGTATGTAAGAGTCTCTTTATAATGGAAACCTTTATCAGCTCCACTTCTAGCCTTGCTGCAAATTCTTATGCCCAAGCATAATGCTCATTACCATGAAATGACAATTTTTCCTAATTCAGTTGTGGTTCTTGCCCCGCACTCCGTGGCATCAGTTCTCAAATTCGCAGAAATGTTCAAAACTTGATCCATAAAATGTGAAGCCATCCATGAATATCTCCATAACCTCCTCTGTTAAATGTGAGAACATAGACATCATACATCTTTGGAAAGTAGCAGGAGCATTGCATAACCCAAATGGCATTCTTCTAAAAGCAAAATTACTATAAGGGCATGTGAAATTAGTTTTCTCCTGGTCCTCGTAAAAAGTACAGCAAATTTGGTTATATCCAATATCCATCAAGAAATGTATGAGGTTGTCCCGCTAACCTATCCAACATCCGATCAATGAAAGGTAAGGAAATGATCTTCCCGGTCAGAGTATTCAATTTTTTCAGACTTTATACACACCCTCCATCCCTGTCGCGCTCAGAGAGAATCGCCATTCCTTTCTTCATCATCATGCTGAATCCACCCTTCTTAGGGAACTACATAAACTGGCTCACCTAAGGGTCATTCTGATATCGCATAAATAAATCTTAGCTAGCCATTCAAAGATTTCCCTTTCATAACATCTTTCATCAGCAGGTTTAGCCTTTGGTGTTCAACTGATGTTTTTTGCATCATCATTCAATAGGATTTTGTGCATGCAAATAGAAGGACTAATACCCTTTAGATATTCAATTGACCAAGCAATAGCCTCCTTGTATTTCCTTAGAATCTCTAGAAGCCTTTGTTCTTCATTTTCAGTCAATTCAGTTGATATGATAACTAGTTTCCCCTTTTCTGGTTCTAAGAAAGCATATTTCATATGATTGGGCAATTCTTTCAAAATTAACCCTTCTGCACTAGTCTCATGTTTAGTTACTTTCTTTTCGTGGCTACTTGAATTTTCTTGATTATTTTCATTCTTTTTTTTTTTTTTTTGAAACTCAAGACTGTTTCCATATTTTGCAAACTGGAATGCAGTAATTCATAATCAACACTCTCAAGATACTAGAAATTCATCTCATTTTCTACTGATAGAAAAGCTAAAGCGTTTACAATCAGATCAAGTCAAATCGGAGTAGGGACTACTCGTTATCTACAAAGATTACAATTTTCTCGTGATCAACATTAGATCGTGTCAAGCTTTGTCAAGATTGAAGTGCACGCTTTATTTCCCACCTCAAGGTCAGGTCACCCTTTGCATTAACACCAAGGCAAATTCCAGCTTGCTAAGGGAGGGTCTTCCTAACAAATGTAGGGACTCCGATTGTCTTCTTCTATTTTCATAACCACAAAGTCTACAGGGAAGATAAATCTCCCTACTCACTCAAAGATATCTTTCAAGAACACCTTCCCGGGGTTTGTTTCATAGATCTATCAACCATCCGTAGAGTGTAATTGCTTGTTCTGTGTAAGTTTCAAACTCAATCTCTTTACCACTCGATAGGCACTGTTGATGTTATTCTCGGAGTCACATAAGGCCTTCTCGAACTCATACTCTACTGAAAGGTGGGAATGGTGAAGCCGCCTCGAGTCCTTCCATTTTGTCGGTAGACTTCGAATAAATAAATACTGTGCGGTAGTTAAGTCTACTATTCCTTCCTTAGCAATCTTCTTCTTCCCGTCAAGATATCTTTTCAAAAATTTTGCATAATCGGGCATTTGAGTCAATGCCTTCAAGAAAGGAATATTTATTTCTATCTTCTCAAAATTTCCAAGAATTTGGAAAATTGTTCTTCCTTCTGTGCTTTCTGAATCCTTTATGGAAATGGGACTGCAGGGGTGTGTTTTTAACCTCTCCTTCTATTTCTACTCACCGCTTTCTCAGTTGTTCAATTTCAGACCCGTCTCTCGTTTATAGTCCCTTTCTCTACGCCTCTCTTTCCAAGATCTCCTCCAATTGCCTTCTCTTCTTTTTGATTAGTTTTCTCTTTCTCTTCTGCTCTAATGTTACTCATTTCCCTACCACTCCTCAGCTGAACTGCCATACAGTCATTTGGATTTTTCTAAGTGTCACTAGGGAATGCATTCTTGTTCTAGTTCTACAAGGTCAAGGCCAGTTGCCCAACTTGTGTTTCCAAGTTCTTGTGAAGCATTTGAGGCTTGACTGAAACATTTTGTGAGTTGGATTTAAGAGCTCTTAACTCAAAGAATTTCTTGCTCATGGGTGTGGAAGGGGCCTTATCCCCCCATGAATCGCACATCTCGCTCCTCAAACGACTGGTCCTCTCCTCGACCTTTGGTATTCATTTCCTTTACTCTCCCATCGTCACACTGAACCTTGAGCTGACAGATGCTACCCTTTGCTGGAAATTCTGCCCCGTCTTTGGGCTCAGGATGATCCTCCACCATATGAGAAGTTCCTAAGTGGTCTTAGTGTTGGATTGTAATGTGTGGGCAAGTTGGGATTCGGCTTGAAATGATAGCTTCTCTGCTCATCTGCACTGGGCCTCCCCAACCCGCATAAGGATTCCCATCAAATGATCCCTCAGCACTTCTCCTGATTCCACCTCTCTCTAATGCTCCAATCTCATGGGCATAATGTAGTTTTTTATCTTGTTTATCCATCCTGTGAATAATAGCATCTAACTTTGCTTCCATGGCAATCATCTTGTTAAGCTTAATGACCCCACTCCCTCTTGCTTTGCTATAGCTCCTTGTAAATTCAGATGGAGCTTTCATGTTGCATTTGGATAGGTCTTCTATCAAATTCCTTGCCTCCTCTGCACTTTTCCTCTTGAATGCCCCATAGCAAGAAGCATCTATGATACCCTTAGAAGTATCATCTACAAGAGGATAGGATACCATCCATTCAGACTCAGATCTACATGTCATGACAGACATTTCCTTCCAAGAAATTTTCAGACTTTCCCATGCAAAGATACAAGCTTTATCCATCCTTGTTGGAACACTATGATTTCCCTTCTTTCAAGCTTGTGAGGATGGGGGAAAAATCGTTTAGGGAATGCTTCCCACCAACTCTTCCCATGTATCAACCGAGCTTTACATGGTAAATGATTCATACCATGTATCGTAAGAACTTTAAGGAAAAGGGGAAGAGGTGTAGCTTTATCGCCTCTAGTCTCACACCATTCAGTTGAACTGTGTTTACCATCCTAAGGAATTTGCCAAGGTGTTTATTAGGATATTAAGTGGGATGGCCAGTAAACTGATTCTGTTGAACCATGGTGATCAATGCTGGTTTTAGCTCAAAGTTGTTGGCCTATACAGCAGGTTGTCTGGCTGTTGAGTATTCTGCTTGGATGACAGGACTCTAGAAATCCTCCATTGTATCTTGAATTAGAGGCCTTTTTGTTGCTGTTTCTTGTTCAACTGTTTTATCAATTCTTTCATCTACCATGGTTGCTTTTTTTACTCTGCTTACTTTCCTTAAGCTTCTTAGTGTTCTTTCCAATTCGGAATCTACAGGAAGTAGATCTGATTCTGGCTTCCTGTGCATTAATTGACCTCCTAAAAGGAAGACATATTGAGATTAATTGGGAACAGTGGTATCACAAATCTTATATCCTTTAATCTAAAAGATCGTGAGCTTGGCAACCACCGTTATCAAACTGCTTTTGTGCATTTCCTTTATAAAATAAAGAAAAATGTCCAAATTAGCACTTTCTCTTTGTCGAATATTGATTCATTCAAATCCTTCAATCCCCTGCAATGGCGCCATAAAACTTGTTTGGTTCGTGGGAAGATGCTGTATCATACCCACCAATTAACACTTATAATAAGAGCCTTACAATTCTCCCGCATTTGCGTCAAAATTGAAGAGAATTGTTTGAAATGAATAAAATCAATTTATGTTCCGGAATTAATAATGATTAGTCTATGACACTGCAAGTGCAATGTGTCATTCAAGTAGTAAAAATCCCACAGAAGTCCGTATATCATTCCCACATAAATTGATAAGAATTTGAAGTTCAACTACCCTAACCACTCAAGATCCATCCTATTTGAACCTCCATGTGACAGTTTCTAGAAAAATAATTGTTCTAGAAAATACACTTAAAAGTAAAAGAAAGTTGAATTTATGATAATAAAACAAATAACAAAAAAAATATACTGGACTGAATCAGTTCTCTGTGAGAAATGAACACTATCAGGAAGTATTGTGAAATAGCCAATTTCTACACAATTGTGCATTGTTACTATGTTTTGTGATGGATTTGGATTTGTCCAAGATGCCTAACAATGTGGTTGGATTTCTCCTTAATTCACTGACTAGAGATCCCTACTTCTCTCGAAGACAAGGGTCTTAAATCTGGGGCTACTTGTGTTATGCACAAATTTTACAAGATCCTGGGGTATTTTTCTTTTCAATACTATACCCATTTCTTGAGATTACAAATCTCTTGCTTCCCAAGTAAGGGTTAAGGCAAAATTTCTACAACTTGATTGATAATCATCCTTAAATCTAGTGGATATTTATTCCTTTTATTAGATCTCAAATGAATACAAAGTTCAGAGCTTTCCGTATTAAGGTGAAATTTAATTATTTAAATTGATAAACACTTCTCCAACATCAATTATGAGTGAATTGGAATGCATTCCAAGGAACTCTCAGAGCTCAATAGTTCTTCAATGGTAAATTCCAACATACCCACCAAATGAATGTTCCAAACTCGGGACCCCATCCTCGTGTCACTAAGAGGGTCTCCTAAAATCGTGAGCAAGATACATATTTTTGAAGGGTATTCGATACTACTATTGGGAACAGGTCCATTCAATAACACATCAACCAAATAAATTCCAATCCAAGTAATTCTCTCTCTAATTCATGCAGAAAATATTGTAGCTAACAATAAATCCAATCTAGTGAAGCTGTGCTTATCAATTATAGAATAACAATCTACAATGGAGTATTGATCAAGAACATCCACTATAACTATAATTCCCTGGAAGAAATGAATACCAAAAATTGCATGAACTTCATTGATTCCAAGTCGTAATTGGAAAAGAGAATAAAAAATTAAATCCAACTTCTACATTATAACAAATTAATGGTTCAGATCTAGAAAAAGAAAAGAAAAGTCTATTCTATAATATACAGTGAGTCTTCCTCGTCCTCCCAGACAAATGGGTTTCAGAAAAACGGAAGCTACTTTACTAAAACTATGTAAGCCTCTTTATAACTTTATAAATTGGGCCTGATTCCAAGCCTCCAGGTTTATTTCCCTAAAATAAATGACCCAGCCTTCTATTTAGGTCGCGACATGAAATCCCGATCTAGCATGTTAAGTCTATCATGACCTCAGGGAACTGGTCGCAACATTCTTTCACTTTGTTCTTGCAATGTCGTAGCCACGCACTGATGTTTTCAAGGCGACTTGTTTCTTCAGTTGCATTTGATTAGTGGTCGCGACATGAATTCTTTGTCGTGATTATGTTAGTTGACAGCAGTGAGACTCTAGTTGCGACCCCCCTTTTCTTGTTTCCAAGAATTGGTGTCGCGACCTCATTTCGATGTCGCAACCTATCTCTCTCTACCTTTACTACATTTCTGTGTCACGACCTCGATTCGATGTCGCGACATCATTTATGTTGTCGGCCTCTTTGCTTCTTGGTCATAGCTTCTCTTATAGGTTGCGACATCATTCAGTTGTCTTAAGCCTTCAAGCAGGTCACGACTTAAAATCACTGGTCTGGTCGTTTTCTCATGACATGTGCAATAGTCGCGAATTTCAAGTAGTTTCTTTAATCACTGCACTCCTCGCCGCGACTTAAAAGTATATCAGTTATTCTTCCTTCCTATCCATTCGCAACCTCATTTATTAGTCTCAACAGTTTCCATTCAATTTTCTATTTCTGGTCTCGACCTGACTGTTCTTCCCTTTGCTGAAATTTATGTTGCGACCTAAGATCCATGTCGCGACATGATTGTTTGTTGTTCATCGTGATTTTTGTGTCAGCGACCTTGATTCTCCTCACACAACATCATCTTGGCTATCGCCCGCTCACTTCGGGTCACAACTCCCCTTTTCATGTTGCGAAATTTAAATTTTTGTCTTTCATTGTCTTATTGCGACATGGGATTTAGGTCGACCTAATCGCTTCTCGCCTTGTCAATTTGGTCTCTGACCTTAAAAGTATGTCGAACATCATTTCTTCCCATCCTGTCAACTCTCTATTTCTAAATAATAGTTTTTCCTCAATCAACTTTCATTGCTCGTGACTTAAAATGTGTGTTACGACTAAATGGTTGCCTTTCTGTGTTGCGACCTCATTTTTATGTCGCGACACCCTTTCTATTGTTATCCATTTTGATCCCCTCGTCTCAAATCTTTTCAGTCATGGGACTCAAAACGCTAGCAGGTCGTTTTCATTTAGACCAAGTAGCTCTTTAAGCATCAGACTCCCGCGGCGTAATTTTCAAAAGTAATAGCGTCATGAGCATTCTCCTTTCGATCGCAACCTTATTTTTGACTTACAACATTTTCCCATCAATTCATTTTCTTTTTCTGGTCGCGACCTAGAAAGTGTGTCACGACTGAGTAGTGGCCCTTCTTACTTTGTTTTTGTCGCAGTGGCTCAAACTTAGTCGCAACATGTTTTAACTGTTTTCAACTCTTGTTTTTATGTCTGCAATTGAATTCCAAAACCATTGAGGTCCTCTAATTCATTTTTTTTGCAACATCAATTTTCTGTTGCTACCAACAATGTCTTCTTTCTATGTCGCGACCTCGAAACGGTGTCGCGACATGGTGGTGGCTCTTCTTACCTATGCTATTCCTACTTGGGAACAATACATAAATACTGCCATGAATTGATTGGAGTCTCTAACTTATATTTTTGTCACAACCTTAAATTGTTTGGTAGAGACCTTGTAAGCTTAATCATTAGTCATTCATAGTCGCGACCTCAATTATCGGTTGTAACCAGAGTTGTCTTCCTTTGGTGTCGCAACCTTAGAATGGTGTCGCAACATGAAATCCTTCCTTGAAGCCCTTTTCTATCTCAACAAATTCTCTTTTGTCGAGACAGCTTTTCATTCAGTATAGTATGACTTTTGGTCGCAACCTCGATTCTCTGTCGCAACCTCACCTTGGTCATTGAACTACTTTAACTTATGATCCTTGCTGGAGTTTTCATTTCTGCTCTAAATTTCTGCAAAATATAAATTTGGTAAATAGTACATATTTCTACATAAAAACAAGCAATTACATTGTAATAAAGATCAGAAAAATGGACTGAAAATTCAATGAGTTTTTTACTCATCATCTCCCACTGGTATAAGTCCCAAGAGTTGGGAGATGGCCCTTTCCTCAAAAGAACCCATCTCCTCCTGAAGTAGCATGTCAGGTCTTTTCTATCTCCCAAGTTGGAGTAGAATTCCTTTACCATTGCTCTTCTCCCAAGCTCCATATGCTGGCTCACCGTTTCCCAGCCCCTTTTCTCAACTTCCTCCTTAAAAGGCGATACTAGCTTCTTGAAGTCTTTCTCTTCCACAAATCCTTTCCTGGTGAGATGCTTCTTGAACGCATCTTCCCCCTTTTTTGAATAGAAGGTTCTAGCCTCTTTAGCCTCTACCTCAACCTCGATTTCACCTTCTCGTCTCGCACTCCTCAAGAAATGCCTGGTTCCTCTCGTCACCCCTTTCTTAGAACCTCCTCGATGATGTTTCCTACCACTTCATCTAGGAAAGGAGACCTAAGGTTTGAGTTACTGCTTGCCTTAAAAGATTTGAGAAAGGTTATGGGTTTCAAAAGCTTTATATAGATTTGGTTTGAATTTGAAAATTTTCACAAAGTGTACCTTTAAATAGGTAGGTTGCACTAAGTGCGATGTTGTGACATTGAGTGTTGATGTCGCGACATTAAAAATGGCATGTCATGACATTACTTACAATTTCTAATCGACTCAACTTCATGTCATGACATTGAATTTCCATTTCGCGACATTGCTCATGTAGCGATTATCAATGTTGATGTCGTGATGATCGTGATACTTTGGCGTCACAAGATTAATGCCATTCTAGGTGTCTCTCTAAAATGCGAAGGTCGCACATTGACATGTCGATGCGTTGGCGATATTAGGGAAATGTCATGATATTGCTACCAATGTTTATTACTGAGAAGGTGTTCTTTTCTTTCATAATTTTTTCTTGTTTTCCTTCTTATTGATTTCCGTGATATCCATTTCTCATGTCATGGAATATAAATTTATGAAGAATTAAGTATCCCAATTCAAACATGGACAATAAAGACAATTTCTCTATTCAATGCACTTCAAAATTCAGCGAACATATAAAAAAAATGATTCAACAAAGGACATTAAAGCTACTATCAAATTTCTAGATCAAAAAAATGGCACTCCCCCATACTTAGTATGTGCATTATTTTCAAAGAATTAGTCAAGGAAATAGACTCCCCTTTGTAGTTAAATTTGCATCACTGATTTTTACTGGAAGTGCTTAAAAAGTGATTTCCATATCTCCTTGTACTTCATTGTCCTGTAAAAGCTTCTCATCAGGGAAATTTTCTTCTAGTTCAGTCTCTCTTTCCTCTTCAGTAGGCTTTTCTAATCTTGACAAATGATCTGCTATCACATTGTCTCTCCCATTCTTGTCCTCAATTTCTAAATCAAATTCTTGCAACAATAATACCCACTTGATCAGCCTTTAATTGGCAATTTTCTTTCCATCGATATTTGATTACCAGATGATCAAGGCAGGGTGATGATGTAGACCCTAATATATATGGTCTAAATTTTTCACAAGCAAAAACCATTACCAGCATCTCTTTTTTTGTAGTTGAGTAGTTATCTTATGTCTCATTAAAAGTTTTTCTTGCATAGTATATGGCTATGAAAGTCTAATCAATTCTCCGTCCCAACACTACTCCCATTGCATAGTTATTGGCATAACACATGATTTCAAAATCTTTGATCCAGTTTGGTGTTTCCATGATGGGAGCTATAGCCAATCTGGATTTTATTTCTTCAAATGCATCTCATGATTCATCAAATCAAATTTGGAATCCTTCTCTAGCAGTCTGCATAATGGTCTTGAAATTTTTTAGAAGTCTTTAATAAATCTTCAGAAAATCCTCGTATAGTCCCCAAAAAACTTTAACTCGACCGTAGAGGGTGGCATTGCCAGAGTTTCAATCATGTATAAACCCTTGCTCGTCAACTCCAAGCCCAATTCAGCACTTTGTGCCCCAAGACAATACCTTCAAGTACTTCATGAAATGACTTTCCCAATTTAGAGCTAAATTTTGTCTCGCATCTATGAAATACGCTTAAATTTTCAAGCCAAAACTGGATCCATAAACTAAGAAGTCATCCATAAAGATTTAACTCACTGGGCTATGAGAAAATAGACATCATACACCTTTAAAAGGTGGCAAGAGCATTACATAGTTCAAATGACATCCTTCTAAAAGCAAAGGTGCCATAAGGGCAAGTAAAGGTAGTCTTTTCCTGATCTTCAGGGGCTATGGCAATTTGATTATAACCATAATATCCATTAAGAAAATAGAAATGAGGGTGTCCTGACAACGTGTCCAACATTTGATCAGCAAAAGGCAAAGGATAATGATCCTTTATACTGGTAGTATTCAATTTTCTATAATCTATGCAGACCCTCCATCATGTCATAAGTCTTCTTGAAATCAATTAATTTTTCTCATTTCTAATGACTGTGAATCCACCCTTCTTGGGAACCACATGAACTGGGCTCACCCAAGGACTGTTTGAGATTGCATAAATGAATCATGCATTCACCCATTTCAGTACTTCTTTTCTGACTTCTTTCATAACTGGATTCAATCTTCTCTGATGTTCTACTAATGTTTTTGCATTTTCCTCCATGAGGATTTTATGCATGCATATAGAGAGACTGATTCTTTTCAAATCTTCTACTAACCAACCTATGGCTTATTTATACTTTCTGAGAATTTTTATCAATTTATGCTCTTTCTCTACTTTCAAGTCAGCTGCTATAATTATAGGCTATGCTCTTTCAGCTCCTAAGAAGACATATTTCATATGTTTGTGTAATTCTTTCAGAATTAACCCTTAAAATTTTTTTTTCTACTTCTTGTTCCTTCCCTTCACTACTAATTGGCTTTTCTATACTATTTTCATTTAGACTGAGTATAGTTTTTTTCAATTCAAAACTGGAATTCATAAATTCAACTTCAAGATCCTCAAGATACTAGAAATTCGTCTCATTCTCATTCATTGAATTCTGAATCTTACAATCATATTTCAATTCAAAGTTGATAAGAACTACTTGTTCTACAATCTTACATTCATCAATATAAAAATCAGGTTGTTTCAAGCTTTGGTTCAAATTGAAGTGTACTTTTTCATCTCCCAACCCAAGAGTGAGCTCTCATTTTTTGACATCAATCAAGGCTGCTCCAATGGCCTAGAAAGGTTTGCCTAGTAGCAGTGGAACTTGTTTATCTTCTTCAATGTCGATTACAATAAAGTCCATAGGGAAAATAAATTTTCCCACCTTAATCAGTAAATCTTTTAGTCCTAGTTTTAGGACTAACCAAATAGGCACTCATGGCCTCACACCGTGAAAACCATTCAAATGGCTCTTAATCCAAAAATAAACCAAGTAGGAGGAAATCCCCTACCCAATATAGTAGCCTACAACATGCCATGCACTGGTCATGTCAAAACCCGGCTATTTACATAGACATAGCAAAGCAACCTACACACTTGGTGCAAAATATAGGTTTCTGGCAATGTTATGATCACCTACTGCCCAATTACAAGCATTATGGCTGGACCTTGACCTGTTTTGGTCATAGAGTCCAAGAACAATTAAAACAGTTCTGACGTATAAGCAGGAGCATCTCCAAAGCTGGAGGTCACACGTAGTCAAACCTAGCCGAGCCGACTCGATTCCAATGAGCTGACCAAGAGCTGGACGAGCTCACCTAATGTCCTCCACAGCATATGAATGGAATCTTGACTGATGGGATTTACAGAGCATAACACTCTAAATGAAGTTCTGATGAAGAAGTTATGAGGTTTATGCAGATTCAAAACCCAAACAGCGCTAACTCGACTTGCCGAGCTGACCGAGCCGAGCCGACCCGGGCCGAGATCACCTAATATCCTCCACAGCATATGAATGGGACCTTTGACCAGCTGGCTTTCCCATAGAGTCTGGCAACACCAAAACAAAGTTCAGACGAAGAAGAGACCTTCCGAAGTCGAGGTCACACGTAGTCAAACCCAAACAGCTCGATCGACTGGGCCGGAAATGGGAATGACTGGCCGAGTTGATTTGACCACCGAGCTGACTGACTCTGGCTGAGTAAACCTTTGGTCATTGACATTGTTGACCTCTGGCTGGCCGACTCTCTCAATTTTAGACTATTCAGTGGTAAATGTACTTACAATCATTACAAAGGTTCGAATTGAAAATTTTAAAAGCCTAACATCAAGTTCACTGAGGTGGATACACTTTACCAGAGGGACTCACTGCCAAATTTCCTTTATTTTACACCCAAAAACCAGTTCTAAAGTCCGCACGTGTACTGCCACAATAGGGCAGAAGCCCCATATGGTCTGGGGCCAGAAGAAACATTCTGAAAGGGCATTAAACTAACACTCCATATTCATTTTAACTCTAATACATAAAATGGGGTATGCAAAGGAAAATTATTAGTCTCAACGGGCCCCTGACCATCCAAAGTTAACTTTGAGTCTCCAAAGACACTGTCCCAAAGTCTCGGGATAGTTCACACGGCCATCACGGCCTCACACAAACTTGTGTCATTTGATTGGCCTTGCAGATGTGATTGTTCAAGCTGAGAAACCCCTACCTTCGGGGTTGTCGGAACTCCCAACTGGGTCTCTATAAGCCTCATGAGGATGAACTCTTCCCCTTGCTCGCCTGAAACCGTTGGCATGAAATTTAAAGAAGGTGGAGCCTCTAACTCTTCCTCTTCAATTTTTTTCCTTTCTCCTTTCTTCCCTCTCCTAACCAATTGAGAAGATAGAAGCCATAGATGTCCTCTCACTTGCCACTTGTCCAATTCTAAGTGGCCCATTGAATTACCCTTATCACTTTATCCATCTACCTTGGATTTCCCTCCACCATGTGTTGCCACATGTCTCTTCAACTCCACTCTGAGCCATTTGTTCGACTAGCCTCCACTTGACACGTGTCTCATCTCAGCCACTCAAATGCACCCAGGTCCGCACTACTCTCTGTTCTAAAAATGTGAAATTTCAAAATGCCTTGATTTTGACGAAATTCATGTAGTAAATCAGATTTCATGAGATCATATTTGTGAACTGATGAAGTCCGCTTTTAATATCCAGATCTGTGTACCTGATTTTAACTAAATTGTCATTTACCTTTCTAAAATTCGAATTTTCTCTCCGTGGTTTCACACCACCGCTTGTAGAGAATGCCCCCGGTATGCTCATATCAAGAATTATTTAGTAATAGATCCCAAAATGATTGGAAAACACAAAGACAAGAAATACTTCTTCGCCAAATTTGACTCCCATATTGTGGAGGAACCATTTTGTTCAACTACTCGTGCTGATCAAATCATCGAAGGTGTGCGCCTGAAGAGAACAATAGGACCACCACTCGCCATGAAAATGCCTCTGAGGCTATTTGCTTCACAAAAGACAACTATGAAGATCCTGCAATCTGGTTTTATTAGCCATCACTTTTCAAAGATGCTCATGCTATAGTTTAACTTATGAATATGCCAAAGACTCTGTGGAAGCTACTTGTCATAACATTTACGCCTTGAACCTAATTTTTGGGTAGGTATAGAGATCATGTTTCAGTATTGACTTCATGGGGCCATTCCCTACTTCTTTCGGTTATTCATACATCTTGATGGGGATTGACTATGTGTCCAAGTGGGTTGAGGTAATCCCTTGTAAAACAAATAATCACTGGGTGGTGCTAAAATTTTTAAAGGAAAATGTCTTCTCCAGATTTGGAGTCCCTAAGGCTATAATCAGTGATGGAGGTACCCATTTATGCAACAAACCCTTTGAAACCCTCCTAGCTAAATATGAGAATATTAAAGTGGCTACTCTTGCCATCCTCAAAACTAAAGGATGTGTGTTGAGTTAGCTAACAAGGAGATTAAAAACGATCTAATAGTGTAATCAAACTAAAGATTGGTCCATTAAGCTACAACTAATGAGGTAGAAAAAAATAAACAAGACCATTCTTGGGATATCCCCATATTGGCTAGTCTATGGAAAAGCATGCCATCTTCCTGTGGAAATTGAATACAAGGCATAGTGGGCAATTTAAAGTTAACATGGATTTGAAAGAGCCTGAGTAAAAGGTTTCTTGACCTCAATGAATTAGAGGAACTAAGTAATGATGCTTACCTTAACTCAAAAATTTCCGAAGAAAGATCCAAAAAATGGCATGACCAAATGGTGGTTCGAAAACATTTCCAAATAGAAGATAAAGTCCTGCTCTATGATTCCAAACTTCATATCTTTCGTGGAAACGAAGTCCGTGGACTGTCCTTCACCATTCACTGCCGCATCCTGACGGAGAATGGAACTTCTCGCCCAAATGGAGAGCCAAACTTTCAAAGTAAATGGCCACTGCCTCAAGCTATATGCGACTCCTTTGGACAAGATAAGGAGGAGCTCACCCTCCGAAAGCCTCCACCGCCAGCCTTTAGTCATTTCCTAATTAACTACTTCATCCTTCCATTCAGCCATCACAGATGAGGATCAGGTCTCACCCTCCACACACACTATTTCGATAGGCATTTACTTCTTCATTAAGTTTTTTCTCCATACCCCATTGAGGACAATGACAAATTCGGTTGGGGGGGAGAGTTAATGAAGAAAGTGTTTTATGTTTTGAGCAACTCTGTTTGTTTAGATGAATGGCATGCTAGTTTGTTTGTTTCGTTTTACAATACAGGTATATGTTTTTAGTTTTCAACGCAAGCTTTAGTTATTGTTTATAATTTCATTTACAGAATTCTTTTTTTGGAATGCTCAACTCACTATAAGGAGAAATTAAGTCTATCCTAATGTTGCTGAGGTTGAATAGGTTGGTCATTTATCGATGAACCTGCTGGAAATTCTGGTCTTAAACCTTATTTCTTCCACTTCAGAACTCAACCACACACCATAACAATTAGTCTTTCAATTATAAGCCGAAAAACCACTCACTCCTAAGCCCCAAGCAAAATCCAATAGTACTTTTGGATTAACCTTGTTAGGCTGACACTTTGAATAAAAAGACCAACAGTTCCTTCAAAGCATGAAAGAAGAAAGAAAGAAAAATTTAGACATTTTCCTTGAAACTGAGTACTACTCAGGTATATAGAAAGTTCGAAAGCCCGGTGCCCTAAATCAACTGGCTGGGAGTCGCCATTTTATATTGCTATATCGGTGGATTTCGGTGGAGTTTAGCAATTTGTAGCGCTGACCTTCGAGCTTATTAAAGTCCGAGGTAAAACCCCTGGTGATGCAAAGGCTGAGAAATCTCATGACTTGATGCCCTAAACCTTAATTAGTTGGACTATTGATGGAACCCCGTTACAAGGACATTTGTTAATTCGATTCCCTCAGCATTACACCTCTACAACACAAAAAAAGCTAGAAATAAAGCTGTTCCGATCTATCGAGGTTGGCTAGTCTACTAGGTATAGAAAAGAGCTAGGTTGGGAGAGAAATGGGGCTGGACATACTATTTTTGAAAACTAACTGCTAACACTTATATTTTGTGTGGAAGGTTTTAGGTTGGTCTCTAGAGTTTATACTATTTTGATAATGAATTTTCATATCAATGCTTCCCGAGATACTTCTTGGGTAGGATTTCGTGACTCTCATTTAAAGTCAAGCATTATCCCCTCCTCGCTTAAAACCATTTTTTTAAAAGGATATATAGTTCAGCTTGCTTTTGATTGCTTTCTTCTTCTTTCATTACAAGGACTATAATAGGTCGATAGGGCAAAGTGATTACTACTCAACATCAGACATGTTCCATAATTTTAATAATTCCGAAGTTTTGAGTTACTTTTGCGTAGTAATTCCAAATAAATCACCCACATGTTAAGGACTTAGCAATGCTTGTGATTAATTTTATAGCAAGCTTTTGTAGTTTTCATAGGCTATATATATTGAAGATAGGGATGCAGCTCGAGCATGAAGAAATTAATTGAACTCGTGAGTCGCAAACCAAGGCAAACCTGTACATAAACAAAAAGAACAATTTCGCATGGCTGCAAATTTCACAACTTCTCGAAACTTCCACTTTTGACTTTTTTTCTCTCATTTTTTTGATTTCTTCCTAAATTATCCCTATTTATTAGGTTCTTGCTTTTGTCAATTTGGTAATTTATATTGTTTTCGTGGTATATAATACCCACACAACACTTTGTAAAGGAGTTCTTTTGATTTTTAATTTTGGGGAAGCTTGTCGAACAAGCTCCCGTTTGCTTTTCATTTTCTCTCATTTTTTTTTATTTTCTCACTAGCCAAACACACTTTGAGGATGCGTTCTCAAAGGATGAGCAAATTTAAAA
Source organism: Tetrastigma voinierianum (assembly GCA_016808115.1). Classification (NCBI taxonomy): domain Eukaryota; kingdom Viridiplantae; phylum Streptophyta; class Magnoliopsida; order Vitales; family Vitaceae; genus Tetrastigma; species Tetrastigma voinierianum. The sequence goes on from JAEQBH010000952.1 coordinate 105,622, forward strand.
CCCTCCTTCCTGAAGTAGAAGGCACCGACAGTAACTGCAAAGGTGGGTTCTCATGTTTTCAACGAGGTATTTACTTTCATTGATGTTCTTCCTCCAACTCTAGGTTTCGATCCCTTGAGTCACCTTGAATGGTTAGATTTGGTAAGCTTACGTGGCCTACTGAGGCTTATTGTTAGATCCAGTGATGTTCATTAGTTATCATTTATTAGCCATTGGAAGCTGAGTCAAGGAGATAGGTTTTTAACTAACTGAGAGCATTAATGGACAGTGAATGCCATTTTCAAAGAATAGTTATTGAGGGTTAAGTTTCATAGCTAAACTAAGATCCGATTCGGGAAGTAACTATATGTTACTATCTCTAATGCGAGGAAAAGACCCCGAGAACCCCTCATTTACCAAAGGAACCCAAGTCCAGTGACCTGATACTTTAAGGGACCTCTTTCCATATTCTAATATGTTTTATTTTAAGTGACAACCATCAAAACCAACTCTTTTTATCCAACCCCAATATCCAAATTACAATCACTAGTGCAAACCTCAGTATTAGTCATTTCTACGAAGAAAACCCATCCACATCGACCCTAGAGCTGCTATACTATAGTAGCAATGCTACGGTAGTATGAGGTATTATTAGGTTATAAATTTTGTTGATTTAAAATACCCTACGGGCTAGTTACGAATCACGGGGCTCGCCTAGGCGAAGGTTTCTATGCCTAGGCAGACTCGAGAGCATGCTAACAATAGTAGGGAGGTTTGCCTAGGCGAAGGTAATCAAACCTAGGCGAAGTATTTCTTCACCTTGGCAAACTAGAGGAGTTTACAAATGTGACTTACGAGTCTGCTAAGGATAAGGTTTACACCTAGGCAAACCAAAAGGTTACCCTGGTAGGATAAAACCACTAAATTTTAAGGCTTTTGCTCTCTTTTGTTGTCATCTTCACGAATCACTAAAATCAATTTGGGGCTTGGTTTTCTTTTTTTTTTGAAAATTTATATATTTTAATTCTACCCTAAAACTCTAAGCCTAATTATGGTAATTTTACTTCGCCACGGGTAAACTCCGAAACACTCAAAGAACACATCAAACAAAACAAAACAAAGTAGAAAGTAAAATAAAACAAGAATCCCTTAAATTAATGAAATGAAACTAATAACAATAAATGAAAAAGAAAAAGAAAAATAAATTAATGAAAGGGATTCTCACAAAACTTGGGTTGCCTCCAAATAAGCTCTATATTTAGTGTCGATGGCTCGACGAAGCCGTGATGCATCGTTGGTTCACAAAGAACGATGAAGGTTACTGCACGGAAAACTAGGATACTTCCTCTTCATCAATTGGCTAGTCAAAATAGTGCATTAATCTTTAGCCATTTATTTTAAATTCTTGCCCGTCTTCTAATTTGACTCCTATTGCACCATAGGGAGTAATTGAAGTGACTATGACCTGTCCGGACCATCGTGATCTCAGTTTTCCCATAAATATCTTTAGTCTGGAATTAAATATCAGGACTTTATCACCCTCTTTGAATTGCTTATGCAGTACATGTTTGTCATGCCACTTTTTTGTTTGCTCCTTATAGATCTTGGCTTTCTCGTACAAGTCGTTCCGTAATTCCTTAAGTTCAATTAACTAAATAAATCTTTTTGCACCTGCTTCATTTAGATCAAAGTTGAGGTATTGTGTTGCCCACATGGCATGATGTTCTAACTCCACTGGTAGATGGCAAGGCTTTCCATAAATTAGACGAAAAGGGGACATGCCAATAGGGGTTTTGAAGGCGGTCCTATATGTCTACAGGCATCATCTAGTTTCTCGAATTAACTTTATAGAGGAATTTATCGTTTTCCCAAAATGCTCTTGTGATTTCTCTTGCTGATATTCAACTTGTCCATTGGATTGTGGTTGATATGGAAGACTTTTTATATGTCTCACATAATATTTTCCAAGAAGTGAAGCAAAAATTTTGTTGCCGAAATGGCTCCCTTCATCATTGATTATACAACATGGAGTGCCAAAATGGGAAAATATGTTTTTGTGGATGAATTGCAATATTGTTTTAGCATCATTTTTATTTGTAGCAATTGCCTCTACCCACTTTGACACATCCTAAGTTTTGAGTTAAAAAGTAGGCTTTTTAGCCACTATTTTCTCAAGCATTCAAGTCTTCCCCAACAAGGTATATATCCAGAATCAAAAGTACGCTTTTTAGCCAATATTTCTCATCTCCAGAGTAGTACATGTTATATGTAGTGTATATTCTCAAAATAAATAAAGTAGGACTCTTGACCTCTTTAAAATTGGAGAAAATATGTTCCATATTATGGGTTGAAGGGAAAGTAGGATTTGTGACCCCTATTGATCCTAAATAATGGCTTTTCCTCGAGAATGGGTTTGTTGTGTCATCAATTCTCCAAAGTAGGTTCCATGACCACTTTAGGACTGGATAATTAAGATCAAAGAGTAGTTAGAAGATCCTAACAGTCAAGTTCCCCATAGGGTGAAAGCTGAATCACAAAACTTCGTCCTATTAGAAGAGGAATTGTACATAAAGGGACTTGATGGCTTATTACTCAAATGCCTATCCTTCCTAGACAGCATGGAAGTGATGAAGCAAGTTAATGAAGGGGTTTGTGGAGCCCATCAAGTCGAGGTAAGAATGCGATGGCTGATTAGGAGACATGGATATTTTTGGCCAACCATCCTAAGTGACTACATCAATTACTCCTAAGGCTGCCAACAATGTCAAAAGTATGGCAGCATACAGAGGATACATGTTGTGGAACTCCACTCAATTGTGAAACCATGGCCTTTCAGAGGATGGGCCATGAACTTAATTGGGAAAATTTACCCATCTTCATCAATGGGACACAACTTCATCTTAGTTGCTACAGACTACTTTACTAAATGGGGGAGGCAGTACATTAGAAGAAGGTAGAGCATAAGGATGTGATCCAATTCATCAAGGAGTAGATCATTCATAGATTTGGAATTCCCCAGTCCATTACAACCAACCAAGGCACCATGTTCACTGAGGATGAGATGACTTATTTTTCCAAGGACTATGGCATTCAAGTCATCAGATCCACTCCCTTTTATGCCCAAGAAAATGGGCAGGCAGAAGCTTCTAATAAGGTGTTGATAAGCATCCTGGAAAATATGCTTGAGGATAATCCTAAAGACTGGCACAAAATTTTATCCGAGACCTTATGGGCTTATAGAACTTCTAAAAGAGATTCTACAGGGGTAAGTCCTTACTCTTTAACCTATGGATAGGATGCAGTGCTTCCAATGGAGGTGGTAATTCCTTCTCTAAGAGTATCCAGATACAATGGCCTAAATCCTCAAGAATATAGTGAGGCTATGATGATGGAACTTGAGGCATTGGATGGGAAAAGATTACAAGAGCTTGACCACATCATGATCCAAAAAAAGGTCGCTCGAGCCTATAACAAGTGGGCCAAAAGAAAGAGTTTTGAAGAAGGAGAGCTCCTATTGAAGGTGGTGTTGCCCATTGGTGCTAAAGACAGAGAATCGGGGAAATGGTCTCCTAATTGGGAGTGACCATTCAAGGTTCACCAAGTACTACCCGGAAATGCCTATTGGCTATCAAACCTAGAAGGGGAACCACGCAAAAGGTTCATCAATGGGAAGTACCTCGAGAAATACTTTCTCACAATGTGGGAAATGCTGGACACTACCAAGAAAAACTAAGGTAGGGAATGAGGGAATAGCAAGCATAAGTAGGTCTCATTGACCACTTTTGGATTGGGGAAATTATTCCTAGTAGTTACTCTTAGTGATAGAGTAGGTCATTTTGGCCACTCACTGCTCAAACTTTTTGTATTCCTCTATGTTATACTTGTTATACCCTCAATTGTTTTATGAATACATAAACTAGGTCTGATGACCACTTTAAACCTGGGAAAGTAGATACTGGTCTTTTATTAGAAGGTTAAAGAAGGTTTTGTGATCCCTATTAATCCAAAATAAAGACTTACCCCTAAGAATGGGTTTTGTTATGTCATGGCCCATGGTGCAGGTATTCCGATATCTGAGATTGAGAAATACGGGGATGACCTTGTGATAAAGTAGCTTCTTGGCCATTGCATTTGTCAACACATTGATTTCTCCAAGGGTGTTCTTATTCCCTCTCCAAATAGGTCCCGGGATTATTAAGGTCATTGGAGAAATAGGTACAAGACAAGTTCCAAGATAGGATTTAAGGCAAAGAAAGTTGGCCTTCAATTAATTTTAATACCTAAAAACACAAACTTCTTCAAAATTCCTACCGATTCCTAAGGAAGACTTCTCACCATATCAAGATTGGTGGAAGAGGGAGCGGAAAGACCGAGTGAATGAGGTAGGCCTCTAGGCAACTAAGTACACATATTTCCTCAAACAGAGCACCTGAAAGTTCATGAGAGATTATCATAATCACTCTAAGATTGAGGAAATAAGCCCTCATGCTAAATTGGAGTAAAGGAAAGTGGGCTTTGTAGCCACTATACATTAAAATGCAAGATTTCTCTAAGGAATTGGACTTGTTACATTATTACACCAAGTGACAGGTTATTCCTTAGGCGTAAATGGAAGAAGTCGGGGCAAGAAGAGCTTGAAACTATAGTAGCAGTCAATGTCGCGGCGTTGCTTCTCAGCGTCACGACTTTGCTTCTTAGCATCCCGACGTTGCTTCTCAGCATCATGACGTTGCTTCTCAGCATCGTGACGTTGCTTCTCAACGTCACAACGTTTTCTCCACACATGACGAAATAGAAGAGCTTGAATTTATCATAGCAGGCAACGTCACGACGTTGCTTTTCCACGTCGTGACATTTCTTCTCCACATCACGATGTTGCTTCTCAACGTTGCAATGTGACAAAGAATAGGGAAGTTTTTGGGAAATGGTTTCTATCCTAATGTTTTGAGTCAATGTAGGCTTTTCAACCACTATCGTTCTCAAATATTCAGTTTTCTCCAACATAATTCCATTTCTACCCCAGTTTTGAGTCAAAGAAGACTTCTTGGCCACTGTTCTCAAGCATGCAAGTTTTTCCCTAACACACAACAGTTCAATATATGTATTCAAAACTAAATAGTAGGCTTTTAGTAACTGTTTCATCAATTTTTCCAGAGCATTACCTAATAGACCACCATCCACACATAAGCACACTTCCAAAGGTAGGCCTAATACCACCTTAGTCCACTAATGCAATATCATACTTGTGAGTGCGCCTATGCAATGTCGAGTGCGTTTCCATCAACAATCCAAGCACAACAAATCAAGTATCTCAAGAGCAAGTCCTCATTCCACCAAGGGTCGCCTTGCCACCAGGAATGATGAAGGAATCATAGGGAGCCTCAGACAATGAGTTATCATCAGGCTATGGCACCGATTCAGGCATAGGTGATCCTAATCAACAAAAATTTATATCCTAAGTTCCTCCCATCGCGTACTGCTAATTTAACATAATATAGTGGTCTAGGCCTAACACGGGGATGGGTTTTCTTCGTATAAATGATTTGAGTGAAGTCAAACTGTGAATTAAAATTGATTTGCCTGGTAAAAACAGTGGATCAGTTGTTCACAGTCGAAAATAAAATTAAAAAAATGTAAAATAACCCTTGAAGTTTCTGACGACTGTTTGTGGTTTTAAGGCAACTAACATGTCCCCAAGCTTTTTTTTTTTTCTCAAGGCAAAGATGACATATAGTCATTTCCCGAACCTAGATCTTCATTTAGCTTTAAAACTAAACCCTGCGATTTTCCTTTGAAACATAGCATTTAAATGGCATAAATGAAACTAGAAGTGAAAATACATCTCAAAACCCACCACGATAACTATGTGAGATAACTAACCGAGCCTTAATGATCTTGTTTAAAAAGTATCCATCGAACCCAAAAAAGCCAAGCTACACACATTAAAGAGAGCATGCTTAAGAGATTTAACTAAGTGAGAAGGTGAACGTAAACAACCATAAATGCGCGTTAAAAAATGTGGGAACCGCTCGCTTTACCCCAAATCCTACTTCGCCAGCTCTCCTCTTCATATAAGAGGCTCATTAACATCCTCTCGAAATTTCGTCATCCTCGTATGAAATTGGTTGCAAATGAGAAAATGGAAGAGAAAAGAAAAGAAAATGAAGCAGCAGGAAAACGGGAGCTGAAAGCTTCCCCAAAATTTATTGTGATGTTGATTGATTGTCATTTGTTACAGACTGAGGCTTATATATGCTCAGAAAAAGGGAAATTACAAAACAATATGAAACAACAAAATTACAGTGAGGGTAGAAAGGAGAAACCAAAATCTGAAATGCTTGATCAAAATAGGCAACAATTTCGCTTATGCATGCTGATTTTCAAGTATCATAGCTTAAAAATACAAGCATAGAGAAAATTGAAATTTTCATATGCAATAAGATTTCTTTCGCCATCATAGCTTAAAATCGCCATGATAGCTTAAAATCTGCAGTAGCGAATTCGCTTCACCGTCATCACCTGCTCCATCGTCTCTCGTTTCAGCTTGCATCCTCGCGATCCTCTTTTTCTTATTTATTCTCTTTTCATTCTTCTTTCCTCTCGTCTCTCGATCTACATGTTGAGTTTGACTCGAAGTTCTTCGCTTCGATCGACTCCAACAATGTCGTATGATTACCAAGAAAATCTGCAGAAAATTTGCCAAAATGCGATCAAGAATAATAGGACCTTAATGTAAATCAAAGTTAATTATTAGAATGATTAGCATACAAAAGCACTCAAAACCTATAATAAATAGGGTTCAAAAGTGACTTTTCGCACTAATCACACTTCACCTGGCTAATATCAAGCAAATTCCTTAGCAATGAAAGAAAAAGAAAGAAAGAAAGAAAGAAAGAGCATACAAAATGATAACAAAATGGTATTTCAAAAGGTTGTGAATGTGAGTAATGCCTCAACTAAGTAAGAATCATCAAAGTCAATAGTCCAATGACTATCATGAGAGAATGAATGCCATACAAAATTGATTATTGCGAGCCTCCTTTCGTGAATCAACCAAACTCTGGCACCAAAATCTAAGTGTTTATTTGATCAACTCTCACAATAAACTCACAAACCGCACTTCAACCTAGCTACTACCACGACCTAGCATAACCAACCTAAATAGATCAGGACTCCACCTCTTATTCTATTAATTCTTGTGCCGAGGCAATGCTAACCAACCTAGCAGATCAGGACCCACCTCTTATTCCACAATTCTTTTGTGTCAGAGGGGTGCAATGCTAAGGGTTCGACTTCACCAAAGTCCGTGTAACGGGGATTAATCGACGACTCCCAACCAATGAATAGGCATCAAGCCATGATCTTCGACCACAAACTCTAAAGGTTTCACCTTGACCGACGATTTCGAGCCTCCAAGACTCAACTCGTTAAACTCGACTCCATCCACCCGTAGCTTAACACTAAGCCTGACTCCCAACCGCAAAGGTTTAGGCACGCTTAAAGGTTCATATACCCCTCGGACCGTGCTCGGGTTTCAAGGCAAAGCGTTGCAATTTTTATTCTTTTTCTTTTCTTTTTCTTTTTCTTTTTTTTTTTTTTTTTTTTGGAAGACTCATTGGCCTTCTTTCCATAGGGGTCCTTAACCTATTAAAGGTAGTCAACAACACTAGGATAGGTTATCGTAGCTTAGAGGTCACAGCTTTTTCAAATTCTATCATTGAAAACTAATGTGCTCCTGTGTGGTTAGCTAAAGGTGGAAGAAATAGGTCGAAATCAAAAAGAGCTCAACTTATTATCCACTCGTACTCGTGCATGGAACCAATCTAACAATAATAGAATTGATTAAAGTTTCACTTTTTCAAACTATGGGCTAGGCACAACACACAAAAATTTTGGTTGCAAAATGGGTCCAAATTTTGAAAAAGTAAGTTGTATAGTATAACAACTTTATAGAAAGGGAACCCAACAAGCCACTAAACATAAAAAAATGGGCTTGCTCAAAATAGTAACAAAAATATAAATATGGTAAGCCACTTCCTTCGCTTAACTCTCCCCCAACCCAAACATCTCAAAGGTCCTAAACGGGGCTCCTGATTGGAAAGTCAGGGAAGGAAGTGTTACCTCCTCGATGAGATGTGATCGTCGATAGGAGACTCTCGCAAGCCTCCATCAACACCTTATTCAATTCGCTTGGGCCTCAAACAAACAAGTAGGAGAGAAGAAAAGAGGAAAAAAGTGACCATTGGATCATTTGAAAATTACACATTCATAAAAATTTAAAAAGTATTCTTTTATGGCCATATTTGGATTCTAAGCACTCTAAGCTTTCCAACGGTACTAAGAATGCTTAAAACTGAGTTCTAAGAAAAAGTTATGAGTAAACAAATTTGAGAAAAATAGTATTTCTGCAATAATAGCGAAAAATTTTTCGCTTCCTCCCTACTTGTCGTCACGATCTTTCAATCCGTGCTTCAAAATTTGCACACAAATCGAAAAATTAGCACAAGAAAATTAGGTACCTGTGAAAAGTAAAATTAATCTAAAAACAAGAATTAATTAAAAAATTAGAGAAAATCTAAAAAGAAAATTAAAGAAATCAAAATAAAATACGTATAAAATAAAATAAGCCAAGAAAAATAAAATAAAAAGCTGGGAGACTGCAGCCTCCCCAAACCACTTCCTTAGGCTTTTGGAGGCTGTTGGAACTGGCGGAGCTCATAAAATGCTCAGGGTTCGTGCTCAATCCAACCTCAAAGACCAACCAACCACTGTACATTTAACGTGAAAATACCGTGTCTTTGATGGTAGAAAAGGCTCTACCAAAGGCCATTAACTTCCTCGATATTTTCAGACAAGCAAGATGGACCGGCATGGGTTTCGGGGAGCAAAATGAGGTTTTGGGTTTTCTGTGCGCGGGCAATATGTAATAATCGGTAAATGGCCAGGTGGTCTGCATCGCGAAGAATCCCACTGCGGAATCAGTCAAGGACATAAGCCAGCTTTCACATTTCTTTCCCACCACTCCTCCTCGCCTATAAAGGGAAGGATTTCTTCTTGGTTCTCCCTTAGAAAAACAACATCACACATATATGAGGATTTAGACAATCCTTCAAATAATTCAATAAAATCCTCTATAAGCTCCCCGGTGTGGCGCCACGACACTCCGCCTCCGCCATGGTGTCGCTGGCACTCTTCCTCCGTGACATCGCCGATCGATTAGGGCTCTCGCGGAGTCCTCATGGTTGTCCCATTTATGCTCAAAATCATTTTTCAGCCCATCTAATTTATTGTTCAAATTGTCTTCCACAGTGACAATTCTCTGATTCGAATGGGCATCAATCCCCCTATTCTCTGCCACAAACTCATCCACTATCCGGGTAAGGTCCAAAATGGCTTGTTCAAATGGAGGGATTGACTGTGGTGGCTGAGGTGACTCCTCGAGTCAAGCACAATATGGAGGTTCAGGAGGCATAAGTTGAGGGAACACTATGACTCACAGACTCATCCATTGGTCTCTATAACCCTCATGTACCTATTTGATTTGGATTCCCCTGCAAGGGTCATGATTTTTCCACAAGGTTCCTAGTCCTCATCACATATATGCCCTAGGTTACTCCACCGAATACTCACTGTGACGCTTCCCTTCCATTGGTCAGCAATTCAAACCCACCGAACATTCAACCCAAGCAGTGAGAAATAAGGCAACACAAGACAACACCAAAACAAACTCAGAAATTTTTTTTTTTTTTTATGAAACTAAAAGAAATGACAAAGAAATATAAAAGCACCACCGCACTTGTGATGAGGGATCACAAGGTTCCACGCCTCGTTAAATGCACTTAGTATCATCCCCAACTAAATTTCATTTTGATTCGTGCGCAGGGGCGATCAGAATCAACAAATTTATATCCTAAGTTCCTTCACCGTCGAGTCAAGCTAACGTATCATAGTGGCTCAGTATTCAATCACGTAGAATGTGGGTTTTCTTCAGACAAACGATTGAGCGGGGGAATAAAACTGGTGAAATAAATTCGATTTCAGTTTGGTAAAAACAGGGATTGGTTGTTCACAAAGTTGAAAAATAAAAATGCAAATATATAAACTCTTGAAGTTTCTGACCACCGGTTTAGGTTTGGCAACCACATGTTCCCGGTATTTTTTTTTTCTCGCATTGGGAAGATGACATATAGTCATTTCCCGAACCGACCATTTAGCTTTAAAACTAAACCCAAGGGGATTTTCCTTGAAATGATAGTATTTAAATGGGCATAAATTTTCTAGCAAGGAAAACACATCTCAAAAACCCTACTCCACGGTAAATTTACTGCAGATAATCTGAATGAGCCTCCAATGGATCTAGTGAAAGTATCCATTGAACCCAAAAGCTTAAGCTAAGCACACATTAAAGAGAGCATGCTTAAGAGATTTTAACCTAAGTGAGAAGCAGAACGTAAACCACCATAAATGCGTTAAAAACAACAAGGAACCCACTGGGGCTTACCCATAAACTTAGCCAATGTTCCTCCTCTTCAAGGAGCAAGAGGTCTAGCCGAACATCCTCCTCGAGTTGTCATCCCCGTATGAGTGTTCGCAGCCGAGAAACGAAGAGAAAAGGAAAGAAAATGAAGCGCCATTTGAAAACGGAGCTCGAAAGCTTCCCCAAAATTTGCCATGATGCTTGATCGATTGTCATTTGTTGCCGCACTGGTGCGCATATATATGCTCGTAAAAGGGAAATTACAAAAATATGAAACAACAAAATACAAAGGGAGGGTGAAAGAGAAAACTAAACGGAGTCAATTGGGATCAAAAATTATAAATAATTCATGATAATGCATTTCGCCATGATAAAGTAAAACGCAACAGAGCGAATTTCGCTTCACTGCTCATCACTGCTCCATCGTTCCTCGCTTCCAAACAGATCCCTCGCATCCTCTTTTTTCTTATTTCTTCTTTTCGTTCTTATTTCCTCTCGTCTCCGATCTATGATGTCGAGTTTGACTCGAAGTTCTTCAGCGCTTGGATCGACCTCAACAATGTTGGCATGATTAGCTCGCAAAACTGCAAAATTTGCCACAAAATGCGATCAGAGGAATAAGAGGGACCTTAATGTAACTGGTAATTGGGATTGATTAGAATACAAAAAGCACTCAAAACCTATAATAAATAGGGTTCAAAATAGCACTTTTTGGGCACTAATCAAGTATAACACAAAGGATAGAACAAAAGAGGTATGTAGAGAAGAGACTTATATCTCTAAAAGCTAAGCAAATGGCTACAAATATATCAAGTCAGAGAGTTACTACAAGACCCAAAGTACAGTCATATCCTAGAGAGCAAAGAAGAGAAGAAAAAAGTGGGAAGAGGAAGAAAGGAAAAAATGGGTTCCTTTGGCAGAATAAATGAGTTTTTGGCTTTGGTATAATGTGTAAAACCTTGGGATTGGTTATTTTCTCCAAATGAAGTAGATGAAGGAGGAAAACGAAGTGTAAGGAGTTTAAAATTCGAGATGAAAGAACTTTCTAGGAAATTAATACCGCTTTCTCATGTGCTCCAATTGTCTACTATCGCCTCATTGAAGTTAAGATCATGCCAAAAATTGATTTTAGGTCTCATGGTTAAAAGTTTAGGCCCAAGAAAATATTTCAGTTTATATACATACAAAATGCATTTATCCGCTATATCAGATATGGGGGTTATTGCATAACAAAAATGAATTTTTGGGCTCCAAATGATGAAATAATCATTCGGGGCCTAAATGGAATGGGTCAAATGGATATCAAGCCCAAACCAGTCAACCAACCTGAAAACCTAAGTCCATGATAATTAGCCTATGAAAGGTCCAAGGACATTTCTAGAATTTTTTTTAATTTGTTAAAGCTGCCAACAGATAGTAGTGAGACTATGTCTCAAAAGAAAAGCTGAGACTTTTCTTCAACTGCCGATATGCCAAACGTGAGCAAGACAGAAGTAGAGAAGCTATTTGGGGAACAAGACTTTAATGGAAAATTTACTTGGAATTTCAAGACTCTAGTGGGCACGTGAGCAGTTATTGGAAAAGGTGGGATGCAACAGTTATTCAAAATGTCTATAAAAGGAGGACTCAACATCAGAGCAAAAGATCGGCAAATCAATCATCAACCAACACTCAAAACAAAGCATTTCAACATTTCTCTTATGTTTATACTAGGTCATCAACCGTACTTTCCAGATCTCTAGTTTAGTTACATGCTTTTCCTTACAAGCATCTGTTACTTCAAGCTTTCTCATTTAAGTATTTCATTTTTAGTCTATTCTATAATGAAATTTGTTATCTTTCAAGCTAGTCCGTACAGTTTTTCTTTCAGCTTTCAATATAGTCCAATTTTGAAAGCAATTTCCATTTAGATTCTAAGAAACTATTAAGGGAACTAGGGAATCCATTTTTTGCTTAATAAAAAGTTAGATCTTGACATAGTTTCAGTTTGGAAATATTATAATTTCATAGCACGCTCACGCATTCACCAATTCCCGTGGTTTTGTATGTTCTGGACCAAAAATCCAACATAAACATATACAAAATACAAAAAGTGATTGATTCATAAAAGAATAGTTTACTTAAAAAAACCAATTTAAATTAATAAGCCTAAAAAAATATGTGCGTGGAAACCTAGAAGTTGACATGAAAAAGTTAAATACTAAAAAAAAAGTGAATCCCAAGTAAATGTTATGACAAAAAGTTCAACCTAAACTTCCTGATGATTGCAATAATAAAGAAAATAAGAAAAAAAAACTCCTTTAAGCATCGAAAGAATTATCACAACCGAATATCATGTTAGGGAGTAAACTGAAAACATGGACGAATATTCAAATATGCGACCTTAAACTCAGGTTCGTCAATTAACCATTAACTCGCGGAACTCATGGATGTCATGATCTGGAGCACACACTAAGTATCCCATTTAATAGGATCCACAAATTTAACAACTAAATGGGCTACTCCGGTCCATTTATCCATTTAATTTAAACATGCAACATTATACTGAAACAAATTCATAAGGGTTTAATTACAATACTCTTGCATAATAAATACATGGAAAAACTAGTTTGCACACAAAGTTTACAAAATGATTTTCATAAGCCACAATTCAGCTTCTTTACAATTTCGACCTCGAATGAGCGCCGCCCACCGGCTCTTGTCCCGCACCTGAAATGTTTTTCCCATAAAGGGTGAGCCACATTCAGTAGAGTAAAATTCCTATAGAGGCTACTCCCCACTTAAGTGCACATGCAATGGTCATGTTGCACAAATTCACATCCAAATTTCAAGTAAAAACATATGCCCTTTTTACTATGGAATCCTACATGTCATGCCATGAAATGAGATGAGACTCAATCATGTACCATGCTCCGAGTCCTTACCGACTCCTACATACCCAAGTCTTTACAAACTTCTATCACACAATGCGAAAGCCCATGTGTGATAAAATATTTATGGATTACATCCAATGATCATTTACAAAACAAATTCATTTGTTTTCAAACCAAAATCTTTTTTGATGTTACACCTCAATGATCATTTATATACAAAACTCATGTGTCTTTTGTGGGCAGCAAATTTTCAGGGTCTCACCGCATGCTTCGTAAGCCTTCCAACATTTTTTAGATTTTCATCGAGGGAGTGTTTGAACCAGCTCAGTCTTTTCACTCCGAACTGTGTGTAGCCTCCTTCTTCACTAATAAAGCCTCTCTTTTTTTTTTACTCACTCGTTTCAACCGTGAGACTCTATTAGACTTCATCCAATGGTACCGAGCCCGCCTAATCGAACACCAAATGCAGTGTTGATTTTCAACCATGCACCCACACCCATGACATTCAATGTTTCCCATGCATAATGCAATGTAATGCACCATTGCATGTAATATCATGACACATGTATAATGAATGCTACATGTGTAACACAATCCACACCACTCACCAGGTGTCATGGACAATCACATCACTTGCATATGACTTTCATACATCATTTCCTTCATATCAATATAATGCACACATATATCAACATTAACATACAACATGTCTATGTTCAAGGAATGACACACACACAATTAAGCCATGTAATGGCCATTTGCACATAGAAATTCATCACATGTCAATACATTAGAAGACACATATTGACATCCAAACATGTCACTCCTTAGTCAAGCAATGACACTCTCAAACAAGTCATACAATGGCCCTGAAGCAAGACACAACAATCCCAAACTGGACCACGAGACCAACCCCTAAACAGGCAATAAACATAAAGCCTCAAAACAGTCACAAGCCCGCCTAAGCGAAGTGTTTTGCCAAGGCAAAGGGTCCCTTTGCCTAGGCGGACCAGTGTGTCCACCAAAACCACTCCTCGGGCTCACCTAGGCGAAAAACATCGAGTTTTGAGCTTTTTTCTACCCAAACAAACCCTTAACATGTTCTACCACTTTAACCCAAAAATGGGAACTGGGAACTAAAACCAAAGTAGGAAGAATCCCTACCTCTTGGAGTGTAGATGAAGGGGGTAGGAAGCCTCCTAAACCCGACAACTTCGATTTCTTGAAATATCCTTTCTTAGATCCTCAAAAAAATCTCTCGTTCTAGGTACCCAAACCTAGCCCTCGTCGACACGATGAACTTTTGTTGTTTGCTCCACAAAAATTGACAAACGGAGCTCCGTAGATCGAAAAGAGAAGCTTTGGTGCCCTTTCTTCCTCTTCCTCTCTCTCCTCGACAAAACCGGGGAAAATGGGCTTTCTTGTGTCCTAATTCCCTTTTATTCTAACTTAAGAAGTTAAGGGAGTGGCCTATGACGCGCCATGTGTTTACCCATGCCCAGTTCCTTCTCTGCCTTGAAACGATTTATTTCGTCTCAATTCAAGTTCAAATTATTTTAAATGAACTTTAACTAAATAGTTTCCAAAAATCTCCTTTTTTTTTTTGGGTTTTATCAGACACTTGTTGAAGGGACCCAACCTGGGTTTCCTTTTCCTAACTCAGGGGACCCTCCCGGCACTCCTATGGATTTGAAAAAAAACCTTTCATTTCTTTTAAACATTTTTAAAAGTGAATCCGTGGAGCTAACTCATTTATACAGCCATTGGTTCCATTTAAAATCTTATGAAACATGATGGGAAATTTTTTTTTTTTTAAACATTAAACCCTTTATAGAAAATCGCCAAAGTTTCTCCGTTTTTCTGGACATGTCCCAATTTACAACACCTCGTAATAAACAATTTAATTTACTCCACATCCAACAATGAGACATCAAGTCCACCACAACCACCTCCCTAAATCAAACTTTAAACATTTTTCGAACACTATGATATATAAACAATCTTTTAAACCTATATACATTACAAAATAAAGGTGCACAAGAAGTTATTTACAACAAAACTATACATTTTCAAAAAGGTGGTCACACGTGAGGCGAGTATCACCCGGCCCGAGGATGCCCAACCGCACGCCGCTCTCGCCCTCGAAAAACATTTTATAAAACATTCGGGAAAAAAGCGGCGAGCTAAAGGAGCCCAAATGAGAGTACACCATAGGAAATTAATGTTTCTAGATATAGTTCAAATACAATGTGTAAAACAATCAGATGCAGAGATCTCATTTCCATAAACATTTACGATTCTTTTTCCTTTCTTGCTCAAATACAATGTGTAAAACAATCAGAGTAGAGATCTCATTTTTATAAACATTTACTTTACTTTATTTTTCATAGATCAAATACAATGTAAAACACTTGTATCAACATATCTTTTCAATATACTTTCTTTTCCTTTTTGAATCTGTCATATCCAATGGAACCCGCATACCGTTAACCACCGTTGGTCCTTGAAAGAACCTTCAAGGAAACAGTCTTACGATCACCGATGGCTCAAAAAGGAACCTCCGAGAAATCGTGTCATACCGTTAACCACCGTTGGCCCATGAAAGAACCTACGAGGACACAATCTTACTATCACAGATGGCCCAAAAAGGAACCTCCAATAAATCATGTCTTCTTTAAATACCATCAAGACTCATGGAATAAATCACATTATGCGTTGGTAAACTTGTACTTTCTAATGTGCATGGAAATATGCATCACTCTTCCCTTTCCTCTATAAAAAAATCCTAACCCTTTTCCCATACCATGCATGTGAAAGTACTTAGTCGACTTTCCTTAAACTTTTCTTTGTAACATGTGGCAAATCCATGGATTCAAACATTTTCATATAACCATGTATATAAAATATACATTCATAAACATTTCATTACATATGGAAACTATAAATCATACTTTATAAAACTATGGAAACTAAAATCATTTCATATTTTGTTAACACATGCTTTATAAAACTATGGAAACCATAATCATTTCATATTTTCTCAACATAATTTAAAGTCAAAAAAACCACATTTCTTTTTTTCATTTGAACATTTATAACATAGATATGAAAACATATACATTGGTAAACATTAATATATATTTTGTTTTTCATAAACATTTACATTTTCCTTCACCTTAGTTATTTAAGCCCTTTTTCCTCTTTAAACAAAAATTTCCACCTCCACCATTGTCCTTTATCACCTTCCTCCTACAAGTCACATTATCCATAAAATCCATTAACATCCATACCTTAATCATGTTCAATTAAACCATTAACTATACTATACTTTCCAACAACCCTTAAGCATTTAATCACTTCCAATTGATTAAATCAATTGAACTCAACCTCTTTCGTTCTCATGATTTTTCTTATACTTCTTTCATGGAAATTACTACCCCATATAATAAGCGGACACAACATTCCATGAAATGGTCATGCAAAACATTTATTCCCACATCAGGCCTGCAAAGCGACACACTTTGCACTTGAGTGCGAAAAAATATTTCAGTCATGTTATGATCATCCCTGTACTCTCTGAGAATATGGATAGAATCTTGACTCAATGAGCTTTCATGAGTCCTAAGAACACCCAAAAGCGAGGAGTTCGAGGACGAAGAAGTTATCAGCCTTTTCATTCCAAAATGAAATTCGATTTACTCTGTTACCAGGAAGCAGTCTATGTCTGATTTCGGGGTCTTAATCCATAATTTGACATAATTCTTTGTACTCATTTGAAGTCTGGTTCTTGAGTTCTTCTCCAACTGTAATCACCCAAATCGGATCACCAAAACTCAAGATATATCCTAAACAACCGGGAAAAGATAATGAAATCCAAACAATCTTGCAGAAGAGAAGATGAGAATCTCACGGGCCAGTCTTGGAAAAGATAAAATGGGCATGATGCCTAGGCGAAACAAAGAAGGATTGAATTCAAGGCGATCTTGGGGAGGGAACCGAAACAAAGCGAAGGGATCAAATTCGGGCCGTCTTAGAAGAGCTCGAGAGAGAGCAAAACAAAGGGATCGAATCCGAGCATGATGCGGGAGAACCCGAAATAAAGGGATCGAATCGGAGCACAATCTTGGAGGAGCCCAAAACAAAGGGATTAGATCGGGCATGATGCCAAGAACGAAAATAAAGCGAGAGAGGATTGAATCGGGAATGATGCGAAAGAACCAAAATAAAGCGAAGGGATTGAATCTGTAGCATTCGGAGAACCAAGTAAAAGAAATTGAATAGGGTAAGATGAGGAACCAAAATAAAAGGATCGAATCAAACACGATCTTTGGAGAACCTAAAACAAAAGAAAGGGATCAAATCCGGGCATGATTTTGGAGTACCCCGAAATAAGGGATCGAATCAGGCACGTCTGAGAGGAGCAGAAGAAACAAAATGAAGGATCGAATTAGACACGATGCGGAGAACTGAAACAAAGAAGGGATCAGATACGGAGTACGATGCTAGAGAACTTAAAACAAGGATCAAATCTTGATGTTGGAGAACCCGAAACAAAGCAGAGGATCGAATCAGCCTTTGATGTCGGAGAACCCAAAACAAAATGGATCGCAAAGTAAAAAAAAATAAACACCATGAAAGAGGGGGAATGCCCTAGTATTACAACTCATGAACGTGTCCAAAGGTGCAAAGAAGGGGTTATGCCTTAATATAAGGCATCAATACCATGTATGAAACCTACCACTGCACATAAAGTCAAAGTCACAAAGCTATAAATATTACAAACATTCATTCTTGAGGAAAATCCCTCTTCACTAAATATCCACCAACAACTGGTAGGGAGTATATCGCTGTATGTACATCTGAAACTTAAATATCTCAATGAAAACCTTGAAATACATCACTAAAAACTCAATCGTCTACACGAGTGAACAAGACAATGAATGGGGTATGCCTTAGTATGCACACCCCTACTAGGTCAATGAATACCATGAATCTGATCCTTGATCAGCTCTTAAAAGCGGTATATTGTATGAAGAAACCAAGTTGAATACCGGGTTTACTCAAACTTTGGTGCCCAAAACATCTTTAGGCGAAACGGACTACCTGTGTACATGTGTAAGAGCCAAAGCTAGCATACAAGGATGGGGGTATGCCTCGATGGCGTTATATAAAGCATCGAAGCTAAAGGCGCCATCAGTCCTAACTCTTTGTATGATGCAGCATTTGAATCATGGACCTAAAGATGTTAAGCAGAAAAGCTGAATGGAAAGGCAATATGTGACCCTCGATATTCCCTAATAATAGAGACTTGTCGACATTCCGTAGTTAATCAGTAGACAGAAACTGTCCATATAAAATGTGTCGAAGAAAACACAAGATCTCATGGCCTTAGGGTGGTCTTACAACTTGGACCGTAATGTAGGCCAGGGGTGAAAGGTGAATGAAATGATGGGAAACAAAGTCCCAAATACCCAATAGATAAGGCCCAAATGAACTGGCCTGTTACTGTCTCAACGGATCTCATAACACTCAATAACAGTTGTACTAACTACCCTCTTGATACCTCTGGAAAGGATGTTATTTCTTGGTCCCAGATCTCCATTGGGTGTTGCACTCTTTATTAGCTCTGCTGGAATACATTAGACCTTGCGAGGCCTCTTGTGCAGCGGCATCTGATTGTTTGGTTCTCTCGAGGAGCTATTAAGGCATGCTTTCACTTAACTTGGCTTGTTATCTAAGATAGATTATTTCGGGACAATCCTTGCAAGTAGGCGTCATAAACTACATCTCTTGTGTTTTTCTGGGACGATATTTGAAGATAGAACCACTTATTCTTTGCAATGCCGAGTTTACTATGGAATGCGGATGAGGTAATTCCTTTTGCTCCATACTAGAGGATCGCTTGGGAACTACGATTTATCACACTTTGTGGGAGGCGGCGAAATGCTAGGAGTCCATGATAACCTTTTTACAAGCGATTACATCTTTTCTCTTATTTGCAGCTGATGTCGGCTCGGAATCCGCAGGCTTTCGAGAATGTAGGCGACAACCTTGTGCGGAATAGATTTATGTGTGAGATCGTTTTCCCCGCTGCCATCTTGGGGTCCCTAGGGATGCTTTGATTATGAGAAGTTTGCATGTGAGCTTCGGATGGTGGGCTGATTAATTTGAGTTGTTTCCTTTGTTCGCGGGATGTGGGAAAGAACTTACATTTATTCTTGTTGTTTTCCTTGGTTGTTTGTATGTCCTATCCCGGGATGTGGGATGATGGTTCAGCCATTTGGCCATGTTATCGGGTGGTCCTCTTGTGAGCAACCGCACTCTATGTTTTTAGGGGAGATGTTGTCCGATTTTTGTTTGGTCTAGTGGCCATTAGTTTTGTGTTTTTTGTATAGTTCTTTGTTGTTTGGTGGGATTTTTGCCTTTTGGTAATAAATTCTTACTTATAAAAAAAAAAAAGATAATGCCAAACCCCTATGTGTGCAATGCCAAATGTCGGAGAATCATGTGAGCAAAGCGACTTGACCAACACATAAGTGAACAATGCCCGACAACGGTGATGTACACGAAAGACACGTCGTTGTGACAGGCGAGATCGGTGAGGGATAGAAAATGAAAAGGGATGTAGAAGAAAGTAGGGAAACAAGGTGGGATACAAGTGCTTAGCAGTAATGTGATAATGACGAACCACTCATCCCGAGGATGCCCAGTAAGGCAAGTCACCATAAGATGGGAATGGATACGAAGAGCAGACCTCACTCCCGATGTGTCGCCCCGGATCCATGGTGAAGGATTGTACAATGCTCTCTTTTGGAGCTCTCAAAGGAAAAATAAATCTCTCGGACCAGAAACCACCTCTGATGATCCTGAGTATATCGTGAATGCAGACAAGCACTTTTTTTTTTTAATATCGAACAACCAAAGACGGGCGAATACGATACTATGCGGTCAAGCGAAAAGACCTCAGACCTCCGAATCTGAATGGTCCCCTCGACTAGAATCTCGGATCAAAGCTCTGAGAGTGGAATGAGCAGTGCTGACAAGCACGACTGGTAGCTCTGGGATGAGAGAGCATCATCATCACACAAAAGGAGACAAAAGTGAAACGAATAGAGATGATAGAAACTGGACTCAAAGGCAGATGGTGTGAAGATGCAAAATGGAGAAGAAAAGAAATAAGCAATGATTTAAGAAAGAACAAACGAAGAATGACATAATGCTCACGGATCTAATTAATAAATACAAAGCACATAAGGGCAGACCCCTAACCTAGGTCAGAAAAGGTATGCAAGGCTGAATGAAAGAAAATACCATAATAAACCGCATAAGGTTCAAAGGGCTAGTAATAGGATATATCAATGTATGGGTGTGCAATAGGGAATATGACTACTCGAAGTGATGACCACCCATCCTTTGACCATGATCTCATGCATAAAACATCTTTAGTTGATCCATGTTGGTGGCTCGATGAAGTGATTTGAATCTAGGTATATTAGCTAGATCTGCTCTCTACGGGTCAAATCTCGAGATAACATAAGCCCTCGAGTCGGTCCTAAACTTGCCTCTAGGGTCAACGATCAATCCCTTGAGGACTTCTGAGAACTAGGTCGCCTTTTGAAATTTCCTAAATGACCACTGCAGTCTGGGTCACCTTTCCTTTAATAGGCACAGACTTGATCAGCGCCTCAATCTCCTCTCATCAAAAGGCTAAGGTGATCATAACGAGGCAGGGCCCACTCGTATGGATATCTGGCTGCTCTTGTGCTCTCTCCAGATATCCCATCTCGATCTCAACGAGTAACACTACCTCATTACCATACACACGAAATGTCGGTAACTCAATAAGTGCGAAAAGATGTCGATAAGCCCCGCAAATCACGGAGCTTCTCTGACCAATCCCGAGAAGTCTCGACCATCTTTCTCAAAATCCTCTTGATATTCTTATTCATGACCTCAACTACCTTATTAGTCTACGGCCTATACGCAGATGATCTGTGATGCGGAATGCCATACTCCTGAATCAATGTGTCCACCGCCCTTGAAATGCACCCCTCTATCATAAATCAGCTCATGAGGAACCCCATATCGATAGATAATGTGCGATTTGGTGAATTTAGCCACCACCGCCCATATCAATCTAACATAGGAAGCAACTTCCCTGCTGTAGAAGCAGTCGATGGAAACTAAAATGTACTCATGCCCACTAGAAGACTTGGGCGAGATTTTCCAAATAATATCAAAACCCCATATTGAAAATGGCCAAGGGGATGTGAGTGCATGCAACTCAAAAGGTGGCTCGTGTACCAAGTCTCTATGCATCTGACATTCCGGACATCTCTGTACAAAATGGCAACAATATGTCTTCATGGTCAACCAAAAGTAGTTAGTCCTCATGATCTTACACACTAGCATATGACCTCCATGTGGGCCACGAGACTCTGCATGGTGAAACTCTCTGTCCTTTGATATGCGAGTATGTTCTAGACATAATAACAACGAACCCAATTGGGTGATCAACTATAATTGCATCTCATGAACAAAATCTAGTGCCACAGGTGTCTGATGCTTTCCTATCCTTGAGTCGAAATTTGACTCTAGGTAAGCACTGCATGACATAAATTGATAAATATCGATCAACAAAAACTTGTTAACCGATTTCCCGATAGACCTAATATTGGTCTAACAAGATGAATTGCTGCAAGTGCACATGTCGTACAAGCATGAAAGTGGACCTTTAAGTCCGGATATCGTACCCACAGGGATTGACAAGAAAATTTATAGATCAACTACCCCTACTACTTAAGGTCATCACTATTTGAACTTCAATTTCTAAAAAATGTAAATTAAAGCAAAACTTAAAATGCAGAAACTTAAATAACAAAAGCTAAAAATAATATAAGAAAAATCAGCAAAAATATACTAAAATAACAGAATTGCTGAGATGTAATCCAAACACTGGGAATGGGATTAGTGCTATGATCATAAATATGCAGCACGTTCTTTAAAACATATATTTGTTATTGGTTTGAATCCTGAACTTGTTCAAGAGCAAAGTAGCATAGCTTGGATTTCTCCATACATTATACATTTCACAAATTAGATGACCATTTCCTTTCCAGGACAATGGAATTACAGTAGTTACTTGTAGGAATTTGACCATCTTTAAGATCCCCGGTTGTTTTTCTTTTCAATACTTCACAACCATTTCTTAGAGGCGAAATGCCTTTGCCCCGTAGACATGAGGCACAGTACTCCTCCAATCTAATTGGTATCCGATCATGAATCCTAAGCAGAGCTCTATCCTCATTGATTAGATGAATTTGTTTACCGCAGGGATCAGATCATTTTATCGGAAAGATGAGAAGCTCTAATCAATTAAACTGTTCATCATCCAACTAATCCTCCTTACCATAGGTAAATTAGTAGTCTATCATAGACATACCCCAATGGCCTCCATTACTCTAGAAATCACCATCTCATGTCCTTTCGAAAGGGCCTCCTGGAAATCAAAGCAAGATACAACCCTTTTGTGGGTACACGCTACTAATATTAAGAACATTTAATTACGTGAACAATATCAATTTAATCAATTCAAATTTAAAGGCCCAACACAATCATTTAAATGTTCCGTCATGACGAAATACACAGCCCCTTCCCGAGCTTGGCACCATTACTAGTCCGCGGATGACTGAAGCTAGTTGATCGGACAAATTTAGGGAGCAAGTTATCGTGAGCGAAAAGGGATTCAAAATAAATTACTTAAAATAATTCCAAAAATGATACGAAAATCCTTAGTTTAATTTATAAATGGAACTAAATATTCATTGATCTCAGTTCATATTACAACTTAGATCTCTTATTCTAGTTCTAAAAAAAAAGGAAAATAAAAGAAATTACAAGAAGAAAAGAAAAATGTTATTCTATTCCTACTATTCCTAAAATGGCGGCTCCTCAACCGTTTTGAAGGGACCTAACCCGAGTTTCCTTTTCCTAACTCGGGGGACCCTCCCGGCACTCCTACAGATTCGAAAAAAAAAAACTTTCATTTATTTTAAACCTTTTTAAAAGTGAATCCATGGAGCAAACCCATTTATACAATTACATTTTCCATTAAAATATTATGAAACATGGTGGGACGATTTTATTTTATTTTTAAACATTAAACCCTTTATAGAAAATCGGGCAGAGTTTCCTCTGTTTTTCAGACATGTCCCAATTTACAACATACGCAATAAAGCAGTTTAATTTACTCCATCCCGACAATGGACATGATCCACCACGACGATTTCAAATCAAACTTTAAAATCATTTTTCTTTGCTTTTAAACCTACCATTTAAAATAAGGTGTACAAGTAGTTATTTGTAAAAACTATACATTTTCAAAAGGTGGTAAATCACGTGAGGTGGAGTGTCACTTGCTGACCGGAGGATGCCTGCTCGAAGCGCACGTCGAGTCTTTACCCTTGAAAAACATTTTTGAAAAAGGGTGAAATTTAAGGAGTTCGGTGAGGTATAGTTCATAGGAAAATAATGTTTCGAGATATAGTTCAAATACAATGTGTAAAACAATTGTATAGAATCTATTTCATAAACATTTACTTTGCATTCTTATCTTTCTATTCAAATACAACATGTAAACAATTGTATAAGAGATCTCCTTTTCTATAAACATTTACTTTACTTTCTTTTCCATATAGTTCAAATACAATGTGTGAACAATTGTATCAACATATAGTATCTTTCTGCTCATTTTGAATCCGTCATATCAATGGAATCAGCCCCTCCCAGATTTAGCCACCGTTGGTCTATGAAATAACCTTCGAGAAGCAGTCTTCACGATCACCAATGGCTTAAAAGGAACGCCCGAGTCATTGCCTACAGATTATGCAGATTTGGCCCATGAAAGAACCTACGAGGAAACAGTCTTACGATCATTGATGGCCCAAAAAGGAACCTCCGATAAATCGTGCATTTCTTTTAAATACCATTGCACTATGGAATAAATCACATTATGCGTTGGTAAACTTTTCGTACTTTACACGTGGATGGCCATATGCATCACCATTCCCTTCCCTCTATAAAAAAATCTAACCCTTTTCCCATGTATAATACTGCAGCGTAAAGTACTTTGGTCGACTTTCCTTTAAACTTTATCGCGCAACATAGGGTAACCATGGTTCAAACATTTTCATATAAACATGTATATATAAAATATAAATTCATAAACATTATTCATAAACATTTCATTTCATATGGAAACCATAAATCATACTTTATAAAACTATGAAACCATAATCATTTCATATTTTGTCAACTTTACATGCTTTATAAAACTATGGAACCATAATCATTTCATATTTCTCAACATAATTTAAATTCAAGAAAACCACATTTTCTTTTTTTTTCATTTGAACATTTATAACATAGATATGAAAATATATACATTTGGTAAACATTAATATATAGATTTTCCATAAACATTTACATTTTCCCCCCTCACCTTGTAGTTATTTAAAAGCCCTTTTCCATAAACAAAACTTTCCACCTCCACCCTTGTCCTTTATCACCTTCCTCCTACAAGTCCCATTATCCATAAAATCTAATAACATCCATACCTTAATCATGTTCAAATTTAAACCATTAACTATACTATACTTTCCGACAACCCTTAAGCATTTAATCACTTCCAATTGATTCACAAAATCAATTGAACTCAACCTCTTTTGTTCTCATGATTTTTATTATGCTAACTCATAACAATTACCCCATACAATAGCCCATGACATACATTAAAATGGTCATGCCAAAACTTGAACTATTCATCGACATAA
Organism: Tetrastigma voinierianum; assembly: GCA_016808115.1. Taxonomy (NCBI): domain Eukaryota; kingdom Viridiplantae; phylum Streptophyta; class Magnoliopsida; order Vitales; family Vitaceae; genus Tetrastigma; species Tetrastigma voinierianum. The sequence continues at coordinate 130,782 of JAEQBH010000952.1, forward strand.
CAGCTTGCACACTTGGTGCAAAACATAAATTTTCAGACATTTTTTGATCATCCCCTGTACTCTAAAGGAAAATGGATAGAAGGCCGACTCAATAAGCTCTCCATAGAGTCCAAGAACACCCAAAACGGGGTTCAGACGAAGAAGTTATGTCCTTTTCATTCAAAACTGGTCAATTTACTCTATTTACACTGGAAACAGTCTGTAATACCCGATTTCAGGGATCTTAATCCATAATTTGACACTTTTTATTTGTCCTTATTTTAAGATACGGTTCTTAGGGTTCTTCTCCAACTGGAATCACCCAAATCGGATCAACGAGCTTCGAAAGTATATCTAAACAATCGGGACTACTCGGTTTCAAACGAACCCGAGCTGTCTGAACATAGCTCCATTTTAAATGCATTTCTGAGTCCAAATTGGTTGGAATTTGGATTGACCTATTTCAAGTGATATGTTTCTCCCTATCGGTCTAGTTATCCAACAATTTGACTCCTTTCGGTCGGATGAGTGATGGTCAAGTTATGGCTAAAATACAGTCATGAAGTCTTAAAAACAAAACAGAAAAACTACCTGAACATAGCTCCACTTTGGATGCATTTTTGGGTCCAAATAGGTCAGAATTTGGATAGACCTCTTTCAAGGAGAAATGTTCTCCTATCAGTTTAGTTTCTCGAACAATTTGAATCATTCAATTCGAATGAGTGATGGCCAAGTTATGGCCAAAATACAGTCATGGGGTTGGAGAAAAATGGAGCGACATCTCCTTGGGCCTTTTACATGCACTTAGACGAAGTGCTAGTAGGAGAAAAACCCTACCTCAAATGGCGTGATTTCATGGGACACCACCTTTTCTCGGTTTTCGTGAAAACCCGAACCTTGGACCTTAGCAAAATCTTGTGATTCTGGTACCCACATGTAGCATTCGTCGCGTAGATCAGCTTTAATTCTTGACTACTTGAGATCCAGGCCAAGCCAAATCAGTGAATCGAGGAGAAGGTGCCTTTCTCTCTCTCTCTCTCTCTCTCTCTCTCTCTCTCTCTCTCTCTCTCTCTCTCTCTCTCTCTCTCTTACGGTTTGGCTAAGACCAAAATGAGAGCTTTTGATATTTTAGATATTTTTTTAGGCCATTTATAGTATGGACACATGGCCCGCGTCGCGCCACGATGTCCACATAACCCGATTCGTTTTTCGATTCAGAAAAATTTATTCGTCGGTTTCAGTTCCATCTATCTTAAATGGAAATTCTTTAAATATTTGACATTTTAGGGATTTTCTAAAAATCTAGTTTCGAGAATCCACTTAGGCTCTCTTAGCCTCGCATTCCATTGTCTCGAGATTCAGCGGAATTTGCGGAGTAGCTAGATTTCGTGGGGGCAGATTCAACGATGAAGTCTTTTTCGTCATCCGAGATCTAGAAAATTTCAGATTTTCAATCGAAATTACCGTTTTACCCATTTTCAGAAAAATTGCATTTTCCGCATAACATAATTTGGTTTTAATCTATTTAGCTTTTTTAGACTGAGACATTCATGAACATTTTTTTATTTTGAGGTTTGTTTTCAAAATTTACTATTCATTTAGTACATTTCTAGTCAAATACCTAGCGTCGAACCACGAAATTTATTGTTCACTGAAAACTACTCGGTCGAGGGTCTTGCGTTTTCTCTATATCCTTCCTCCTTCTTGGAATCTCCCCCTCTTTTTGTGCCCTAAATACTTCTATTTATAGGCTCATTAATGATGTTGGGCCGAAAATCGAGGCTGATGATGTGGTCTCTGTGCAGGCCCATTTTGTTGTTTTTGTCTCGACATTGTTATTCTATGTTGTGACATAGTAGTCTTTGTCGCGACATAAATTTCTAATGTCGTGACACATAAGTGTCTTCTCTTGTCGTGGCTTGTGTCACAACAAAGAAGCCTCTTGTCAAGACTTAGGTCCTGTCTTTTTCCTTGATTTATGTCGCAACATAGTTTTCTAATGTCGCAACAGAGTTTCCATTCCTTTGAAATTTTTTTCGCAACATAAAAATCCTTGTTGTGACAAACATTTCATAACTTGATTGCCAGCTCTGTCGCGACAAAGTTTTCTTCTATCGCAACACAATTTCTTCTTTCTACACTTTTTTTGTTGTGACAAACAATTTCTATGTCGCGACATATTTTCTCAATTCAGCTTTGATCTTTGTCGTGACAAAGATGTTCTATGTCGCAATAAAGATGTTATATGTCGCGACATGGTTCTGTACCCTCAACTTGATCTTTGTCGCGACAGAAAATTATTTTGTCACGACAGAGTTCAAAGCTCCCAGCTTGGTGTTTGTCACGACAAAAAATTTTTTTTGTCACGACAGAGTTCTCTTGTTGTTGCCTTTGCCTTTGTCCGCGACAATACGTGTTTTGTCTAATTTATTATGCATGAGGACATCCCCAAAATGTCGCGACATTTTTGCGATTTATGCTACAATGGACTCTTCACCGAAACTTTATCTCGCGACATTATTTGCTTTGTTGCGAAACAATTTTCTACCATTTTCCCTTGAGTATTGCCATGATATTATTTACGGATATTTACGACAATACGCACTATAACTTAGCGTTTCGCTACTTCTCTCCCTTTTGGCCTCATTTGCTACTTTTTCTTACTTTTCTGCTTCTTTTCTCTAAATTCCTGTAAAACATAACTTTGGGTAAAAATTATATAATTATGCATTAAATCTGATTTTTTAGCCTAAAATATTCAATAAAAATGGGCTTAAAATTAGATGAGATTTAGACTCATCACCACAGTAGCTCATCTTGATCCTCAATATCTCTAATCAAACAACTGTAAGCTGGTGCATACCTAGTCTCGATCAACAATGGTCGCACAGTCACTCCCGTAGGAATCTCAATTATAGAAGCGAAGGTGGCTAACGCATCATCCACAAATAAAACCACAAAACATGCCATAATTTTGTCCCACAAACTGTTAAACAACCTAAGCTGTGGTAGTCCCAGAAAAGGGACCATAACTCGGGTTGTAGAGGTCCAATTTAGGTGATTTAAAAGCCTAACTTTAAGTTCACCAATATAGCTACAATTTATATGAAGAATAAGAGTCCAAAATCCCTTCGTTTCCCTATTCCCGAAAACTAGGCTTTAAATGCGGACACATATTTAAATAGCCCTAAGCTATCGCGGTCGAAATTGATCATAGCAGGCTATAGAGGTCCAATTTGGGTTATTCAAAAGCCTAACATCAAGTTCACCGATGCAACTACAATTTCTGAGAAGAACATGAGTCCAAAATCCCTTTTTTTTTCAATCGAAATCTAGGCCTAAAATCTGGACACGGACTATTAAATAGCCCAAGCTGTGGCATTCTCGGGAAATAGACCATAACTTGAGCTGTAAAGGTCTAATTTAGGTGATTCAAAATCTTAACATCAAGTTCACTGATGCAGATGCAATTTCTATGAAGAACATAAGTCTAAAATTCTTCTATTTCCCAACCAAAAACTAGGCCCAATATCTAGACATAGACTGTTAAACAACCTAAGCTATGACAGTCCCGGGAAATGGACCATAACTTGAGCTATAGAGGTTCAATTTGGGTGATTCAAAGGCCTAACATCTTCACAGATGAAGCTACAAGTTCTATGAAGGATACGAGTCCAAATACCCTCCATTTCCAAACTGAAATCCAGTCTCAAAATCTGGGTAGTGTGTAGGGTCAAAACAGGCAGCCATATAAAAAACCTACCAAATAGCCCTTAGGGTGGAAATACACCAAAGGAGGAGGAATCCCTACCTCTTAGAGCGTAGCCCTCGTCAAGTTGACGGACTTTACTTCTTGGTTTGATGAGTTCCGACCATTGAAATGCCAGAGATCAGAGGAAGAACATCTGGTTTTTTTTCCTTCATTTCCCTCTTTCTCTTTTTCTTTCTTCTCTTTGTTTCTCTCATTCTTTTCTTTCTTCTCTTTGTTTCTCTCTACCACCAAGACGAGGAAGAGATTTCTCCTTTCCACTTAACCTCCACCCAGTCTCATCCACCTCCTTTCTGTGGGCTTGAGACATGGCCTTTGCTCATGCCATGTGTCACCCAGCAAGCACATCATCTGTATGTACTTCGCTCATTTGGGTTCCTTTTGCCGAAAAACATGGAATCAGCCTATTCGAGATTCAACGAAATTTTCTGAGCAAAGCCCCAGAGCACCAAAGCGAACTAATGTTGAGGTTCGTTTCATCATCTTAAAGTCCAAATTTACCCGGGTTTTACATGCTTCCTCCCTTAAAATAATTTCGTCCCGAAATTCACACCCATATACGCATATTATAACATGCATGTGCATAGTCATTATCACATCAAATGACTAATAAAACACACCTTCATCCTTAAATAAGAAAGGATAGTTTGTACGAATAGTGTCTTCGTGCTCCCATGTTGCGTCTTACTCGCCGGTCTTTGCCATAACACGCCCATTGGCCTCACGGTCTTCGTTGAAAAGCCTGATCACGGCTATCTATGATCACAATCTTGGTCCCTCCTCAGGGTTCATATCATCAATAATAAGCTCGTCCCGATCCTTTACATGAGTCGAGATCTAGGTGTACTTAGGGCACAACGGGGCGTGGGATGCCGCATGAACACTTGATAAACTTAGCGGTGCGACAGGCGATAAGCAAAGCGCACCTACCCTCTAGTGCTCCGAAGGGCCCGATATACCTTGGTGACAATTTTCCTCGCTTGCCGAATCTGACCACTCCTCTCTTACGCATCACGTTCAAGAAGATATGATCATCCACCTCTCAGGCTCTGGGGTTGCCACCCAGTTTATCGGCGCCAGCTCTTCTCCGGCTCGAATCGTGAGGAAAGGCCTTGTGAGTCCACCTTCTCGGGAAGTGTCTCCCTAGCAAATTTGGGCTGCAAGGTCTCACACCTCACAACAACAAGCAGAAGATGGATAAGGCCTCCCATAAAGTCCCCTCATAGGGTGCATCTGTATGCTCGCCTGATAACTGTTGTTGTAGAAAAATTCCACCAAGGGTAAATGCTCCTCCTAACTACCCTTAAGATCCAGGACGCATGCCGGAAGCATGTCCTCTAAAATCCGGATGGTCCTCTCTGATTGACTGTCCGTCTAGGGATGAAAAGCAATTCTCATCATAAACTATGTCCCCATGGCTCTCTGGAACCTCTTCCAAAAATGAGTCGTAAACCTGTGATCCGATCTAATAAATAGATATTGATACTCCATGTAATCGGGCAATCTCCGGTATATACAACCTGCCGAATTCCTCTAAAGTGAAGTTCATCCGCACAGCCAAAAAGTGTGCCAACTTAGTAAGCTAGTCCACTATCACCCATACTGCGTCATGCCCTCCCGATATCCGTGGTAAGTGGGTAACAAAGTCCATTGTGACATGTTCTCATTTCCACTCAACTACCTCCAACGGCTGGGGTAATCTTACTTGCCTCTGGTGCTCAACCTTCAATAGTTGACACATGAGACATCGATGAACATCTTCAACACGTTTCTTCATCCCACTCTAGTAATACTGGCGACGAAGATCATGGTACATCTTCATGCCACCTAGATGCACAGCAAAACGAGAGCAATGGAATTCCTTAAAGATCTCCTCTCGGTTGGAGTTAGGGACGGAACTCTTCCCTATCACGAAGACTACCATCTATGTTAATGGCCCGATACTCCGTCCACATGCAGGCCCACTAATGGATGATATCTACGTAATCTGTCCTTGGGTCTTGATCACTTTGCTTAGTAGAGAGGTGTAGCCACTAAACTCCCCAAAGTATCCTAAGCTTAACCCACATGGTGTAAGTCGAACTATGCGTAATTTGACATCTACTACTCCAGAGCTACACTACTTGACCTCCCGTGACTTGGTGAGTGTTCAGCCACACATTTACCTTACCGAGGTGGTAATGTAAAGTGAACTCATAATCCTCCAAATACTCCATCCATATGCGCTGCCTCATGTTGAGATCCTATTGTGTGAAAAAGTACTTCTGACTTGTGTGGTCTGAAAACACCTCAGGCTTGCTCACCAGAAATGCGGATAGTGGCACGAATATTGAGTAAAGACAATGGCCTTGACTCCATATCATTATTGGGGTAACTCCGTTCGTGGGGTAACTCCGCTCATGATTCTTAAACTACCAATAACCATAGGCCATAACCTTCCCATACGACATCAAAACATTTCCAAGTCCGTCCTTAGAGGCATCACAATACACTATGTATCTCTGTCTCCTTTCCAAGACTATCAAAATATGAGCTGAAGTAAGCCTCCTCTTAAATTCCTGGAATGCCCTCTCACACAAGTCATTCCACTCAAACTTGACCTTCTTCCAGGTCAATCTCTTCATAGGTACAGGTAATCAAGAGAAGTCCTCAATGAACCTCATGTAATACCCTACCGGTCAAGCTGTATCTCGGTAACTTGATCTCCCGAAACACCTCACTTGCCTCAACCTTCTCTGGGTCCACGGATACACTCAAAGACAACGCCACATGCCTTAAGAATCTCACCTTAATAAGCAAAAATTCACACTTAGTGAATTTAGCATACAACTGATGGTCTCTCAAGGCTTGAATAACAATCCTCAAGTGACCCTCATGTTCCTCCCTCCCAGACTTAAGAGTGAATCAGACGTCGTCAATGAATACCATATTAACAAAGCCCCAGTCTAAGTAGGGTTGGAACACCTTATGCATGAGATACATGAATGCTGCTGGAGTATTCGTTAATCCGAATGGCATCATTATGAACTCCAAATGCCCATACCGTGTATTGAATGTCGTCTTAGGGATATCTACCTACCTAACCCTTAACTGATGGTAACCGGTGCAAAGATCTATCTTGTAGTAAACCCACACCCCTAGAAATTGATCAAATAAATCATCAATCCTCGGAAAAGGGTACCTATTCTTGATAGTAACCCTATTCATTTACAGTGATAATCTATACCCAAAGTAGAAGGTCTTATCCTTCTTCTTGTGAAGCAACGATTGGGCGCCTAAGGTGAATTGCTCGGTCTAATAAAACCCTGTCCATGATTCCACATAATTGGACCTTGAGTTCCACATGTGGCGAGGCATCATTTTATGTGAAGTCATTCAAAAGCGAGCAATCTACTAGGGTGCACAGCTCAGCCGTTGAAATGTACATTCCTATGTGGAGGTAATCCTGGTAGTTCATCCGAAAAAACGTCCTCATACTCACAAACCAATCGAGGTAGACTCAATTCTGTCTCACCTTATTCTCCAGGGTAAGGCTTGATAGCCAACCCATCAACTGCCCGTGCCATCTAGAATTGTACACGGCTTGGGGCATAGCATTGTGCTTATCCCCTTGAAACATAACATAAACAATTGTGTGGGTGTGTAAGCGGTAGCCTCACATGATCATAATCGGTAACCTTTCGAGTCTTAGTTAACCAATCCATCAGGGATAACATCGAACTACAACATGACCATGACCGAAAGGTTCAGCAGTGACCCCGAGAATCATGAGATCTCTAACTCATAATCCCGACATATCTAATCAACACTCACCTTAGTTCCTAGGGGAGAATGCATATACAATGGTTCTTCCAAGGTTTCAACCTCTAAGCCCAAATATTTCACACATGATGCAATAATTAAGGAATGAGATGCACCAGAATAAAATAGTACTCTTGTCTATAATCGAAAGAGCATAAATGTACCTTGAATAACCAACTGATCTACAAACTCAGTCTGAGGTGCGATGGTGTAGACACACCCTTGGGTCCCTGAAGTCCCGGCTTGTGAGCCCTGTCCTTGACCTCGACCCATGCCTTGGCTCGTTTGACCTGATCATGAAGTGGTAGAGGCCTATTGATTCGCAAGTAGCCCGTAGGGTATTTTAAATCAACAAAATTTATAACCTAATACCTCATATTACCATAGCATTGCTACTATAGTATAGCGGCTCTAGGATCGTCCAAAATGATGGGTTTTCTTTGTAGAAATGACTAATACTGAGGTTTACAATGGTGATTGTAATTTGGATATTGGGGTTGGATAAAAATATTGGGTTTTGATGGTTGAAATCGTAAGCAAAATGAAGTAAAAATATAGAAAGAATTTCCTTGAAGTATCAAGCCACTGGACTTGGTCCTTAGGAAAATGAGGGGTTCTCGGGGTCTTTTCCTCGCATTGGGGATAGTAACATATAGTTACTTCCCGAATCGGATCTTGGTTTAGCTATGAAACTAAACCCTCAATAACTATCCTTTGAAAATGGCATTCACTGTCCATTAATTCTCTCAGTCGGTTAAAAACCTGTTTCCTTGACTTACCTTCCAATGGCTAATAAATGATAACTAATGAACATCACTGGATCTAACAATAAGCATCCTATGAGCCCTAATAGCTTACCAAATACTAACCATTCAAGGTGACTCGAAGGGATCAAAACCTAGAGTTGGAGGAAAGAACATCAATGAAAGTAAATAGCTACGTTGAAAACATGAGAACCCCTGCTTTACCATAGGTTCCCTTGCCCAATGCCTTCTACTTCAAGGAAGGAGGGGTTTTAGCTGCTCATCCTCTCAGAAATCATCCTCAGATGGTGTTTGGCCAGTTAGAAAGAAAAATGAGAAAATGAAAGAAAGCAGGGGCTTGTTAAATGACTTCCCAAAAATGATAATCAAAGTGAAAATCTCCATACAAAGTGTTCTTTGGGTATTATATACCACCAAAACAATACAAATTACCAAATTTCCAAAAGCAAGAAACTATTACATAGGGACAATTTGGGAAGAAAACAGAAAAGAGAGACAAAAAGTCAAGAAAATGATGGCAGGAGTGCGAAATTTCGCATTGAAATTTCGCACTGCAAAATTTTGAAATTTCGCAACCCTTGCGAAATTGTTCTCTATTTTATGCTTTTGTGGTTCACACTTATATACAGTTCTGCTATTTCTAAGTTCCAATTGATTTCTTCATGCTTTCATTTTGCATCTATCTTCAATATATATATATGTATATATATATATATATATATAGCTGTGAAACTACCTGAGCTACTATAAAATTTTATCGAAGCATTGCTAGGTCCTTAGCATTGCCATTGGGTCAATTTAGTTATTACCTAAAAAAGTGCTCAAAACCCGGAGTGTTAAGAGTATGGAACAACACTATTTGGGTAGTAATCACTCCCCCCAACTGACACATTGCTAGTCCCTTAGTAATGAAAGAAGAAGAAAGAAATCAAACGCAAGATGAACTATATATACCCACAAAAAATGGTTTTTCAAAAATGAGGGATATTAACTTTAAACAAGTCACCAAAATCCCTGCAAGACTATCTCGTGAAGAGTTTGTGCTATGCAAATTCAAGTATGAAACAGTGTCCCAGCTTCTAGAGAACCAACTTAAAACCTTCCCACAAAAAACCCTAGTGTTAATTTGATTGGTTTTCAAAAATAGTCTACCAAAACATTTCTCTCCCCCGACCTATCTCTCTTTTCTATACCTAGCAGACTAACTAACCTCAATAGATTAGGACCCGCTTTTATTTCATAACTCTTTTTGTGTTGTAGAGTGCATTGGGGAATCGATTCTGATTGTTCATGCAGGGTCTGGGTAGCTCCCCAGCCAATTAAGCTTTAGGGCATCAAGTCGTGCCTTCTCAACCACTAACTCTTCGGGTTTATCCCGGACTTTTGATAAGCTCGGCTTTAGCACGCTACAAATTGCTAAAAACTCCACCTATCCACCTATGCCAATGACAACAAAGTCGGTGACTCTCGACCCAGGTTGGTTTAGGGCACCCGGGCTTTAAAGACTTTCTGCATAACCACCCTCGGACCCGTTCTTTCGGGTGATTAGTGCCCAGTGCTATTTTGAATCCTATTTTTTAATAAGTTTGGCGCTTTTTGTCACACTAATTGTTATAATTAACCAAGTGACATGTTAGGTCCTAATATTCTTCTGATCGCATTCCAGGGCTATTTTTGTAGTTTTTGCAGGAATTGGAAGCCAAATCGTCGTGTCAATCCAATCATAACAAAGTCGGGTTGATTTCCATCAATTTCATATGATATTCTATGAATTTCAGCAAGCCGGGAATGAAGAATATCAAAGTTAGAAGAAATGGAATAGATTAGAATAGTAGCGCGAGGAAGCAATGGAGCAGATGACGGTGCCAATTTATCACGTTGGAATTTTTCGCTATCATGGCGAAAATTACTGTGCATAATGAAATTTTCAATTCCCTTCATGGCCGAATTTTATTATGATAGCAAAATTTTAAGCTATCATAGTGAAAATTTAATATCATAGCAAAAATTCGCTATGATAAGCGAAGAATCCAACACGTGCGTAAGCGGAATTTATGCGCCCTGTTTTTATCAATGACTCAGTTTTGGTTTTTCTCATTTACCCTCATTGTAGTTATTCCTAGTTTGGTTATTTTGGTATTTCACATGCATTTGTAAGGCTATAAGCCATTGTAACACCTGCTGTTGACCTAAGTTTTTGATTTTAGAAGGGAAATATACAGACTGTTTTTGGCCCTCATTTTCTCTCTTCTCTCTCCTCTTTCTCTCACTTTCTTGGTTGCCAAACACCCTTCAAGGATGACAACTTGGAGGATGAGTGACTAAAACCCTTTCCTTCTTGAAGTGGAAGGTTATTTAGTCTGAGATCTGAAAATTCTTGGTGGTTCCCCTGTTTTTCACCTTGATGAGTTTTGACATTTGGGTCCAATTTTCAACTCTAGGTTTAAATCTTTTGATGTACTTTCTTTGTAGCGATACTTGGCAAGCTTTAGGAGTTCGATGTATTCCTTAGCTTTAGATACAACGATATCCATTAGTTACTCTTCTGAGGCCACTAGAGGTAGGTTAAGGGTTTATATTTTCACTATAGATGCATCCTCTTTGATCGATATAATGTCTTTTAGGGTTAGGTGGATGCTTATTATTAGATCCAGTGAGATTCATTAGTTGCCATTCACGAATCATTTGTAGGATGAGTCGGGTGATAGATTTTCATTGAAGGAACCATAAATGCTAAATAAATGATTTTTATCTAAAGGAAAATTATTAGGGTTTAGTTTTTAAAGCTAAATGAAGATCCGGTTCGGGAGATGACTATAATATCGTCCTCCCAGCAGAAATGAACAGGGGACCTCTGGTTGCCTTGGAACTAAAACCGATAGCCTAATGCTTCAAGGAGTTCTTTTTATTATTTTGTGTTTTAATTTTCAGTTTGCAAACCCTGACCCCTGTTTTTATCACTACCTTAAAATCCAAGCCAAATTCACCATTTTTGACTTCCCACTTAAATCATTTTATGCGAAAAAAAACCCCATCCTTGTGTTCGGCCTAGGCCATTTATAATGCGTAGCTTGACTACGCGATAGGAGGAAAATTTTAGGTATAAATATTGTTGATTAAAGTTCACCCCTGCTGCTTACGAATCATCGGGTTTCAAGGAAAATGTCACAAATTTCTTTCTTTTCTTTTTTTTTCGTTTCTTTTTTTTTTTTTTATAAACTCATTGGTCATTTTGTCGAGGGTCGAACTGGCTTAAAGAGTTGAATTCGAAGGTGCTAAGGCAGAGACTTTTGCAAGGATTAGGAGGTAGTTTCAGCTTATAATTGAAACTAATGGCACCTGATGTGGCCTTAGTTCAAAGTGGAAGAAATAGGTTGAAAACAAGAAGGAATTTCAGCAATTCATCAACTTGACTAAGCATAACACCATTACAGCAACATGACATTGGGAATGAAACTTCCAATTTCTCATATAGTAAGTTGAGCATTACAAAAAAAAAAAAAAAATTGTAAATGAGAAATTATAAACAATAGCTAAAGCATGTGTTGAAAACTAAAAACATATACTTGTAATGTAAAATAAAAGAAATCAAACTAACTAGCAATTCATTCAACTAAACAAAATAAACTTGCTCAAAATATAAACAACACTTCCTTCATTAACTCTCCCCCCAACCAAATTTATCATTATCCTCAATGAGTTTGGAGTGGAAACTTAATGAAGGAAGTGATACCTCCTTGTTGACCATTTTCTTTATAGGGATCAAATTTCTGCTACTGTTACCAAATGACTATTATCTAATCTCAGTAAAGGCATCAAAAACTTGTTGACCAAATAGAACATGTAAGCTCATAGTAAAAATAGTTTGTCATTGAATTCATTGAAGATTTAGTTTGGTCAAAATTGCTGCAAGTGCACAGGTCGTACAAGTAATAAAAGTAGACCTATAAGTCCAGATATCATTCCCACAAAGATCAAAATGAATTTAAAGTTCAACTACCCTAACAACTCAAGTTCCACACTATTTGAACTTCCATTTCATATAATTTTTAGTAATCTAACTAGAATTCTACTATTTAAATTTCTACATCTATAACAAAAGGAAAGTTAAAAATCTTAGACCTAGCTGGATTGAACCAAATTATTGATGGAAGTGAACCACTAAGATTTCACTCTTTGTGAAATAATCAATTCTACAACATAATTTCATTCCTATTCTCATGGTGGAATGAAAATGTCAAGAGGTAAGGTAGTATAGTTTGGATATCTCACTTAACCATACATTTCATCGATTAGAAAGTCATGTTCATTTATGAAACATGTATCTAACCAAGTAATGCGTCCATGCTCTCAGGAATCTCCAGCTCTGTGTCACTCAGAGGGCCTCTTGGAAATCATAGCTAGACAACAATCCTTAATTGGGTATAAGTTACTAATGTTAGGAACAATTCATTTCATGAACAACACCATTCAAATAAATTCGAATTTCTCAATCCAAGAAATCTCCCTCTAATTATGCAAGAAAGATCATAACATCGAGATCTTTCCAGTAATTTGAGTTTCAGAAAACTAATCATAATAAACAAAAATACGATCGGAAATTTCCAATGCAACTGTAATCAAATGAAAGAAATAAATTCTAGCTTTTATCTGGACTTCATTAAATTCAAACAGTAATTGAAATTGATCTTCAACAAAATAGCTCAACTTCAAAAATTCTTAACAATTCACTGTTTCAAGTCCAGTAAACAAATTGAAATCCTACGCTAATTCTAATCGACAAAAAGAAAGTAAAGAAAAATAATAGAAAAATATAATCTGAAAAAGAGTCCTCGGCTCCTATAATACTCTGGTTTTAGTCAATGTTGCCTCGCTTTCCTCAAAATGTTTCTATTTATGAGGCCCCAAGTTTTAGGCCCTCAATTCGAGTTGATTCGGTACCACCCAGTGGTGAAACTAAAATCAACAAAATTTATATACACCTAAGTTCCTACTGCGTAAGTAGTTAAACTCTCTTTAGCAGTATAGTGGTCTAGGAGTCGAACACGAGGATGAGTTTTCATCTAAAAATGGTTTGCATTAGTGCATGAAGGTAAGGCTTTCCTATTTGGACTCTTTGGTTTGGGTTTCCAAAGCAGTGGGAATGGTTTGGCTGAAATTGTAAAAGCGAAAGTTAAAGTGTGAAAAGTTAACTTTGAAGATTTAGGTTACTATCTTAGCAGGATTAGGGCAAACAAGTGTCCTCGGGTTTTATCCTCGCGTTATGACATGCAACCTATAGTCCATGGCATAACCGGATCTATATTATAGCAAATCACCCATAGAAACATCTCTATTTGAGTCAATACAATTGTAGCATCGGGTTATGGCCTTACAGTTTAAAACCCTAACATTAAATTATCATTTAGAGGCTGTAAAGACCATCTAAGAACAACGGTGCATCTCTCACTAGAACACTTGCATCCTAAAGAAACATGGAAGTATTAGTAAAATAATAGCATTAAATGTTATTTAACCCTAATTTGAAGAACCCTAACATGTAAATATTATCTCGGAGGCTCGTAAAACCATCTAAAAACAACAGTCCTAAAGCATAGAGTATTGGCCCGAATCAATAACATCCCATGTTATGCGACTAAGTTTTGAGAATAAGAGCCATAAAATACACTACCGTAGCTTTTTTAATACAAGAGAGGACAACATGCATATGCCCCCACCACCAAGCTAGCTTGCTTCCTCTTCAAGGGCAGTGACATCTCTTGAGTTGTCATCCTCGAGAGGGGTGTTTGGCAGTAGAAAGGAGAGAAAGAAAGAGAAGAGAGAAAGAAATAAAACAAAACCTAAAATAAAAGACTTTGTTACAAAAATAAAAACTTACAAAAATATCTTCTCCACAGTTATTCCTTCCCAGCTCTTACTCTTTCGCACAAAACAAGAGGGACATATAGGCCTCTCAGGAGCCCTTGAAAATACCAAAAACACATGAAGTGGCTAAGTTATTGGACAATTAAGTAATACCTGGATTTGGAGCGGTTTGGCATTAATTACAAAGCATGAGGCATCAAATTTCGCTAAGTGAGGAATTTAGCTAACTAAATGAAATCACGAACATAGAAAATAGAAATTTCGCTAAAGCACAGTGATTTAAACTAACTAAGCGAAATTTAACAACTTAAGCGAAATTTTAGGTAATTAGCGAAAACATGAATTTATTAAAACGGTGACATTTAAGCTGGCTAGCGAAAATCTTGTGATAAGCGAAAATGCAGAACTTCGGCCCAGGAATGGTGCATTTAAGCCCCAAGCTTAGCTAAAATTGAGGTTTCTCCTGCGAGCTCTCTTGTTCCATTAGCCACTTTATTCTCTTGCTTCTCTTGATTTCCTTCTCTTCATTTTTCTTCCATTTTCTTCTCTTCTTTCCTTCTAGTCTCTGATATATGATGTTGAGTTTGACTTGAATTCTTCATGTTTGGATCGACTCAACAATGTAGGCATGATTAGCTCGCAAAAACTGCAAAATTTGCCACAAAATGCGATCATTAGAATAATAGGGACCTTAATATGTAAATTGGGTTAATTATAACAATTAGTACACAAAAAGCGCTCAAAACCTATTAAAAATAGGGTTCAAAATAGCACTTTTTGGGCACTAATCAGAATATAATGAATCCTTAAAATTCGCTGAATTGCATTCTTGGTGTGACTTTGAGATGTTGTCATAGCGAGGAGTTCTAATTCTTCGTTGCGATTCTCTATTCTGACTCATGACGATACCGTCATGGCTTGATGTTGTTTCTTCAGCATATTTATTATGTCGCGACAAAGTTTCCTCTGTTGCTACAGATCTTTTTTTGGCTCTTTAACACTTTGTCCTGCAAGGTCTATCATTATGTCCATTCTATGTCGCGACATTCTAATGTGTGTTTACTGGAACAATTATGTTGCGACATTGACAATTCAATATTGCTGACATTGTTTACGTACGGCTTCTTCAAAATTGTGTTCTTGAACCGAGTTTCTTTGTCGCGGCGACATTCATTGGTTCTTGTTGCAACAATGTTTCTTGTATTGTCAGCATTCCTATCGTGACCAGGAAAGTCTGTCACGACAGAGTATTATCTTCTCTTAACCTAATTTCTTGTTACAACTCATTTTGATGTTGCGACATAGTCTATTGGTGTTGTGATTCGTGCCACGGTAGGGTGATTCGGAATCAACAATATTTGTATCCTTAGTTCCTCCTACTTTCGTAGTCAAGCTACTGCAGCATAGCGGTCTAGGGTCGAACACGGGGATGGGTTTCATCCTGAATGATTTGCATCGGTGTTTGGAAAATGGTGAGCTTTTGTTTGGATTTGTGGTTGTTTAACGAGTGGAGTTTGTTGGTCAGTATTTGTAATGGCTTCAAGTAGATTGTGAAATGGTAGCTTTGAAGGCTTGGAGTCAGCTTGATAACATGGGGTATTAGGTGTCCACCGAGGTTATTTCCTGCATTCAGGAACCGATGACCTATAGTAAGCAAAACCGGATCTTTGTTTAACTATGGGCTAACCCTAAAGACCCACTCTATTTGAGTCAACACGGTGACCCATGCATCAAAGATTACATTGGGTTTAAACCTAGCTGAGGCACCTCCTGCGGTGTTTCAATCAAATGGCATCTAAAGGATATCGATTATCTAGCATTAAGAATGCACTGAACCCTAAAGCTATGACAAGAAGTATTGACCAAGGTGGACATAATGGTATTAAACCCACTAGTTTGGAAAGTTTGGAACCATAAATGCGTGCACAGACATTCTGAGCATGGGGACAACTGCATTAGCCCGAAACCAAGCTAGCCACCCTCCTCTTCAAAGCTATGAGGCTTAGCCATGACATCCTTGAGTTGTCATCCTCAAGGGTTGTGTTTAACGGCTTTAGAAAATGAAAGAAGAGGAGAGAAGAGAACAAATAAACCTAAGTAGAAATTTCTTGGGAATTTTATAAAATGAAAAATTCTTGCCAAAGTGCTTAGGGTTACAAAATTATGGGGGTTATATAGTCCACCCAAAAGTGTAATACAAAATGCCTAAAATGTTGGCTTACAAAGGGACAAGGTAGTAATACACCAAAACATAGTGGTTGGCATTAATTACACAAAATCACAGGCCAGTCATTTTTATTTATGGAGGAGATTTCGTTAGCATAGCGAAAGATTTCGCTAGCCTACTTGAAATTTCGCTAGCCTAACGGAAATTCTACAAATAAGCGAAATTGGAAAATTAAGCTATCAACAATGAATTTCGCTAGCAGTGAAATTTCGCTAATAACAAAATTTATGTGAGATAGCGAGAATTGGTTACTTCATGATGAGTGATTTTTCGCTAGCCTGGCAATTGCTTCAACCCTAGCGAAATTTCCCAATTTCGCTAGGATTGCGAAATTTTCGCTATGGTTGCGAAATTTTCGCAATCCCAGCGAAATTTTCGCAATCATAGCGAAATTTCCTGGAATTGCTCTGCATCCTCTACTGCACTCTTTGTTCATCACTTTGTCTTCATTTCTTCATTGAATCTTTATATTTCATCGCCTCGGCTCAGTGGCTCATGAAATCGCATTCAACACCAATACAGCTAAGCTTGCTGTTTGAAGTCCTCGAGCACATAAAACTAGCAAGCAATCTCGAAATGGCATTAGTGGAACCAGTGGACTGCACGCATCGATTGGCTTAATTAATATGATTAGTGCGTGAAAAGCACCCAAAACCTATCTGGATAGGTTTCAAATTGCACTTTTGGGCGCTAATCACCCCCAGCGATGCGTTGTAAGTCCGCCCAGCAAATGCTAAATAAGGACATGCATGCGGCCAGTTTTACAAAAAGTGTATATGGTTCAAAGGTGTATATCTGAATCAGCATTCACTTTAAATAGAACAATTGAGACTAGTTTGAGAAGCGACTTTTTGAGAGAGCAAAAACCTTATAAGAACAATTTACCGCAGGTTAACGCCGGATCCAAAAGATTCAACACAGATTTACGACTAAAATCTAATGGTTTCTAATGCTTAGGATTGAGCGATAAGTGCAAGTCTTCCTCTGACTTTAGCTCTTGGCATGGCCTTAGGCTGGTGAACAACCTAAGATAGGAAAAGCTACCTCTTCTTTCTTTGTTGACTACATTGTAGGGTGCAATGCTTAAAGGCTTCGACTTCATCAAAGTCCGTGTAGAGGTCCGCAGATGACTCGACCAGTGGGTTAGGGCATCGAAGCAGAAAGGATCGCCGATCGCCGACTCTACAGGCTACCCAGGACTGGAATGGCGAGATCAGCACCTGGCATGTTTCTGCCCCATTCTGCCGTGTAGCGAACACTGATTGATGACTCCCAACAGTGCAGGTTTGAACCGCATGACCAAGGCTTCACTTCATATACCCCTCGGACAGTGTTAGGGTTTCAGCGAAAGTGTCACGACTTTTATTTTCTTTTCTCTTTTCTTTTCTTTGCTTTTCTTTTTCCTTTTGGAAGGCTACATTTGGTCTTTAATGCATCAGATAATATAACCTAATACGGGTTGTCAACATGTCTAAGGCTGGCTTTTAAAGGCGAAAAGTGAATAATTTCACCAAACTTATCGGCATACTCCATCCCAGTGTGCGGTGTGTGAATCCTTTCAGAAAAATCTTCAAGTTAGTCTGGAACTACATTGACCAAAGCCCAGATCATACATGGAATTGTTCTAGCATTAAGGTAGCATACAGGGTTTCAATTTTCCAATTAAAGGCAATTCAATTGTCCAATTGAAAGCAATTTATTGTCAATTGAAAGAAAAGTAGATAAAAATAAAAGAACCTGGTGATTTAAAAAATTCAAACCAATGGCGGCCTTCTTAAGATCATCTTGATAAAATGCAATTCTAATAATATGAAAGTTATTTTTAGCTTGTCAGCATGGAATGCAAACTAATGGATGGGGCTGACACACCTCAGTATGATATAAATTTGGAGAAGGGCATTTCCATTTGTTAGATATTCTGCCGGCTTCTGACAAAAAATCAAATGTCAAACTCACGATTGCTACCACAAATTTTTAAACAAAGGAAATTTAATCGAAACTAAACAATGAGAACGAGTGGCTCTTTGGAACCAGCGATAGCCACCCGCCGACGTGTGGACTGTATAGGACTGGAGAAGTCAATGGAGAATTTCCTCCTGACGTTCTGTGATATAGGGCTTCACCCTTTGTCCATTGACTCGACCCGCCCCTATCATCATTTGGATCAGTAGGTCCCATGACCATGGGGTAAGCCCTCTTTGAACAATCAGACCAGATACTCCATGTGATTTGAAACTGCCGGAAATAGGTTGATCATACAAGAGGACTTGTTCCCCCTATTTGAAATTCTTCCAGTATCATCTGGTCAGCCATTTTTTGATCTTTCATGCACGTCTTGAATTCAAGTAGGCATCATTTCGTATTCTTCCAACTCATTGAGATGAGAATCTCTTGATTCTGGCCCTGGTTAGATCCGGTTTGGTTTTTATTGCCCACCATGCCTTATATTTCAATCTCCACTGGAAGGTGACACGCTTTACCATAGACCAACCGAAAAGGGGACATTCCAAGGATTGTCTTGAAAGCTGTTCTGTAGGCCCACAGCGAATCAGTCAGTTTGATGGACCAGTCTTTTCTGTTGCTATTTACCACCTTCATCATAATGGTCTTAATCTCTCTGTTAGCAAGTTCCACTTGACCACTTGTTTGAGGATGGTAAGGGGTGGCTACTCTGTGTTTCACACCATGCTTCCAGCCATGAGGTTTCAGGTTTGTTGCATAAATGTGAACCTCCATAAGCTAATAATGACGCTGGCACCCGAACCTGGAAAGATGTTTGCTTTCAAGAATTTAAGCACCACTGCGTAGTCATTGGTTTCTGAGTTGCCTCGACCCACTTGGACATAGTCTACCCCACCACAAGAGATGCGTGGCCATATGACGTGGGGAAAGGTCCCATAAGTGATGCCCACACATCGAATAGCTCGGCTTGACTAAATTGGGTTCAAAGGCATCATGTCACGCCACTGACACATTTGGTGTGCTTCCTTGAACAAGGAAGGCCAGTAGAAACCAGACTGCAGCACCTTCATCGCTGTCTTTTGGGAGGCAAAATGACCACCACAGGCACTCTCATGGCAGTGGCTCAGAATTCCCTGCTGTTCCTCCTCAGGCACGCACTTCCTGATTATTTGATCTGCACAGTATTTGAACGAAGGGTTCCTCCAATAACAGGAATGGATCTTCGAAGAAATACCTTCTATCTGTTCTTTCCACTTTGATGGGATTTCCTGTGGCGAGAGAGTGGCAATGTGAGCATACTGGGAGCTTTTCCAGTTTGCATTAGGGATTCTTTAGGAATTCATCATTGATAGGAGTGGGCTATGAGTGTCATGGGCTATTGTTAACCTTGAAGATGATGCGCCACACTACATTCTCTACTCCCTTCTTGTCTTTAATTTGCAAGTTAAACTCTGATAAAGAACCATCGGATGAGCCTTGCTTCGCATTTTGTGATGGGAGATGCTTCAAGCGGAATAGTCCGTAAAAATAGCTATATCAGACCCGACCAAGTATGCTCGAAATTTGGCTCTAAGCATAGACCACGCTGACAATTCCTTCTACGTAGTAGTATAATTCGCTGTGCTTCGTTCAAGGTTTTAGCATAATAGACTACATGAGGTTTCCCATCGCTACTCTTTAGAGCCTGCTTTGCACGATAGCAAGATCACGGCATCATCACTTCAAAGGCAAGCGCCGGTTAGGTGCTGCAAAGTACTATTGGGGCAGTAGTCAAATGGGATTTCAGCTCTTCAAAGCTCTTCTGGCATTCTTTCTCCCAAACAAATTTGGCATCTTTCTCTAGGAGCTTGTACAGGGGTTTAGCAATCTTTGAGAAGTCTTTAATGAATCTTACATGAAACTGCCATGAATTGCCTAGCTGTTTT
Source organism: Tetrastigma voinierianum (assembly GCA_016808115.1). NCBI lineage: Eukaryota > Viridiplantae > Streptophyta > Magnoliopsida > Vitales > Vitaceae > Tetrastigma > Tetrastigma voinierianum. The sequence goes on from JAEQBH010000952.1 coordinate 151,074, forward strand.
TTACATTAGTGGGGCGGCAATTTGGAAATAAGTTCAATCTTTATCAACTTCTATTCCCTACTTTGAAATAATGTGCCCCAGTACAATTCCTTAGTTAACCATAAAAATGGCACTTCTCCTAGTTAGGTAGACAATTCTTCACCCTTTCATTTTTACGGAGTTGTCACTCACGACTTCTTAGGCACCACGAGTTGGCTCGCAGTGCTATCGAAATGGGTAAATGATACCGACTTGGAGCAATTTCAAGACCTCAATGCGAACTACTTCCTGTAGGTGGGGGTTCAACCTCCGCTGTGGCCGCCTAACAGCCTTAGACTCCTCTTCTAGATAAATGTGATGGGTGCAGATTGCTGGGTTTATGCCTTTTAAATCATAAATTTTCCACCCCAATGCTTGCTTATTCCTTTTGAGAAGGTGCGGTAGGTTATTCTCTTGTGATGGTACTTGATGATGAAATCCTGGCCCCGGACACTACCATTTCTCCAATGCATACTTCAACTGGAGGTTTGAGTTCTTGTTGGGGTTAGTTGGTTCGTCACCGGGTTAATAAGTGAAGTTTCTTTTTCTCCTCCAGTACATCTAGCTCGTACTTTAGGTTCTGTTGGTCTCCAAGGCACTCAGATAACTCTGGGGTTAATGCATCTTGCACTTCTTTCGTTCTTTGCTCTTCCAAGCCCATCTATCCATCGAGACTTCTTCTGATCATCTTCCTCACGGGTGCATATAGCCTTTACTCAAATGAAAGATCTTGGGTTACAGGTCATGTTCCCAAATGTGAGTTGCATAACTCCATTCCGGCATTGGTTATTATGGCATTCGAAGTAGCCAAAATGGTCTCCCCAATATGATGGGCACATGATTGGTTCCCACCGCCAAACTCTCTCTGTGTAAATCTAGGCAAAGTCCAGGTAGTAAGAATCACGTCTCTTGTGTGCTGCGATCCTCGATGGTCCCCTTTTGGTATCTTAATAGACTGTCGGCTAGTGGCCAGTGTGATGGATGTGGGTTTAAGCTCACCCCAAAACCAAGTTGCTTGTACATGGGATGCGACAATGAGGTTCACCATGCAGGATGGTGCTCTCACGCTAATGCCTCGATGTCATGAGATTGTAGGACGTCAGAGTTATTTTATATTTCAGGTCTTGCACTCAATAATAGCACTCACTTGCTTTCGGTCAAGAACTTTCTTATTTTACATTAAACCCTCTTTTACCGTGCAATAAGTCAGCGAAAATTTCGCATAGGTGGGGACTTGTTGATCATGTCAAGGAGAGGAATGTTAACTTTTGCTTCTTAGTAAAACCTCACAACATTTCTGTTTGGTTAGCCCGACTTTTCTTTTTTTGGAGGCACAAGGGAATGGAGGGGGGTAGCATTTCTTCCTCTCTCTGTTCTTGACTGATCTTCTTGTGGAGGGGTCGACCTACAGGTGGGGCGGTTACTGGGAGTTGGGACTAGCTGGTATCGGTTCTTTACCAACTTCTTAAAGTCACCAACGCGCTACTTCATTGATTCTTGCATTTGGATCATGGTTGAGCCTACTTCATGCACTCCTTCTGTATTCTTTGTATTTAGGAGGAACCTTCACTTTAGATACTGCATTTCTTGGTTAGACAACAACAGAAATCTCGAGTGCATATTGTCCGAGTTTCTGTTGGTGACTCTCAGCCCCATGATTTAGTTAGTCGGACATTCGGTACCTTTTGTTCTTCTGACATGCCTACCACTTTACTTAAATTCGGGATCGCTTTGCTCAGCCGGAGAAGGTGTGGAGTGAGCCCTCTTTGTTGTGTTGAAGTAGACAGCTATTTATTTGTGCTCTGGAGGGACATATGCGGGGGTTTTGGCTTCCATGAATGAGGGTTTGGATAGTTTCTCAGTTGAGGTTATAGGTGTTACCATATGGAGCATCTATGGGTGGTTTATTTTGATTTAGGGCATGGGCGTACTCTTGGTATGCTCCCGGCGCGAGCTATTTAGGCGTAATCAACTGTTGGGTGAGATGCGGGTAACTCATTTCTTTGCTTGCATTTCGTCTTCTCATTTCCGGCTCCTCGACCTTCGAGTCAAAGTAAGTCAAGATTTGCTTTCATCTACATTGTCTTCGGAAAGTGCATAAATGCCCCCCCTCAAGTGGTTCGAAGGCTTTGATCTCTCGGCTTCCTTGGATTCGGTTCATCCCGTACGCTGAGGTTTCGGCCACATAGTTCCAAAGTCCATGGCCTCATCAGGTTTTGCTCAGTTACCTCCACATGGTCTCCAATAGTTGCTTCATGGTGGAGCCATACCATCATAAAATGGTTCACTAGCATCCATGTATCAAAACCAATTGTGAGCATGCGTTGATGGTCTCAATGAATCTTTCAAACAACGATAAAAAAACTTCTCATTGGATGGTTGAGTAGGTGTAGATCTGTCTCTTCAAGCGTTGGTCTTTGTAGCCTTTGAAGAATTTCTTCAAAAGTCGACGAAGATGCGCCCCTGACCTGTCGTTCTCGGCCTCGGAGTGAATTGAGCCAAATCTTGGCTTTGTCAGCAGTGTCGGTGGAAAGGCTTTAAGCTTGAGCAAATCCATGTCAGTTATACCCTCCTTAAAAGTAGTGCACACCTCCTCAAAATCCCTTATATACGAATGGATTTTCGTTCTCCCTCTTACATTGAAAAGTAGGAGACGGGGGGCACTAGATAGGGTCTCCTTTGCCCACTTCCTCGTGGTATGATGGGAGGAGCACTAACTCTTGGAGGGTGTATGTGTTCCCTCATTGACTTGTATGTTGTTGGATTCACTGGGGTACCCGGCTGACTTTGCTGTTCTTCAGGTAGAGGATCCATATTTTCACTGTGTACACTGACTTCACAACTTTGTTCAACTGGTGTACTGATTCTTTGCAGTCTACCTGAATTGTCTCTATCCCACTGGTGCATACACACCTGTTACACAAAATTAAACCTATGAAGAACAAAAGCAAACTTGCCCTGATAGTCGGTGTTAAGTTAAAACAAAGCGAAACGTAAATAAAAAACAAAATAGTGCGAGTGGCTATAAGCGGTGATAACTGCCGGTGTGCAAATGCAATTCAAAAAGGGTCTAAGGTCCTACGTAATGGGGATTACAAGTACGCCCGACTCACATCATACGTAGTTTGGCGCATCCGTGACGGCGCCATTTTAGATTGTTGCACGGTGGGTGATTAAGTCAACAATATTTGTATCATGGTTCCTCCTGCCGCCATTAGTCAAATACTGCTGACATGAAGTCTAGATTCGAACAGGATGGGTTTTCGTATGAATGATTCCACATAAGTGTTTGGAAAATGGTGAAGACTTTTGTTGTTTGGTTGTGGTTCATTTAACAGTGAGTTTTGTTGATGGCGTACCAGCAATAGCTAAGTGAATTATTCAAGTAGTAACTGACTTGGGTCACTAACGATAACATGGGAGTGTCAGGTGTCCTCAGGTTATTTTCCTCGCATTAGAACCAAATGACCTACTCAGAGTCAACCAGCCAGATCACTGTTTTTAACTATAAAACCTAACCACAGAACCACTCCTATTTGAGTCAACACTTGGTATTATTCTGCATCAAAGTAGCATTCAGTTTAAAACTGCATTCAACACCTCACAGTGGCTCGTAAATGACATAAAGATGTGATTTGTAATTAAGAATGCACGAACCACAAGCTTATGACAAGTATGACCAGGTAGGACGACAAATGGCATTAAGCCCTAGTTTGGAAAGTTTAGAGCGATAAATGCAGAATTCTGGAACATTCGAGCCTTGAGACCTTTGCGATGTAGCCCCCGAAGAGCCAAAGGTAGCCACCCTCGTCTTCAAAGTAGAGCAGCGAGCATCCCTTGAGTTGTCATCTCGAGGGTTGTGTTTGGAGTCTAGAAAATGAAAGAAGAGGAGAAAGAGCAAATGAAACACAAAATGAAAATACTTGGAATTTTATAAAATGAAAAATTTCTTCATAAAAAAGTATAAGTTACAAAATTATGGGGTTTATAGTCCACGAAGATGTGAAAATCTGAAATGCTAAAATATTGAAACACAAAGGGACGAATTAGTATACACCAAACGTAGTCGTTTGGCATTTAATTACACAAAATCACGGGCAGCCATTTTAAATTTATGGAAATTTTGCTATATATTGAAAATTTATGTATTTGATAAAATTTCGCTAGCCTAAGCGAAATTTTCTGAGAATGTGAAAGTGGAATTTGCTATCAACATTAATTTAGCTAATACAACAAATTTATGTGAGATAAATTGAATTAATTCGCTAGGCAGTGATTTTAAGTAGCTAGCGAGTGGCTAGCTAGCGAAATTTCCCCAGGCCTTTACCAGGATTGCGGGATTTTTATGGTTGAATTTCACAATCCCGAAATTTTGCGATCAACAGAGAAATTTCACAGGTACTCTGCATCTGTTTACTGCTTTGCATCCTCCTCTGCACTCTTTGTTCATCCTTTAATCTTATTCTTCATTGAATCTTTATATTTGCCTCAGGCTCGGTGAAATCATCAGAATCTGCATTCGACCTGTCTGAAGCTAAACTTCTTTGCTTGAAGTCTCAAAACACAAAACTAACCTTGAAACAATCTCGAATAGTAGTGGAACCAAGTGGACTGCACACATAAATTGGCTTTAATTGATATGATTGAATTAAGTAAAAAGCACCCCAAACCTATCACGAATAGGGTTGAAATTTGTGACTTTTGGCCCATTGTCGTGTTGTGAATCTGTTTTGTGACCTGGTTTTAATATTAGGAGGAAGGTATTTTCAACTCATCTTTATTATGCATGACCAGGTTCTGTTATGTCACGATAAGACTTTTCTTCCTTGTGTTAGAATCTTTGTGATGAGATTGGAAAAATCCGATCCACGACCTTGTTTATACGTGATTTAACCTTATTTCCATCGCGACATGGCTCATCTAAGTTGACCTTAAACTCTCACGAAGCGCCGTAATGTAACAGCGAACTCTTTTTGGTGCGGCAAAATTGATTCCGCCGTGGCATCGCGCTGAGCTTTGAACTGCGTGGTGCGAAACGCCATCTTCTCGATATTGCGTTCATTCTTTTATTCGCCTTCATTTCTTCGTATAATATACCGACGATTTTCGATTAATAGTAATCGTAACTCGGACGGATTTTATGCCGCGACGATTCTCTTTTATATATTTTCCTTATGCTTAACATAAGCGGTTGTCCACAGTATTCTTATATTGCTTTTCAATTTCTTGTCGTGACATAGATACCTTGTCCGGCCCGAGTCTACCTTCCTTCTGTTCTAATTGGCGAGAGCTTTGTGTAGCAGCCGAGTTCCTCCTGGTTTTGACATCGACATAAGAAACTTTGTGGCCAACGTATCTCCATACCTCTTGTGCCGGTGACTTGCTCATTCTTCTCATGTTAATCGCGACATTTGTCATTTGTCTCGACATAGCTCTTCTTCTATATTTAGCCATTTGTGTTGCAACAGAAAAAATATTGTCGTGACAGATTTCCTTAACCATTTGCTTGAACGTTTGTCACGACACACAACACTCTATCGTGACATAGACTGCTGCAATTGCTCATTTTCTCTGCTCTTACGAAATTTTTCTCATTTTTTGAATTCTAAAACACACAAAACACAAAGTTGGTGAATAATCTATAGTTTAGCATTAAAACAGGATCTAAATATACTAAAAATATTCATAAGTAATAATCAGTTAAAAATAGATGAGTTTAAGACTCATCAAATTGCCCCAAACTTAAAGTTTTGCAGCATCACAAAGCAAAGAGAATAGAAAATGTTGTTTGTCCTCGAGCAATTCAGCATTATTTTTAGGGACATTTTTTACGCTCACTCTGATCCTTTGCCAAATCAGCCTCTTGAATTGAAACTAGTTGGATTCTGACATGGTTTCAAATTGGTTTCAGTAGACTTAGGAAAAATTTTCAATTACTATCACAAAACAAAACTAATGACTTCTGAAATGTAAACAATTAAGTCAATTCATCCTAATCTGTGAGTGTGTGATAGTCTTCTTTCCCTTTCTCCTCGGCTAAATTAGCTAATCTTCTAGGGTTTGACACAATTATTGTATATCATTTTAAGTCCCATAAGCTTGTTTTTCATATTAGTCTCCATTAATGTAAGAAAATACAACCTTTAAGATCAATTAGGTCTTTGAGGCTTGTAGATTTTGGCTTTGGTTATTAGGTGGATAATTGAAGAATTTAGGCTAAAGATTACCCATATTCCAATCTTCACTTTTTGCATCTTTGTCTATATTCTTCATCCCTTTCTTTTCTACTGATGTCAGAAAATAAAATTTTCCCTCAAACTTGATCTTGATTTCCATACTGCATACTCTCATCTAGGTAATTTTCTTTGCTACTGTCATTCTTATCAAGTCAGTCCCTTCATATAGAAGCCTTTTTTTTTGCTTTTCTTTTCACTTGTCAAAGAATTTTAGGAATAGTGCAATGTTTTGTCTTTTTGGACTTTCTACAACTCTTAGAGAACTTTGGGTTAGCAGCTCCCATACTAGTTGACATTAGGGTACTAGGTGTTGAAACACCCTTATGGACTTAATTGTTCAAGAAAGGAAGGCCACAAGACAAAACTTATTCCAATTTGACAATGTACAATCTTTGACTTCTTCTTTGCATTTCATTTGTTCTTTTCTTTCTTCCAACCTTCATTCTTATTTTTCCCTTCAATTCAAAATAACATTCCCCCAATCTTGTTATTTTCTACATTTGAGTTCTTTTCACAGAAATCGGGAAAGGTTCTTCTCAGCCAGGTTAGAATAAAGAGGAAGGGTTTGAGGTTCTAATTGCTAGTTCGATGAAGAAATTAGGAAATTTGGCTCTAATTCTAGAACTAGAGTGTATGCTTGTGCAGCATATTATGAGGCTTGAGCTTAAACTTCCAAAAAGATGGCCCTATCTGCTCACTTCTTGTTAGTGGTATTGCCTAGGATTTCGCCTTGACTAATAATCTAAAAAATACTAGGACTTTGGACTATTTGACTGTGAATGAACCCAGAAGATGTCCCTAATGTTTCATAATTTGTTAAGGACTCATTTTGACCATGTGCATTGCTTTTCAGGATGTTTGCGACCTTCTTTGTTGACACGAAGAGTCTGAGAGTGCTATTATGTTTCCTATTAGGCACATCTTCATCTGATCATCAACTTCATTTGGCTAAGCGGAACTTCCTTTTCAATTGAGAGTTAACTACCATAATGCATCTATCAATGGTTGTTTGGATTTAAATTTGTTTATTTTTTTTATTTTATTTTATTTTTTTCTGTTGTGTTATTTTAATCAAGTCATGAAGTTTATTTTGATTATGCATTCAGCTCGAAATAATACAACATAACCACAATTGTTCTCAAGTCATTTCACCCAAATATGTTGCAGCAAATAAAAAATATTATCTAGGTGGTTGATTTCTTCTTTATTATTCAACCAAGCAGATGACAAACATGAAGCAAAGGAAATTAATTAAAAACACACCAATCAAGAAAAAACACAATTGAACACAAAATTTTTGCTAAAATTTTTATTTTATTCAAAGGAATGGGCTTTGAATACAAAGGGGATGAGGAATGATTACAGATTTGTTTGGAGATAAAAGAGAATACAGGGGTTTATCTCCTTCTTTTGTAGGATTTGGAAGTTTTCAGGTTTAGAGGTTCAAGGTTGAAGGTAGCTAGATATGGAGGGAACTTTGGAATGGAGATGCTTGGCTTTTCTTTTGCTGGTGGTTATTCTCTCTAAAAGAGGCAGCATTCATTTGTATACTCCACTAGGGTGACCAATTGATCCTGCCTTTGAGCCAAAATTTTCATAGATCCTTTAAGTTCAGTGAGCACATTGTGTATGTTCACTAAATTTGAATTCACTTGATCCAGGCTATCATTCCCTAATTTCTTTCTGTAGTTGTTATCCATATAAAACCACTTACATCTACTCTTATCCGAAAGCTCAAATTCCTTGAATTGTTCTTTATAAAGATATTTAAACCCCTTTACCTTCTACAGCATGCTGGCTTCCATTCTTCCCTCTCTCTTTTCTTAAAAGGTTAGCAAATCTTCATCCCTTTTTAGTTGTTCATTGTAGAAGGTGTTTATCTTTTAGTCCAGCCCTTGCATCAGTACTCTTTCTCTCGTTTCTATTTCCTCTTCCATTCCTCGTCTCTTTGTTTGATCATTTATTCCCATTGTTCTTCTCTTGTTCTGAAATTAGCTTCTAGAAATTCCTCTAATTTTCTATTGTTGCTCCCACCTTTTCTCTCTCTCCTCCATTTCCTTCTTCATTTACACTAGCATCTCCATAATTTCAACATTTCCTTGATTTCTCTTGGAGCACTCTGTTGGTTCAAAATAAGTCTCCCTTACATTAGGAGGTGAATGAAGGATTGGGCTTCTTATGTTCTGCATCTCCTTCTCTGTTGGCAATTGGCTCTCCTTTGGGATTTGTCCCATCCCTAATTCTTCATTTTCTTCTACATCAGGCTTCTCTGCCACCTCCACAATTTCCATTGCCTTTCTTTTTTTGTTACGGGCGCTGGCTGCATGTCAGGGCCAGAAGGGAAGGAAACCTTAGAGGCGAGAGGTTTCTTCCTGCCATACTCCGTCAACTCGACGAAAATCTGAGTTCAGTGATCATTCTTCGGATGGGGATCAGTTCCCTTTTTACATTTTTCTGGAAGCTTCTGATAGATGAATCAATTATCTTCCCAACATTAAACTTGTATCCCTTCAACAAGGCATACAAGGTAATGGCTTCTTGCTCCCTTATTGTGCTCAGATGCTTGGTGCGTATGATGGCCGAGCGATGAAAATAAAACCACACCTTAGCTTACATGGGGAAGCCTGCATTGAGTGATTCGGTAGGGTTCTTTGTTGAGCTCCATTTCCCCTTTCCGACCGTCAAGAAATTTACAATCTTCTCTTGGTTTCGCTCTTTAAGCAGTTTCTTGTACTTCGATCCATTTTTTTTGGATCTTTGATCTGAACATATTGATCCTTTCTTGCTTGTGCATTCACCGCATCTGTGCCACCACTGATCCTTCTTTCATCATGTGTTGGCATGGAATTCTAACTCTTGTGAAACCTAGGTGGCTTGTGCATGCAAGGAACATCAACTGTTGCCTCTCAGTTAGCTCTCTACAAAGGGCGAGATGAACTTACCAAAACCCCTTTCTCCTATAAATCCTTTGTTGCTCAGATTTTCCCTCCATAAAGAGTAAGCTTCATCTAATATGAATGCTTTGTCATCTTCTAATGCTTTATTTTGCTCAGCTCTACTGATGTGTTCATACTCTCCTTTGTTTCTTCCAGACTTGGTTTGTTCCTCTCCACATACGGTTCTACAAGCTAGAGTTCAATTTAAGTTTGAGGTTCTAGATGAACCTCCTTCTGCATATTCTACCATCATCTAGTGAATTTGAGTTAGGTTCTATAGGGGTTTGCCATTTACGAGCTATGGGTTTGGGGTTTAGTTATTTGAAGTCTAGGTTTTTGAGAACAGAGAAGAAGAAATACGAGTTTGTGTGAGAAGTATGAATGATGAGGCAATTAGAAGGGATGACTACTAATTCTTGATTAATGGCTCAATAAATAATCTCTCTTAGTGTGTCCGGCGACAATTAATGATTAGGTCTGCCAATGACTTGTTAAATATCGATTAAGTGTTATGACTCCTCAATTTAAAATTTTCACTCCTTTACCTTTTCAAAAAGCAGTCATATCAGTGACAAACTTTATAGTTATCTCTGAGTTTACAATCATAATACAGCGATAGCAAAGTTATCTCTTTTGAAAGAGTATGTTCGACGTTCAGAAAAATATCAACATTCTTTTCCTATTCTTCGTTTGAGTTATATTCATAAACATTCTCATCTTTGTGTCACGACATTAAATTCTTTTAATTGAGGTCTAAATTATTTATGTTAAGGCATAAAGGAAGTATGTCATAACATTCTTTTTCAACATTGTGCCCTAGGGTTCATTCTGACATGCAGATCAGATTGTGAAAACTTTCATCTGTGGTGAGTGATGTTGGTACGTTACAGTGTCGTGATAAAGTTGATTCTCAAATTATAGTTAAACCAGCTGTTAAGCTGATACTCACAATTTTAGTATACCAGTTATGAAACATGAGAACATTTATATCAAATTTTAGTAGTTCATTGATGTTGTAAATCATTATCATCAAAATATTCAATCAAAGTAATTAAGCAAACATGAATTTATTAAAGTCATTTAGCTAAAAATCATAATTCTTATTTAATATGCATTATTGTCTCTATATTAATTGAAATTAAATATCACATACTGTGGCTAATTTACGCATAATTCGATTTGGTAGTGATCTTTGAAATAACTAGTTAAGTTTCATCTTTCTGTTCATCATTAAAAACATTTTTTAGCAAATGATAAAATTTCCTAACAAACACTAACACAATCTAAAGTGCTTTGATCATAAGTAATCAATAAACATCTAGTTCTTAACAACTGAAAATAAAGACCACAACCCAGGTTGCCTCCTAAGGAAGGCACTTGTTTAATGTCATGCTGGAACCAGACTCAGTATCTTGGTTTAAAATAATTTTATTCTCTCTTTTCCAAATCCGGATGCGCGCATTCATGCTTCCTCGAGATGTGTTTGTCTAACAGTTTGTCTTGAGTTCCACATCAAACAGTGTTGTGCCCCACTACTCAGAAAGGGTGTGCACTACCATTGTGTATGGACCACTCCATCTTATTGGCTTGATTTCTACAGGGAATAACTTTTATTGAGTTGTATAAAAGAACTTGTTCTCCTGCCTTGAATTCTCTCTATAAAGATCTTTTCAGTGTACCACCTCTTAGTCTTTGTAGATTACGGCATTATTCATGTTCCATTTCTGTCTTCCATTCATTCATTTAGATAATCTCTTTTCCTTTGACTTGAAAGTCACGTTCCAGTTTCTTGTTGGCCCATAGCTTTGTATTCGTTCTGGGATGATGAGGTTTGTAAACAGGAAAATTAGAAATTTTCAAAAATGGCAAAAATATTAATAAGTAATAAATTATCATAGGGTTGAGGGAAGCCTAAAAATTCTATAGATCTCGGATGATAATAAATTTGCGGGTTAAATTCGTCTCGCGAAATCTAGTGACCAAAGAAAGTTTAAATTGATTCTGAGACAAATTGGAATCATTCCGATTTTACGGGTGATAAGCGACAATGAAACTTCGAGGGCGAGATTTTACGAGAAAATCTTTGAAGCCGAGGAAATGAAGCAAATTTAGGATCGTTAAAATAAGTGATGAAAATAAATTATTTAGGATAGAAGGCGGGTCGAATGAAATAATCATGAACCATACAATAGATAATATGTCATGTCATGTATGTGTGTATCAATAATAAAAGATAAAAACGAAAAAAAAATAAAAAAGGAGAAAGGAATGGTCGAGAGAGAGGGGGAGAGAGAGGGCGTGCAGAGATTTTTTTTTTTATTATCCTTCTTTCTGGGATTTGTATTGGACCATGGTTTGTAGGAGTTTGAAACTAAGGTTGATCCATACAGCGAGGGCTCGCGTGGTGCCAAAATCATGTTCGTCAGACTCCACGAAAGTAGGGAATTTTCCTCACTTGTGTTATTTTTAGTCTAAAACCATTGTAAGCTGAGATTGGCTCCGAGGCCGTAAGGCCTTAAGTTTGATCTCAGTCCACGTTGAAGGTGGGAATTTGGGACCATTTGGATGATCCGGGACAGTTGGGTTGTTTTGGATCCTGGCTAAATGTTTGGGATGACAATCAAACAATCCCAATTCAATTACCAGAATTTGTTTTGGTATGATTCGGACTCATTTCCGTTCGTTTTGATCAGAGTATGATGTCTTCGGGTTTGGTGTGTCTTGCTATCGGCAAGATTGGTGTGAACCAGTGACGTCAGAGGTCACTTTGTTTTATGTGGGTCCGAAGAGATTAAGGACCACATTTTGTGTCATTCATGTTGTAAAAATATGATAACATCAACATGTCTTAAAAAAATCATTAATATGTTATTTTGATGTATTAATGGATTGCATGGATGTAGATTATATTTAAAAATTATAATTGTCCTTCCATGTGGTATATCATCTTTATGTCGTATGAAGTAATTGGCATCATGCATTTCATATGCAGTCACATCGCGTCGGAGTCGGTGTGTGCATGGTCTTGTTATTCACCATTCTTGGTGATTTGACAGTGAAGCTATAGGCGGGACAACGTCCAAGGAATTGAACTCACGGGTTGGGTAAAACAATAATAATAATAAATCACGTGTGTTTGGGTGGCTTAGGGGTCCACCCCAGTTATCATTTATTCCAGTTCAGTAGTTGGATCAAATGGGTTAGGTGCAGACCATATCTTGGGACTTTTTCTTTTTAAAAGCCAAACTTGTACCTGTGGGTATGTTGCATCTTATATGAATCCAAATATCCATATACCATATCACCGGTCCCATTCACTTATCTATGAAAACTATGCTTTTACAATTACAGATTAGGCGCGGAACCTACATATGGTAGACCCCTACTGATGTGCTGGCTGACAGTATCACGGAAGTCTTGAGATGTCTTCTCACATACCTGAGTTCAAACCGTGCTAAACACTACGCTTAGCTGGAAAACCTCTATCTGCATGCATACATTTAACGCATAAACAATATGGAATGTATAGTTTACCGCTGCATTTATTGTGGCATTATGAACACTCTGATGCCTTCTTATCATGAGGTTTAACATTCGGATGTCCAGTAAAGGTGGATCTTATTCTTCAGAACTATGTACCATAACAAACTTATATTATTCCGGGACTCGTGGGAGAGATGCATCTCTTATCATGTTTCAGAACTTATACTTATAACATACTTATATGAAGCTAGGACTCCGTGAAGTCTGAGAACTTATCACCATTAGGCTCATCATATGGACATGTTTGTCGGGACTCCGTGGAAATTACAGAACTTATTCTTATACTCTGGAGTTTACCACCATTCAGGGTACCAGCGATCATCGCGGAAATTCTGAGCATTATCTCGATATTGCGAACTTATTCTTATCTGGAAGTACTTGTGTGCTAAAACATACTGGTCTTGCAGACTTATGCGGTATTTGAACATACTGGTATTTCGGATCTTATCGTGTATTACCGAGGAACTTATCATGTATTTCCAGATATTATACATGTAATATTACGGAACTTATACATGTCTTAAGACATACTGGTCTTACATGGAACTTCTCTTGGTATTTTTGAACTTATACTTGTATTTCGGATCTTACTCATTATATTACCAAACTTATACATGTATTTCAGATCTTATACATGTATATTACAGAACTCTCACATGTCTTCACCAGACTTATCTTGGTCTTATGGAACTTATCTTTGTGTTCAGACACATACTTGTATTTGGATCTTATCGTATTCAGAACTTATACATGTATTCGAGATCTTATACGTATATTACCGAACTTATACATGTCTTACAAAACTTATCTTTGGTCTTATGGAGCTTATCTGCATTTGAGCACATGCTTGTATTTCGGATCTTATCGTGTATTGCCCCGAACATACATGTATTTAAGATCTTATACATGTATATTCTGGGACTATCACATCTCTTGCGGAACTTATCTTTTGGTCTTATGGAACTTATCTTTGGTATTTCGGGACACATACTTGTACTACGGGCTTATTCTGGAAGTATTTCGGACACGATGATACCTAGGTACTAGGAGACATTTACTTGTACAAAAGTACGTGAGTGCTCTGAAACGATTCGGTAAATCGGAGGTACCCGTAGGTACTGCGAACTTATACTTATTTTTGCCGTCTGGGAGTACCCATAAGTACCTACGAACTTAATCGAAATGAATGAGACAATCAAATGCGAGAGTGCGAAGTAGGTACTCTGAACTTAATCAGATCTGAGACAGACAGTAAATCTGGGTACCCTTAGGGTACTACGAGCTTAATCAGATACGAGGTACCCTAGGTGCCCTACGGAACTTAATCGAATCGAGGCAGAACTTAATCAAATACGGGAGCCGTGGAGTCTTCTGGAAACGATCTGAGGTACATTTAGATCTTTACTCTTGTAATGCTTTAAGTGAGTCTTTATCATATAGCTGTTAAACACCTAAAACCGATAATCAGACTGAGTAGGACCGGCCACAAATGGTTTGCCAAGAGATCTTATCTGATGCACGGAAGTCTTGGTAACTAATCGGGGCAGGAGTGTGTGCGCGCCCGCGGGCAGAGGTGTTGCGTACTAATCGGGGAGTACCCGAAGTCATCGAGTCTTGGGAGCGCTGTCGAATCTGAAGTACTAATCGAGTGTCGGACACTAATGAGAATCTAGAAGTCTTATTAGGGAGTGTCGAACCTTTAATCAGAGTACCGGAGTACTAATCGGGTCTTTGGGCAATCAGAATCTTAGAAGTACTAATCAGACCCAGTCTTTGTGTTATTTAATAACTTGTCTTAGGCGAGTTTACAATCCTTATGAGTTCGGTAACTACTATCAACATAATAGGCGTTCTTTGCCACATTATGTGTTCATGACATATTGTATTTCACCTTCATGGTCACTTGTTAGTTCGTTTTCATATTATACATCATATTTATGTTTCATGAACACATCTATGCATTTTGCATTTTCCATATTTTTCATGTTACAATTACATGTGGCATTTTATATACTTGTACAGTATAATGCCTATGTATTCACTCATCTTTTCATATCATTCTGAGTCCCTCTATGAATCATTTAGCAGAAATTGAATCATTCAGTTGGATGATCCAAACTAAAGTTATGGCATTTTTATGCCAAACTAGTCAATTTGCAGATTTTACCCAAGGGACAGTTTGAAATACTCATTTTATAGTGCCTTAACTCTATATTTGACACTGGTTCTTTGTACTCCTTTAAATTTAAAGTGCTAAGGGTTCTATTCCAACTGGAATCACCCAATTAGACATCGAACTCAAGAATCGTCAGAAACACTTTAGGACTTTACTCAGATCAAACTATTTGGGAATTGAAGCACACTAAGCCCCACTTGGGGTGAATTTTGACTGCTTAAAATCAAGAATTAGGGAGGTAACTATTTCTATATGTTTGGTTCTCCTTGGAAGTCTATTTTAATTAACCACTTGAAACACCTCCGTCGTATAAAGAAATGAGCAGGTTATGGCTAAAATAGAAAACTGGTCAAAATAGGAAAACAAGCGGAATGTGCCGATTACATGTCTAACATGTGCAGTACATCCTATTAATCTGACAACAATGACGGGAGCAAAAATTTTGTTTACATGTTCAAGGTGTGCAATTTTTATGTCGCACTCAGAAATGCCGAGAATGTGTAATTTTCTCCCATTTTTCATGCACTTTCATCATAGATCACTCCTGTGCATGCTAGCTCAAAAACTAACTTTTGTGAGATCCTCGACAACTCCCACAGAACCTTTTAATTTTGCAAAGAATCTAGGATTCATACCAAAACTTCACCCAATTCTACAAATCCTTTGGGAATTGTGAAGTTCCTATCTCTCATTATCAACTAGAGCATATCAGCTTCCCTTCAAATCTAGAGTTAGAATGTTTGCCTGTAAGAAACCCTGAAAGGGAACAAATTAATGTCAAATGAAACCTAGCAATCCATACTAGTAATTCTTATACCAAATCGCTGCTAAAATCCATGATTTCCATACCTTGGATTTGGCTTTGCTTAGACTTCTCTTTATTCACTTCTCTTCTCTTCTTCTCTCTTTTCTCTTTCTCTCCGTTTTTCTCTCTTTGGGACCAAAATATAAGATATTTTGATCCACATAAGGCCGTGTTTGGCGAGACAAAAACCATTTTTGGTTTAAGTTTCTTTAATTGCCTTTAAGTCCTTGAGCTTCTTCCTTTTGCAGTAACATACCATATTCTAATTTAACCCCTAATCTTTCCTCTTTATGACTTTCATGTCTTTTTAGCAAATTACAAGATTGCCCTTGTATCTTGTAAACTTTCCGAGTCTCTGTTTTATTTTCGAAAGATATTTAACTTTAATATACCACCCAAGCAAGTCAGAAAACTACTAGGGTATATTTCGAGGTGTTACCCAGGAGTGAAAGACCAAAATTTTATTCTTGGTCCAAACATATGAATCCAAGCGAGTAGTTCACGAAAGTATGGGAGAGCGATGGGAAGCACAGGGTGAGACCGGAAATTCGCAGCTGAATAAACCTACGGGATTTGATAGATTAAAAATTGAGGTAGTCGATGGTTTAGTCAATGGGCAAAAACACCGACTAGTTTTCACACTTGGCGTTGGGGTTTGGGGAGTGAATTCCGGGTTTCGGAGTTGTGGGCATGGGAGTCTCTCATCTCATGCATGACAAGGCGCGTTCCATATAGGATTGCATTATTTATATGGAATATGGTTTGTGTTTTTATGCGCTTGTTGCGCATGTGGATTTGGCGGGGTAGCCATGGAGAATTTTCTCTTGGGCATTGCTCATCCGTTCGTGGGGTTACTTCAGTTGAGGGGTGTATAGAAACAATAACCTAACGAGGCCATGATTATAGAGAAAATTGACATATTAGCCTTGATAACATGTAAAGAATTATGTTAAATTCTTTTGATATTACATAAATAATCGGGTATGTAATTATGGTAAAGAGGACTGATGGGACCTCTTGCGGAGCATATTAACTATTAATTTTCATATTTTGATTTAAATATGAATGGAATGGAGTCCCCAGTAAAGAGGACTTATTGAGGTGAGTGTCGGGTAAATTATATTGCATTCATTGTTTTAATATATGTTATGTATAAATGTTGAAATAGAAAGCTCTTAGTTATTATACGAGTTTTAATATGTCTGGTAGAGCTTCCCAGAACAAAGGAGACTGCTCCGATTTTTGTAAAATAACGGATCCGTCCGTGGGACTACAAACATGTGAGTATCGATAGCTTAAATCCAGGAATTCCACGGAGTTGTGGTTGTCTTAGGACCCCGGTTGGGGTGTCACAGCATGGTATCAGAGCATAGGTATACAACTACCTAGGGCTTAAGGGACATGAGTTTAGGACACGACTATTGTGGTGAAATTGATACTAGCGTCATAGCTTGGTATGAGTTTGATCACATTCTTTTCAGGAGGATTCATAGGACGGGTTTAGCCTTTGCGTGCACATGGTGTGGTTCATGTTGTGTTTGAATATGTGTTCCATGTTTGTGATTGCGTGATTGTGTTTACACATTCTTGGAAAACATATACACGGTATGATACTATATTGAAATGTGATTAAGTGGAAAATTATATACATGGCGGCATAATGCATATGGAAAAAAAAAGTGGAATCTAGGTTAAGCTTATAAACATGGTTCGGAAAACAAAATGACCAAGTTTTGAAATTTAGTAGAAATAAATAAAAGTGGTTGGCAATTAGCACCTCTTAGGTGATGAGCAGATCGATTCATGGTGTCAAAGTATATTAGTAATTGTAGCATATGCGTTATAGTTGAATAAAATGAAATTGATAAGTTGTACATTGACCGCTATTGGTTAAACCAGATGAGGTTAGGATGAGATGATCAGAAGATGGGATTGAAACCACTTGTTTTTGGCAATTTGTGGGTTGTTGGGGTTGTAACTCTTTACGCCATTGCATAGGCTAATTGGTAGTAGGGAGGTGGAGTAACCTACAGAGGCTTAAGTCATCTGTCATGACGTTTGGAGGGATGATGATGGCGGAACCATTGGTTCTGACATCTTGAGAAGAATATTAAGAGCTGGATATCGAATCGAGCTTCATTTGTGTTCTAGCTAAGGGTTAGAATCACAAGTCTGTGGTGGGACTAGTTAACATCCCTAGGGTTTAGAGCGATGACTTGGGTGAGAGTTCCATGGACCTTTATGAGCCAGTATTTTCCAGCCACGCTTCAGAGATGCAAGGCTAAGAGTTTCTAGAGTTAGGCAGGCTGTGACTTGTGTTAGTGCGTGGCGGATTCACCAGAGTTGGCTGTTTGGTGATGACTGTGTGCTGAACATGGTCAGTCGGAAGATTTAGGAGATGAATTTGAGAGTTGTTCATTAGGAACTGGTCGTGGGCCTCCTTCTAAGACATAGACTCTATGGTCGGAGACTGACTCTGGCCTGAAAAGGAGATGGGGGGTACCATGAGCATTTTGGGATCGAGTGGGTGAGGAAAGGAGGATGACCTTCTTCAAGTGTGGAAGAGGCAGGACTCAGGAGTAGGGGGCGGCTGAGGTGGAGTGACGTATTTCTGTGCATAGCCGGCTTTGACACATGAGCCGAGTTGTCCTGAAGGCGGGGATCGAGTTGCCGGGACAAAGCGCGGTCGGATGTTATCGATCGGACAGGTGCGGACGCGGTTTATTCTTTACCAGTGCGGGCCGGGGAGGTGCTGTGTGGTCTCAGGTGTGCCATAGGCCTTTTGAAGCCTGAATGGGCTGAAAGGCCGGGTATGGAGTCGGGTCGAGGCGAGACTTCCCGGGCCAGTACTTTGGGACAGAAAGGCGTTTTTACGTTTTGTGGTACCACCAGTGACTTGCATATTAGTATGATGTCAAGTCGTTTTAAACTCTAAAGGTATTGTTTAAGTCGGATGCATCATATTCATGTTTATTGTTGCATAATGTGAAAGTTTGGAAGCTAGAGGGTTGAAACCTTAGAAAAGCCGTTATATGTGAATTCTCCCACACGAACTAGGGTAAGTGTAGAGCCTCAGAATATGTCATGATTGTGGTGTCTTAGAGATTCTACTCCTTGTGGACTGAGGTCATGGACATATCGGAGTTTGAGTCATCCTTAGGATGGTGGTCGGCGACCTATAAAGTCGTCATTGATTGTGATCGTAGGTGGAGTTACACGCCTACACCTGCCAGGAGATGTTATTGTGTTACGTTTCGGAGGAGCGTGCTTGCGGACCGTGCACGACCGGATGGAGTAGACGGTTGATGGGTTTGGCTTCAAAAAAAGAAAACAAGTCTTAGCCTAGAGGATGAGGAGGCAGGTTTGAGTCTACCTCGGGTGGTTTGCTAGTATGAAGATGTTTTTCCAGATAAGCTATTGGGATTACCTCTACATAGGGATGTGACTTACGTATTAGTTTGCACCTGGGTATTTTCTCATGACTCCTCAACGGGATGACACTTGGGTTAATTTGCGGAACTCAAGGTCTAACTATAGGAATTGTTGGATAAGGGCTTTGTCATCTGAGGCACTTCACATGAGTGCTCGGTTTGTTTGAAGAAGAAAGACAAGACCCTTATTTGTGCATTGATTACCGACAGGTTGAATGGGATTCTGATCAGAGAGTGTTTATCCACTAGGGTTGATGACATTTGATGAAGCTAAAAGGCGCGAGTCTGCTCTAAGATGAACCTTCGCACGGTTATCATCAATTGAGGATTAAGGAGTGAAGTATCCTAAGACATAAGCGTTGAGATGCGGTATGGTCATTTCGAGTTCACAGTGATGCCTTTCGGGTTGACAAATGTGCCAATGGCATTCATAGATCTCATACATAGGGTATTCCAGCCCTATTTAGATCAGTTTGTTGTAGTCTTTGTTGATAACATCTTGATCTACTCCCAGTCTAAGGAGGAGCATGAGGATCATTTGCGAATTGTTCTCCAGGCACTCAGGGACATCAGTTGTATGAGTTAGTAAGTGCAGTTTGGCTTATTGGTGAGATTTTGGGACATCGCCATAAAACACCGTCAATGATAATAGACCACTGAGAAGACAGAAATTGTTATGAGTTGGGAAAGGTCGAAGTCAGTCTTTGAGATACGCAGTTTCTTGGGATTGGCAGGGTATTGTAGGAGATTTATTGAGGATTTCTCCTAGCTAGCAACACCTATGACTAGATTGACCCAGAAGAGGTTAAGTTTGAGTGGGATGACCTGTGTGAGAAGGCATTCCAAGAGTTGAAAAGGAGGCTTACTTCAGCTCCTATTCTGATAGTCTCGAAACAAGGATAGAGGTACATGGTGTATTGTGATGCCTCTAGGGATAGACTAGGATGTGTCTTGATGTAGTCAGAGAGGGTTGTGGCTTATGGTTCCAAACAACTAAAAGAATGTCGACGAATTACCTACACATGATACAGGTTGGTGGTCATAGTGTTGCCTTGGGTGGCGCCACTATTTGTATGGTGAGAGCAATTTGAAATTATTTTGGACCACAAGAGTCTGAGGTATATCTTCACACAGAGGGACCTCAACATGATGCAACGTGAAGGGATGGAGTATCTGCAGGATTATGACTTAATTTGCATTACCATCTTGGTAAGGCAAATGTAGTGTGAATGCCTTTCGATCAAGAGTCATGAGGTACTTGCTGATGTAGCTAAAGTGGCAGATGCTGGGCGTGGGACGAGTTTAGGCACATGAAATCTGTGATCGAGGCTCGAGGAGTGCTAGGGATTTTGGTAGCTCGTATCCTGCGAGTAGGGTGATTGAATCTGCGGGACAAGGCGGGGATGTCATCAATAGGGATCGGTATTATCGGTGCAGGAGTGAGGCGGCCAACCACACAGATGGTAGTCTTCGGTATAAGAAACGGGTTGTGGTTCCCCAGCGAACCGATTTGAGAGAGGTGATCCTTAGGGAGTTCCTCACGCTCTCGTTACTGCTTTGTGCATCGGGTGGTGCGAAGATGTCTGGAATATCTTGTCGCTAGTATTCTTGTGACGGAAAGAGCGACACGTTAGGGATTTTGTTCGGCGACGGTGTCTCTTGTCAACGGTAAAGTGCTTGTTTAAAATCAGTGAAATTTCACTCCGGCCATTGGAGTGGCGGAGTGGAAGTGGGAGCATATCGTGATGGATTTTGTGACCTACTTGCCATGGACACAGTGTTTGCCTTTTTCTATATAGACTAAAACCCCTCAAATTAACATAGCTCACGAAGGCATACACTTCTCTGCATCCATGTACTTTGGATAAATTTGTTTGATAAAATAATTTTCTCTTAATGGCTCATGATTTAAATGTAAAAGGTTCGATCTGTGACACTTGCAAGTGCACAAACCATATAAGTAGTATGTACGAGATGTAAGTCCGGGAATATCATTCCTGATTGATAGCGAATTACGGATCAACTACCCCAACTACTAAAATTCCATACTATTTGGACTCGAAAACTCATAGTGAAGGTTTTATCTGACTAAAATTAAAAATCCATACTATTAGATATGTAAACTAAAGCCAAACAAAAGTAAATGAATAGAAAATAAATTGTATACAAATGAAGGATCAAATCGATTTCTTGTGAGAAAGCGAAAAACTATCAATGAAATACAATGCGACAGTCGAATTCGACACTAAACCTGTTATACATTATATGTATGGATCTTATTTATTGTGGGAATTTCCTAATTATTGGGCTAGTTTCCATATTCGCGATTGGATATCCTTGCTTCTCTGAGAATAGGTCAAACCAGCTACCCGTATTCCAAACTCTCTTACAAGATTTGGGTATTTTTCTTTCTCAATACTTCACACCACACCCATTTCCTCGTCGACAAAGAGAATCCTTACAAAGCAAGCCTTCAGATTTTCTCAGAAAAGTTTCGGCCACTTTAATTGCAAGTTTCAAACTTCCTGACTCTGTAAGGGCTTGAGTCCCTTCCCTCGATTAGATCTAAGCCAACACTGGATTGAACTTACCCATAGATTAGTAACCTCTATGTCATCAGAGATTTGAAACAGGCATAATTCTCCATAAATTTAACATATTAAGGAGATTATCAAATGAACTTTCAGAGTCAATAGGTCATTAATAGTTTAATAGTGCACTTTAAAAAGAATGCCACCCCATAACCTCCGTCCACTGGTGCCACAGTGCAATCCTGAGGTAATGTAGCAGGGCAGGTGCCCCCTCAATCGCAGCCGGTGTGGTATCGCCAGCTGTAAGAACTATCCGGTCAACAAAAGAAAGGTCTGTCGTAAAGAACCCAACCAAATTACTTCCTCCATAACAGCAAAGAAAGATCTGTAATTTAAATAAACTAAATCTCATAGTTTTTCCATTGTGTCCATTTTTTTGTCACAAATGGAGACCGATCAATGCATTAACCATCAGAATTGCAATAAAAACCCTAGCGAAAAATAGTTCCGTGTGTTCTGTTTGATTCTGCGCAAATTTCGCAGCGCAATGCTTCAAAATATCGGTCTGAAACCCATGTGCTCTACACTGTGCCCTTATGTCTATTCAAAAACCAAAAAATAAAAGCTCAAAAGCCTCAGTCGTGTCAAAACTAAATTCTTAGAAAATGAGTAGTACCTGTAGTTCCTTCTTCTCCTTTTCCTGGGGGTGAAGATCAAACTTCTTTTGCTTCCTTCCTTTCGTCCCCTTGTCACCTCTGTATAGGTTGTATAGAACTCCTAGTGAGCATACTCTTCTCCTCCCACCCCTCACCTCTCAAACAAAGTTCCGTGATGTAAAGGCAGTAAGTGAGTGAACTGAATCCTCTTAGCAAAGCATGAGCAAAACCCACTGATCTTTCCAATAGTGATTCCATACTTATTTCAGATCTTTCAAAACAAAGACAATAGATATTGAAGCTCCCTGCTTCCTCCACTCACAAAGAAATGTGTGGTACTAAACGCCAAACAGGTGGGTTTAAACCCAACCTCATGCTCCTTCCACAGCCCCGTATAAATGTGGAGGTTCTTCTCTGCGCTGCCCACTTCCTCTCTGCAAACATCCAAAACATCAGGCCTTTTCACATCAGAGCTTTCCGGTCAATTCTTTAGAATTTGAGTTCATGTTTGTGTCCCGCTTGAAACATTTCACTGATATGCTTCCATCACTGGCAAATCTCAAAAGAGGCTCCCCTGCCTTAGAATATCACATCCTTCTCACCCACCACAGCTCATAATCCCCAGTTATCAAAATCCTGCTCTTCATAAACACAAAAGAATGCCTAACCTCTTTTTCTATTACTTTTAAAAAATTAATTTGCAAAAACCTCTTCGCGAATAAATTCTTTTTGTCACGCACATCAACTTGTTCCACAATTCTTTAGCTTCTTGAAATGATCTTTTTCTTCTTACGACTCTGTCTGGTGGCTCATCACCTCCTCGGTTGGTTTCCTTTTCGGCATTGCCTTGCTTGAGGTTGCGTTTAGGCTTAGCTTCTTCTAATGCTTGACATTTTGTATGATTTCGTCAATCAATTTGTTGAGTTAGCCATTTCATCTTGGTTTCTTTGCCATGATTGAAAGTTGCGAGGGTATGGTTGAGCTTTCTGGTTCTAGGGTTTTGAGATTTCGAAAGATGGATGCGGAAGAAATGGAAGGGATTGGAGTTAAGTGCGATTTAATGGAATTTTGGAGTGGAACGGGCGTTGGATTCAATGTTATGTTACCTTGTAAATTCGCGACATTAAATGTTGAGCCTCTAAATTAATGATCTTTAATGAATTTATTATTATTATTATTATTTTTTAACTGTTGGGACGCCCAAAATGAGAGGTTTTAAAATCCACTTTTATTGACTTTTAGACTATTAAGTCGCAACTTCAAGGTACAGTTTGTGACTGAAACTGTAATCATGGCAGGGACTGGTGTTGCAACATAAAATGTTCTTTCCTTCTTTATTTCGGTCGTGACCTCGGTTCATTATTTTGGCTTTCTTTCCCACTTTTTATTTTCACATCCAGCATTCTTAGTTTGCAACTTTGGATTAATGTTTGGCAAACCTCGCTCTCAAATTAACGACAATTTCAATTTATTCAATTCTGATCAAAACAAGCACCTTCGATTCATCTTCATCATCTGAAAATTGACAACCACTATGCATCACATTTCAAAAAATTTAAGCACCAAAACAGATAAATTCCTAAACTTTGATCATGCTATATGAAGATAAATTTTAAATCAAATCAAGAAGATGAAGAATCTTGCCACTTTTTGGTCTCTTATCTTTGATTGAAGTTTGATTCTGAATACTCTCTCCTTTTGCACAATCTTCATTATCCTGTAAAACTAAAAAAAATATATATTTACCTACTCTTCAATCAATAATGAATAAAATCACAATAAGCTATTAGAAAATTAAACACAAAAATTGTAAACTACAGCGAGAAAAATAAAAAACAAATGGTGTGGTTGCCTTCCCACAAATTTGCTCAATTTTAGTCTTTATTTGGACTTTTCTGTACCATTGTTCTGTTTCTTCAATTTCCTTATTCGAAACTAAGGGTTACTCTTTGATTACTTTCTCCCCCAGTGAGTGCTTTAATCTCAGATAAATAACCTTGAACTCTTTGTGGTTGTTTGGGTTCTATTGTCTTGCCCTATTGTGTGCCTTGATACCCTTGTAAATGGTCCACTTCATTTGGATTTCGACTTTCTGGAAAGAGTCTTGATGGAGTTGAATAACAAGACACGATCTCACTTGTAAATTCCTCCTCAAAATTAGTTGATCATGCCATTTTTTTGTTTTATCATAGCAGATTCTAACACTATCATAGGCTTCATTCTCGACTCTTCGATTCATTTAAGCTGGAGTTGCCTATCTTTATGTGACTTTAAAATCAAGTGCAAGTTTCTTGATGGCCACGTAGCTTTGATACAGCTCCAAGAGGAAGGTGACAAGGTTTTCAAAGACAAGTCGTAGCTGGGGACATTCCAGTACAGTTTTAAAGGTATTAGTTACAGTATGCCAGGGTGTCGTCAAGCTTGAATGATCTCTTCTTTGGAACTTCGGTCTTTTCCCGTTACTCTTTGCTCTCCCTTTGTTGGAAATTTCGGCTTGCCCATTTGTTTGAGGATGATATGGCCAGCTCATAATGTGTTTATTCATATACTGCTCATTGAGTTTGTCAAACACCTTATTTTCAAAATGGCTCCTCCATCTTTAATTATAGTTAAGGTGTCCCAAATGCATTTGAGAATATTTCTTTGTAAAATCCCATTGTATTGGCGTCATTCTTCAGACAATTTGTTGCCTCAGCCATTTGATACATAATCCGCGACTAAGAGTATATATATATTTCCAAATAGAAAGCTGGAAAAGGCCAATAAATCCATTCACATACATCCAAATGATTTACACTCCTGAAGGATACCTTCTTGGGGCATCGTACCTTCTTTGATGACTTACATTCTTTGGCATTGATCACATAACTTCACCCATTCAAAGCAGTCCTTAAAATAGTAGACCAGTAAAATCACATTTGGAGAATTTTGTAGATTTGTTTTTATATCTCTAATCCTCCATATGGTGTGTGACATTATCTTGTAGAATCCTTGCTGCTCGCTGATTTTTGTCTCCTTATAATCATATCGACTCCTCTTTTAAACAATAATGGTCATTCGGATGTAGTACCTCGCATCGGTCCTTAACTTCTTTCTACATTTGGTAAGCATTTGAGATTACGGTGGCATAATTCCATAAAGCAAGAGTTCTATGATCTTGACTATCTGAGGTGATTAGAAGTGACAATGGATCTGGAAAAATTCTGCTATTTCTCTTCACTTCCTCTTGTCTGAGTGGGTTTCTCTACTCTTGACAAGTGATCAGCTATCACATTGTGCACCACCCTTCTTGTCTTTTCTATTTCTAAATCTTCTGATAATAGTACCCACATTTCAATCTTGAAAAGATTTGCTTCTTTCTTTTCCATTAGATACTTAATTGCTGCATGATCAGTGTGTATAACAACATGGGACCCCAAAATGTATGGCCTAAATTTTTCACATGCAAATACTATTGCCAGCATCTCCTTTTCAGTAGTAGAATAATTTTCTTGAGCTTCATTAAAGGTTTTGCTAGCATAGTAGATGGCCTTGAACACTTTTTCCTCTTTCTGGCTCCCATTGCAAAATCAGTGGCATCACACATGATTTCAAATTCTCTGTTCCAATCTAGTTTTGCCATGATGGGAGCTTGACTAGTGCGGATTTGATTTCTCAAGCTTTACGGCGGGATTCATGAAATAGAACTTAGTGTCTTTCGGCAATCTGCGCGCAGTAGTCCTAGCAATTTTGAGAAATCTATGGTAAAATCTTTCTATAAAATCCAGCATGTCCTAGAGGCTTCTAATTCCCTTGATTGTAGTGGGTGGCATTAGATTTCTTATAATTGAAACTTTTTTGTCAGATTACACCTCGGCCACCTACTTCTGAAATCATGTGCCCAAGCAATTCATACGTAACCATAAAATGGCATTTCTCCCGATTCGAGCTAGATTCTTATCTTTGCACCTTTGGAAATCTTGTCCCCGAGGTTATGCGAAGCACTATTAAAAGCTGGATCCATACCTTTGTAAAATCATCCATGAAGATCTCCCTGCTTCTTAACTAGATCGGAAAATATAGACATCATGCGTCTTTGGAAGGTACCGGGGCATTACACAAACCCGAATGGCATTCTCTAAAGAAAAGTACGAGACACGTAAAGTAGTTTTCTCTGATCTTCAGGTCGCGATAACAATTTGGTTATATCCGGAGTATCCATCGAGAAAGCAAAAAATGAGGTATGCGCGACCTATCCGGTATCCCGATCGATGAAAGCGGAAAATGATCCTTTACGGTTGCGATATTCAATTTTAAATGGTCCCGATACACACCCTCCTTCACATCCCACGGTTCTTGTGAATCAGTTCATTCTTTTCATTTACGATCTGTTCGAATCCACCTTTTTTAGGAACCACATACCTTTGGGCTTGCAAAGAACTATATGATATAGATATAAAACACCACGTTTAACCACTTGAGCTTCTTTTCTTACAACTTCTTTCATAAGCCAGGTTCAGCCTCCTTTGATGCTCGATAGAAGTTTTGCGTATCATCGGCAATATTTTGTGCATGCAAATGGAGGTGATGCACGGATCTTGATTGACTAATACAATTGCTTGTGTATTTTCTCGAATTACAGCCAATACGTTCTTGACGGTCTGATGCAAGCGATATGATAAATGGTTTTTCTCTTTTACAGTTCCTAAAAACTCATATTTCAAATAGTAGGCAATTCTTTCAATGTTAACCCATACGCCTTAGTTTCCTGCTCATGAGTTTGGCATTTTAAGCGCTTACTTCATCTTGAAATTTGTTTTCATTTATACCGAGTTGTTTCCTTGGTAAACAAATTTGAAGAGCAATACTTCACAATCAAGACTCTGAGATACTGAAAATTCATCTCAATTTATTGATAGAGTGTTTGAAGGATCTGATAAAATTCAATTCAACATCGAAGGCTATTGTTTCCTGTGACCATACAAGCTATGCGCATCTACATCGGGATGTTCTAGGCTCCTATTAATATTAAAATGCCTTGCTTCATTTCCAACCACCCCAGTGTCAGTTCACCTTTACGTACATCTATCGAGGCGACTCAGGTTCTTGAAAGGTCTTCAGAGCCAACAGAAAAGGAACTTGGGTATCTTCTCCTTGTCGCATGATAACAAAATCCCCTTGGGAATGAATTTACCAACCTTGACAAATTACATCTTCAAGAATGCCCATACGGTTGTGCCATTGATCTATCAGCCATCTGCAATGTAATTGTTGTTGGGGTAAGTTCCCCCAAATTAAGTCTCTGCACAACTAATAGAGGCATCAAATTTATACTAGCGCCAGAATCACATAAAGCTTTCTTGAATTCATATTTTACTGCTAGAACGAGGGAATGGTGAAATGCCGGGAGTCTTTCATCTTTCTTTGGGAGCTTTATTGGATAATGGCATTCAGTGCTTGATTAAGTTCACTATTCCCTCCTCAGCTATCTTCCTTTTCTTGCTCAGTATCTCCTTCAGAAATTTTGCATAAAGAGGCATTTGACTGATTACCTCTGCAAATGGGATATTTATTTCTATCTTCTTGAAAATGTCCAAGAATTTAGAAAATTGTTCTTCTCTTCTTGACTTCTGAAGTCTCTATGGAAATGGCACTGAAGGTGTATAAGCTAGTACTCCTTCCTTCTTTTTCTGGTCATTACTTCCCTTCGGTTGTTCAATCTGGTTGTTCTTCTCTCCTTTTTCAATCTCTTCTTTTTCTGCCTCAGTCTCTTCTTTCCTTTAAATCATACATTTCTTTTGCTCAATCCTTCCCTTCTTAGTTGAATTGCCATGGAGTCTTTGGGTTCTTAAGTATCACTAGGAATGTACCCTTGCTCACGATTAGCATATTCAAGGCCGGTTGCCTACTTGTGTTTCGAATTTTTCGTGAGCCTTAGCATTCTTAGAGGCTGTTTAGTGTCGAACAGAAAGCTTCGAGTCGGATAGTTACGTTCATGGAATTGTAATAGCCTCTTGTTGTTCCCCATGGCTTTGTGGCATTTGTTCTTCAAATGGTTGAGTCCTCCCTCGACCTTGATATTCATTTTCTGCTTTCACCTCCTTCTTCTTCTTCTGGAACCTTGGTGAGCTCTTGATATCCTTATTGAGGATACTGTCCATGCCTTGGGCATAATGCCCCTCCGCCATATGAGAAATTCTCATGGTTCCTCGATCTTGGATATGGTGTGTAGGTATGTTAAGCATTTGGCTTGAGATGATAACTTCTTGGCTCGTTCACGTACTTAACCTCCTCGACACCATAGAATCTTCTTACATTGCCTCGACACTTCTTCTCATAAGTTCTCTTTCATTGCTCTGTTCATGAAGCGGTGTGCATCTTTCTCTGCTTGTTTGTCCATCCACATGCATTATAGCATCCAGCACCTTCCATGGTACATCATCTTGCTCAGCTCCATAACCCCTTTTCCTCTGCTATTTCCTCTTAGCTTCGGATGGTGCTTTCATATTGCATTTTGCAGTCTTATCGAGATCTCTCGCCTCTTGTACTTTTCGTTTGAATGCTCCACGTATGAAGCATCGATAATACCCTTAGATGTATCATTTAAAGCATGATACCTTTATGTCCATCACAGGTCTTAATCTCTGCCCTTCACATCGGGCACCTCTTGACAATCTCTTGAATCTTCCCCGAGCTACATATAAATACCATCTTCCCTTATTTGGAATACTATTATCTCCCTTCTTCTCTGCGAAGTGAGAGATAGGGGGAAAAGCTTGAAATAATGCTTCTACCAACTCTTCCCAAGTATCAACCAAACCATATGGTAATGATTCATACCATAGTGGTTCTTTATATCTCTCGAAGAAAATGGAAAGTCTGACTTTATCACCTCTGGTCCACACTTAGATTCGGCTTCCTTGTATTTGCCATCAGAAATCTTCAGTGCTTTCGTTTAGGTCTTCGATTAGGATGACCAGGTAAAGTGATGTTCTTTGAACCATTGTAATCAAAGTGGCTTTAGTTAGAAATTATTTGCATCCACAGTAAATTTAATCTGATTGTAGAATACTCTTCTGAATAATAGGCCTCGAAACCCTCCATTATGTCGGTAATAGGAAGCCTTCTTATTCTTGTCCTACGTTCATTTGTCTGGTCATGTCTCATCCGACACTTAAGCTGCGTTTTACACTCTTTGTCTTTAAGTAAGCTCACGAGTGTTCTCTCGATTCGATGTCTGTTGGAATCAGTCGAGAATCCTGTTTCCTATGCATTAAAGGTTCTCCTGAAATCAAAACACACTTAGATTAATAGGATTAGTCAAACTAAACAAAATATTTTCAAGATGGCTTGTTAAAGATTAGTGGCTAATGTAGCCATTGCTTCATGGCTTATTTTGTTCTTTTCTTAAAAGGTCAATTAAGTATTTCCTTCTTTTGTGAATATTGATCTATTTAATTCTTTCAATCCCCGGCAACGGAGCCATAAAAACTTGTTTGCCTTTTTCTATATAGACTAAAACCCCTCAATTAACACTTATTTATGAGGCACACACTTCTCTTGCATCCATGTTACTTTGGATAAATTTGTTTGATAAAATAATTTTCTCTTAATGTTCATGATTTAAATGTAAAAAGGGTTCAGTCTATGACACTGCAAGTGCCACGGGTCATCTGAGTAGTAAGTCCCGAGATGTAAGTCAGGGTATCATTCCCACGAGAGATTGATAGCGAATTACATATCAACTACCCGAAACTACTAAAATTCCATATTATTTGGACTCAAAACTCATAATTGAAGGTTTTTATCTACCTGACACAAATTAAAAAATCCTATCTTATTGAATATGTTCAAACTAAACTAAAACAAAAGTAAATGAATGAAAATAAATTGTATACAAATGAAGGGATCGAATCAGTTTCCTGTGAGAAACGAAAAAACTATCAATGAAATACAATGGAACAGTCTATTCTAGCACTAAACCCATTGCTCTGTTATATGTATGGATCTGGTTATTGTCCAAGATTTCCTAATTATTTGAACTGGATTTCTCCATATTCACTGATTGGATATCCTTGCTTCTCTCGAAAAACGAGATCAAACCCGACTACACCGTATTCGAACTCTCTTGCAAGATCACGAGTATTTTCTTTCTCAATACTTCACCACATTTCTGATTGTGGCCGGAACTTTGCTTTACCTTCTGGGTTTCATAAAGTTTCTACTACTTAATTAGTGGCTCGACCTCGGATCTAATAGGTTTTATCCCTTCCATGATTAGATCTAAGCTAACACGGGGATTGGAACTTTATAAATTAAGGTGAACTCTACGATTATTTATATTATTAAATACACCCTCGACTTCAATTATGAGCGAATGGGATTTATAAAATGAACTTCGGATCTCGTGATTCGTCGATGGTAGTCGAACATACCCGAAGAATGCTCTACCGACTCTTAGGAATCTCGGAGTCTACGTACATGCGAGGAGAGCATCTGGATATCGAGTAAGATACACTCCCTCGAAATTTGGTATTAGGTGCTACCATTGAGACTTATCCATTCAGCGATCACCAGATTAAGTAAGAATCGAGACGAGTTAATTCTCCATAATTGTGCGAAGTGTAACTAAATGTAAATCAAATCCAGAGCGGAGAATTTGCGCTCTGATTCTTGCATTGCGAATTAAAATGAAATCTCTTGATCACGTCACGACCAAGCTGTAATTGCGATAAAGCGAGAATAAATGAATTCAAAAATTTATGCAGATTTCATAAATTTTAGAGCGGTAATCTTGAGAAAAATAATAGATCTAAAATCTAAGCTCTACTCTCATCTCTGCACGATTCGCGATTCAAAACCAAAAAAATAAAATTAAAAAATTAAAAATTAAAATTAAAAATCAACTCTAAAATATACAGCAAAGTTCCTCTTCTTCTCCCTTTTAAGGTAGCGAAGACTAGAAACTACTTTACTCTTACAGCTATCTATTTATACTATAAAAAGAATGCAAAAGTAGATCTAAAATGCTCCGGTGGAAATCCAAGAAAAAGTCGACTCAACGTCTATGTCGCGACCTCAAGTTGATGTCGACATGGACATGTCTTGATTGCTCGTGATCAATCGCGACTTCTTTCTTTAAGTTGCAACCAGTTTGTCTTGCAAATGCCTTTGATCAGTGTCCATGACATCGTTTGTGGTCGCGACCTCTTTTGCTCAGTGTTCATTTAGTGTTGATGTCGTGACCTCAATTCACGTGTTGCGACATTGTCTTCCTATTCTTCCGGCCACGGTGCGACATCAGTTTTAGGTTCGCGACCAATTTCTTTGTTTGTATGATGACTTCATGTGGTGACTTTGATTCCTTGGTATGATCGTGTTGAGTGGTCTTCTTTGCTTTCATATCTTTGATTTTATGTCGTGACCTCATGGTGATGTCACGACCTCTTTTCACTTCCCATTTCTTTTCTTGAGTTGCAACCTCGGTTTCTACTTTGCAGCTATTTCCTCTTTCCACCTATTTTCAGTCATAGCCTCGGTTACACGTCGCGACATCAATTTCTTCTGCTTTCGACTTTTCTTCCAGTCAGTGACCTTAATGAGTGAATTAGCGACATCATTTACGATCCTTGACTTGTGAAGGTCGCCAAGGATTCGATTCTGGCAAATGCTTCTATTTGGCTACAGTTCGCGACCTCCTTCGAGCTACATCTTTAGTTTGCACCTTAAATCTTCTTGTTTGTATGTCGCGACATCGGAGTGATGTCGTGACACGAAATGGAGCCTTTATTTAAGCGGTTCTGACCTCTTTCTTTTGCAAAAACCTCTCTTGTGGCTTCATAGACGGATCCTTGTCACGACCTCAGAGTGGTGTCGCGACATCATTTCTTTTCAGTTGGTGTCGCGACATCAAAGTGATGTCGCGACATGAATTTCTTCCCTTGATTATTTCCTTTAGTCACCGACCCGCGTTTTCTTTGTCGCGACCTCTTATTCAGTCAACTGCTTATTTTGTTGAGTTTTCTATTTAATAACCGAATGGCTGTTGATGTCGTGACTTGGAATTGCTGGCAACTGAGCATTCCTGTCGCGACTTAAATTTTTATTTGTGACCTCGGTCTATAGCTGCTTAATTTGGTTTCTTACGATTTTTACTTGCTAAGATTTGAGTTTTTCTTGTATTTTCTATGAGTAAAAATTTGAGTTAATCATCCACTTTTCTGCAATTAAATCACATTTATCTCGTAACATACTCAGAAAAATGGATTAAAAATCTAATGAGTTTTTGGACTCATCACACAGCGGAGGCATGATGAATTATGGATTATAGTGAACCGGCTCACTAAGTCGGCACACTTTCTAGCGATGCAGATGACCTTGACACTGGAGGAATTCTGCAGGTTGTGTATATAGGAGATAGTATGGTTACATGGAGTACCAGTATCCATAGTATCGGATCAGGACCCTAGGTTTACGACTCATTTTTGGGAGAGTTTTGATTAGTGCCCAAAAAGTGCTATTTTGAATCCTATTTATTATAGGTTTTGAGTGCTTTTTGTATACTAATCATTCTAATTAACCAGGTTACGTTAAGGTCCCTCTTTATTTCTTGATCGCATTTTTGTGACAAATTTTGCGAGTTTTGCGAGCTAATCAGCCTGACATTGATGAGTCGATCAAACATGAAGAATTCGAGTCAAACTCGACATCATAGATCAAAGACGAGAGGAAGAAGAGTAGAAAATAGAAGAAAAATGAAGTAGGAAGCAGTAAACGATAACCCGGTGAGGAGCAGTCTTTGAAATTTCGCTCTGTTGGAATTTTCGTTATCATAGCGAATTACTGTTATAGCGAAAATTTCAATTCGCTATGACTGAATTTTAAAACATGATAAGTAATTTTCTGTATGATGAAAATCCTTTGTATAGCGAAAATTATGCGCTCTTGTTTTTGATCAAGCGGCTGGATTTGGTTTTCTCCTTTCTACCCTCTTTAGTAATTTTGTTATTTCATATTGTTTAGTAATTCCTTTTCGAGCATATATAAGCCTCGGTCGTAACAAATGGACATCAATCCTTTATAATAAATTTTGGAGCTTGACTCTCTAGTTTCTGCTTCTTCTCTCTTAGTTCTTGAATTCTTTTAGTTTTAGCATTTCTAAGACACTCCTCACGAGGATGACAACTCGAGAGGATGCTTAGCTAAACCTCTTCCTCCTTGAAGAGGAGGGAGTGGCAGCTAGGATTTGAAGTATTGACGGTCCCTTTATTTTAACGCAACGCATTTATGGGTATTTATGTTCTATTTCTCACCTTAGGTTAAAATCTTCTAGGCACACCCTCACTAACATGTATTTAGCAAGCTTTTTGGTTACAGTGGATGCTTATCACTAGATTCCCTGTTATCCAGTTAGTTGTTTCCTATTAGTTACTGTAGGGTAGGTTTTTGAGATATAATATCACTGTTAGGAATATTTTTGCCCAGTTAAATGCTATGTTTTAAAAGGGAAAATCATAGGGTCTAGGTTTTAAAGCTAAATGAGAAGATCCAGGTTCGAAATGACTATATGTCATGCTCCCCCAAATGCGAGAAAAGACGAGGACATGTTAGTTGCCTTAAAACCCTAAACTAGTGGTCAGAACTTCAAGGGTTCTATTTTACATTTTTCTTATTTTATTTTTAACTGTGAACAATGATCCCCTATTTTACGAACCCAAAATCCCGAATTTAATTCACAGGTTTGACTTCACTTAAATCATTTGTACAAAGCTCATCCTGTGACCTAGAGCGCTATCTTTGCATTAGCTTAAACTCTGGCGATGGGAGAAAAATTAGGATATAAATTTTGTTGATTCAGGATCACCTGCGTGGCACGAATCAAATGGTGCATATCTGGGGATGGTGCTAGAATTACGTGACAAGCTGTGGAACGTGATCCTCATCACAAGTATTGGTGAATTTCTTTTATATTTCACTGTCATTTTTTTTATTTTATTTTCATTTCATATAAAATATAAAAAAAAGAGGAAAAGTTGATGCAAGATTGTTTTGTGTTGTCTTGTGTTGCCTGTTTTTGCTGTAGGATTGCATGTTCCAGTGGGCTTGAACTAGAATCAAATGGAACACCTAAGGGGAGAACAATATAGTGATACGTAGGTAACCCTAGAGCATACATGATGAGGACTACGAGGGCCTTCCATGGCGGTGGCGACAACTTTGTGAGAGAAATCGAGCCAATGTAGGTCTATGAGGGAATATCAGAACCCGATGGGCCCAGTCACGCCCATAGTGTTATCGACTTATGCATCTTCTCCACATCACGGTATGCCTCTTTGTCTCGACCTCAACCACCTGACCAATCTCCCCGAGTTGAAATGACAATTCTAGACCTTGGCGGTAGGTGATGCTGTGGAAGGACAAAAGAAATTCAATGCCCAGTGAGTCCACCAATCCATCTTTTGTGGAGAACCTAGACAAAAAAATTAGATGGGCTTGAAGTGAAATGGATAAGAAAATTGATTACTGCATTACTCCATCTCAGGCACGCCCGATAACATGGTCATCGAGAAGTGCGGAGGAAGGGTGCGACTACTTATTTATTTTTGGGTGAAACCGGGTTATTTCCCTAGCGACCGGGAGAATTGAAGAGGAACAATGACTCATCTGAGGCGCCTGATTAGGTGTAGTATATGGGCCGTGGAAAGAAGAATCCTTCCATGTTAGTGAGGAAAGTAATGGAAAGGAAGCGAAGAGCCGAAAGCCAGCTACTTGAGCACGATAGCCCATTGTCGTCTCTAGACCCGGTGTATACCTGTTCAGCAGCACAATTCACACCGACCTGATTCACCTTGAAGCACCACCACGAGGCCACCCCATCCTTTGCTTGTCTTTGCGAAACATTCTAGAAAATTAGTGGCCTTGTTCGAGGCCTTTGCCTTTACATGAGCCTAAGCGGTACAACTCATACGCATGGCCACAGTGGATGGTTCGGTCTTGGTTGAATTTGGAGCTCCAGAACCTCGACATTTCGCTCCCCCCTCCCCACTTTTGTTTAATTTTTCTTGTTTTGTTTTATTTTATCGTATTTTATTTTGATTTCATTAATTTTCTTATTAGATTTTCTCTAATTTTAGTTAATTCTTGTTTTTAGATTAATTTTTACTTTTACGCATTTTTCTTAATTTTTGTATTAATTTTTGGTTGTATACAGAATTTTGAAGCCAATTGAAGAAATGGGAAACGACGGTAGGAGCGGGTAAATTTATGGCTGCAATGGTTAAACAAGTCTAGAGAAAATGGGAAGTGGAAATTTTCGAAAATTTGGTGTTGATGTCCCAGTAGACAAAATAGTGCATAGTGAGTTTAAGAAAAAAAAAACGTTTTTATTATTATTATTATTATTTATTTTATTTTATTTTATTTTTTTTTTAAATTTTGTCTCAAAAAAAAATCTCTCAAAAACAAAAAGTTTTTATTTTTATTTTTATTATTTTATTATTATTATTATTATTTTAATTGTTTTATTTAATTTTTTTTTTCAAAAAAAAAATTCACTATTACACATAGCGAAAATTTCGCAAACATTGCGAATTTTTCGTTATGATAGATTTTCGCTATCATAGCGAAATTTCGCTATGATAAATGAAATTTTCATATAATATTGTTTTCTTCTGATTTTGTTTTATTTCATTAACAAATCAGGAACTCGTTTTAGGCGTTTTTGATGCCTTTGGAAGCTTAGAGAGTGTAGAATCCAAATATGTGGAAAGGGCACTTTTGAAATTATTATGAAGGTGTAATTCAGGTATCATTAGTCGAGCACCTGCTGCTTTTATTTCTCCTAACTTGTTCATTTGAAGCCCAAGCAAGTGAATAAGGTGTCGATGGAGAAAGCTTGCAAATATCCTATCAACAATCCTCTCATCAAAAGGAGGAGGTAGCACTTTCTCCCTAAATTTCCAATCTAAGACCTATTTGGACTTTGAGATGTTTGGGTTGGGGAGAGTTAGCGAAAAAGTGGCTTTGTATTTATGTTTTGTTACTATTTTGAGTAAGCCCATTTTGTGATGTTCGGTGGCTTCTTGGGTTCCCTTTATAAGGCTGTTATACTATACAACTTACTTTTTTCAAAAATTTGGACCCATTTTCTGACCAAAATTTTTGTGTTTTGCACAGCTCATAGTTTGAAAAATTGAAACTTTGTCAATTCTATTGATGTTAGATTGGTTCCATGCCTAGTGAGCGGATGATTAGTTGAATTATTGCTGCTTTCAACCTTTTCTTCCACCTTTAGCTAACCACACCACAGTGCACATCGGGGGTTTCTTGATAACTTTTGAAAAAGCTGCTGGCCTCCCAAGCGCCTTAATAACCTACCCTAGTTTCGTTGACCTGCCTTTAATAGGTTAAGGACCCCTATGGATAGAAGGCCAATGCGTCTTGAAAAAAGAAAAAGAAAAAGAAAGAAAGTGCAAGCGCTTTGCCTTGAAGCAGAACACCGGTCGAGGGTTTATGGTGAGAGCAGCTAAACTGGTGCCATAAACCTTCAGCGGTTGGGTCGCTGGAGCTTAGTGTTAGCTACATGGGTGGATGGGTGGAGTTTAAGCGAGTTGTAGGTCTTCGGAGTTTAAAAATCATTCGAAAGTCAGGTGACCTGAAGAGTTAGTGGTCGAAAGATCCTCATGACTTGGTACCCTAAGCCTTAATTGGTTGGGAGTCATCGGTAGATCCCCGTTACATGGACTTTAATGAGGTCGATTCCTCAGCATTGCACCCTACAACACAAAAATAATTGTGGAATAAGAGGTGGGGTCCTGATCTATTTAGGTTGGTTAGCATGCTAGGTTGTGGTAGCTAGGTTGGGAGAGTGACGATTTGCTTGATTTATTGTTGAGAGATGATCAAACAAAACACTTAGATTTTGGTGGAAGTTCCTGGTTGATTCACCGAGATGGCGGCTCTTTTGATACTCAATTTTGTATGGCATTCATTATCTCAGGATAGTTATTGGGCAAGGCTTTGATGATTCTTACTTAGGGTTAGGCATTACTCATTCACGACCTTTTTGAAATACCATTTTTTTGAACGTTATTTTGTTATTGTTTTGTATGTTCTCTCTTTTTTTCTTTCTTTCATTGCTACGGGACTAGCAATGTGTAAGTTGGGGGGTGTGATTAGTGCCCAAAAAGTGCTATTTTGAATCCTATTTATTATAGGTTTTGAGTGCTTTTTGTATACTAATCATTACAAGTGTAGATTTACGTGGGTCCCTCTTATTCCTCTTGATTGCATTTTGTAGCAAATTTTGCAGTTTTTGCGAGCTAATCATGCCAACATTGTTGAGTCAATCCAAACATGAAGAATTCGAGTCAAACTCAACATCATAGATCAGAGACCAAGAGGAAAGAAGAGCAGAAAATAGAAGAAAAATGAAGCAGGGAGCAATGGAACAGTAGCCAGTGAGGAACAGTGCTGAAAATTTCGCTACGCTGGAATTTTCGCTATCATAGCGAAAATTACTGTGCATAGCGAAAATTTCAATTTTCGCTATGATAGCGAAACTTCTCTATGGTAGCGAAAATCACTGTGTATAGCGAAAATTGTCTGCTCCTGTTTTTGATCCAAACGACTCCTTTTTGGTTTTTCTCCTTTCCTACCTCTGCTGTAATTTTGTTGTTTCCTTGTTTGTAATTTCCCTTTTACGAGCATATATAAGCTCGATGCAGCAACAAATGGACATCAATCACTTCATAATAAATTTTTTGGAGAAGCTTCCGGCTCTCCTAGTTCACCTTCTTCTCTGCTTCATTTTCTTCCCTTTCTTTTCCATTTTCTCGACTGCAAAACGCCTCCTCGGGGATGTGACTCGGAGGATGCTTAGCCTTCCTCCTTGAAGAGGAGGGGCTGCTGACTTCAGTTTGGGGTAAGCGACGGTCCTCTATTTTTAACGCATCGTTTATGGGTATTTATGTTCTATTTATAGGTTAAAATCTTCTAGGCGCACCCTCAACAACATGTATTTAGCAAGCTTTTTGGTTACGGTGGATGCTTATCACTAAGATCCTTTGTTATCCAGATAGTTGTTTCCTATTAGTTCTTGCGGGGGTAGAGTTTTGAGATATGATATCACTTGAATTAGGAATATTTTTGCCAGTTAAATGCTATGTTTCAAAGGGATAATAATAGGGTCTAGTTTAAAGCTAAATGAAGATCAGGTTCGAAATATTTATATGTCATGCTTGATGCGAGAAAAGACACGAGGACATGTTAGTTGCCTTAAAACCTAAACTAGTGGTGAAGGCTTCAAGGGAGGTTACATTTTACATTTTTTCTTATTTTATTTTCAGCTGAACAACCAATCCCCTGTTTTTACCCCGAGCCCCGAAGTCAGGTGAATTCCACGGTTTTGACTTCACTTAAATCATTTTAATGCGAAGAAAACCCGTCCACGTGTTCGACCACTGAAGCGATTATCTTGCGGTAGCGATACGGTGGGAGGAAGAATAGGATATAAATTTTGTTGATTAGGATCACCTGCGTGCCGCGAATCAAGTTTCAGTGAGCCATGGGGACACATTTGATCATGAGCATAACTTTTCATCTTCGGACCGGATGAATTCGATCGGAGAAGACCATCACAGTATTAAGGACATGTTGCGAGCATCGTCCTGAGATCTTAAATTATTTGGGGAGGAGCACTTGCCCTTGAAAGTGGGTCGCCTATAACAACAGTTATTAGGTGAGTATACAGATGGCACCCTATAAGGCTTTATATAGGAGGCCATGTCGATCCCCAATTTGTTGGACAGAGGTGGGAGAGAGTTCCATCACTGGTCCGGATCTTATTAGAGACACCTCGGAGAAGGTGTGTTTGATACAGAAGCGCCTTCTTACGGCTGAAGTCGGCGGGAAGAGCTACGCCCGACGACGGCGTCGGCCTCACAGAGTTTGAGGTGGGTGATCACGTCTTCTTGAAGGTGATGCCTAAGAGGAGGTGGTCGGATTCAGCAAGCAAGGAAGGCCCCAGCACTAAGGTATATTAGGCCTTGAGGTACTCGAGGGTGGGAACCTGATGCATATCGGTTAGCTACCCGAGTTCATCAAGTGTCCATAGGTGTTCACGTCTCATGTTCGAGAGAAATATACTCCAGATCCAGCTCATGTAGTGGATTAGGGAGAGATTACTATTGACATTTATGGGACCTTCAAGGAGGGACAGTATATATAGATAAGCCCAGGGATAAGGTTTTTGTGGCCCTTGAGGCGGGTGCGGTTTAATAAAAGTGTTATGGTAACATCGAGGAGTGGAGGAAGCAATGCGAGAACGCGAGCACACGATGTGCGCCACATATCCTTTCCTATTTGAGGACGAAAGTGCATGGTTTAATATTTGGCATTAGAATGTTACTACATATGCATGTGTTTGTGTGTGCTAGTATGTGTGGTGAGACGAGAGTGCAGTATCAGGGAAGAATGTAAAATCCGGGAAAATTAAAAATTTTCAAAAATGGAAAAATGATTATAAAAATAATAAATTATCAAAAGGGTTCAAGGAACCCTAGAAAATTCTCTAGATCTCGGATGATGAAGCAATTTCTTGTAGTTAAATTAGGTCTCGCGAAATCTAGTGACTAAGAAAGTTTCGTCGAATTCGAGATAAATTGGAATATTTTATGATTTTCTAGGTGATAAGTAGTCGGTGACTTGAGGGACGATTTTGTGAATTTTGGAAGTCGAGGAAATGGCTTGAAATTTAAGTTCTCGTTAAAATAAGTAGGCGAAAAGAAATAAATTGTTTCGGGATAGAAACGGACCCGAATAAAGCAATATGAACCATGTATTCAAAATAATAATAATAATAATAATAATAATAAAAGATAAAAACAAAAAAAAAATCAAAAGGAGAAAGGAATGGTCGGGAGAGGGGGAGAGAGAGCGTCAAGAGATTTTTTTTTATTATTCTCTTTGCTTCTTTCTCATATTTAAGAAAATCGGACCATAGGTTTTCGTCGGGGCTGAAGGCAAAGTTGATCCATGCAGCGAGGGCTATGCGTGGGTACCAAAATCTTGGAGTTTCATCAAACTCCACGAGGTAGGGAATTTTCCTACTTGTGTTATTTCCAGTTTAAAGGTCATTTAATGGCTTGAAATTGGCTTAGAGGTCGTAAAAGGCCTTAAATTTCAGTCCTCAAATTTTTGGACTGAGTGTAGAAATTTTTAGGAATTTTTGGGACTATTTTTGGACAATCCGGGTTGAATTTTGGGAATGTTTTTAGACAGTCCTAGCTAAATTTTTGGGACGGTTGTCAGACAGTCCAGGCTAAAATTTCAGGACTGTTTTCGAGTAGTTTTGGACTCAGTTCGCGTTTAGTTTTGATCCCGAGAGTGATGTCTATGGGTGTTGTGGTGTGTCTTGCATCGATAGTCGGTGACAGGCAGAGTAGAGGACAGAGGTATCTTTGTTTTATGTGGTCAGATTTAGACAATTTTGTGTGTTATTGTTGTAAATTATTAAATAACATGCTAGCGTGTAAAAAAACAAATCATGTTAATATATGCTATTTGATGTATTAACGTGGATTGCATGGATGTAAATTATATGTAAAAATTATAATTGTCCTTTCATGTAGTACTCATATATACATGTAACATGAAGGAAAATGCATTGGCATCATGCATTTCATATGCACGGTCACATCGCGTCGAGTCGGGTGTGTGTGCATGGTACTGTTATTCACCATTCTTGGTGAATGTGTGGTGAGCTTAGAAATGAGACAACGTCCAAAATTGAGACTCATGGGTTGGGTAAAACAATAATAATTATGAATCACGTGTGTTTGGGTAAAGCAAGATGGGGTAGATCCCCCCCCCCCCCTCCCAGGGTGAAAGACCCAATTTTTATTCTTAGTCAGACATATGGATCCGGTGATGAAAGTTCGCGAAAGTGTCCTGGTCGCGACCCCGAATAACCACGGGATTTGATAAATTAAAATTGGAGGGTAGGCGATGGTTTAAGTCATTGGGTGAAACACCCGATATTAGTTTTTCACCACTTGGCATTGCGCGGTGTGAGGGGAGTCTGTCGGGACTCGGGTTGTGTGGGCATGAGGAATATCTCATGCATGACCGCGGAACATTCCATATAGGATTGCATTATTTATATGGAATATGGTTTGATATTTGTATATGCGCCATTGCATGTGCATTTTAGGCAGGAAGTAGCTCTTGTAGGAGAATTTTCTCACGGGCATTGCTCATCCTGGATTATTGGGACTCACTTTCGGTGCGGGGGTGTATTGGGAGGCAGACTCCAGAAGCGAAACAGTGATTATGAAGAGAAGGTCGACATGTGGCCTTGATGTATGTAAAAGAATTGTAATTAAATTTTTTTTAGGCTATTGTATAAATAGTCGGATATGTAATTATGGTAGAGGGCCATGATCGGACTCTTATGGGTAATCATTAACTAGTAATTTTCATATTTTTATTTAAATATGAATGAATGAGTCATTAAAGGACTTATTGAGGTAGTGCCGGAGTAAACTATATTAGAACAAGCTAGTTTTAATATATGTATGTATAAGAGTGTTAGAAATAAGCTCTTATGGATTACTTGTTATACGAGGTTGTATGTTTGGTGAGCTTCACGAATAAGGAGACTACGCAGATTTTATGAAAATATGGATCCAGATAAATGGGACACAACCATGTGGTATCGGATAACCTGAAATCCACGAAATTCCCGCAGAGTTGTGGGTTGTCAGCGGGACCTAGGATTTGGGGGTGTCCACCCAGAGTTTCCATATACAATTACGTATAGGGACATTCTAGTGGGAGTTTTATGTGATTCTATATACCCACAATGCATCATCGATTTATAGACTAGTCCTTCACAGCGCATTAACTATTTTAATCGAAATTTTCTTGAAATCCTCACTATTAGGAAATTTCGGTTGTCCATTTGATTGAGGATGATAAGCCAATCCCATTAGATGTTTGATTCCATATTTGCTCATGAGTTTTGCAAAATGGCTTCCCTCATCATTAATGATTATTCTGGGTGTTCCAAATCTGCTCAAAATGTTTCTTTGTATAAACCCAACCATTGTGATGGCATCTGTTTATAGGACAAGAAACATTTACTTCCGCCCATTTGGATACATAATCCCTGGTAGGAGGATGTACATATTGTAAAATTATGATGCAAAGGTCCACAGCTAAGTCTATTCCCCATACATAAATCTGCACCACGGAGAATTCCTTGCAAAGGGCATTTCATTTTTAAGCAAGTTTCCATTCTCGACAAGCATCACAATGTTTCACCCATTCAAAACAGTCTTTGAATAGAGTAGGCCAATAAAATCCTGATTGGAGAATTTTTTTGGGTTGTCTTGTCTCCTAGAAAGTGTCCTCCATATGGTGATGCATGATATTGCTCCATGATACCACCTTATTCTGTTTCTGAAACACATCTCCTTATGATCATATATGCTCCTCTTCTATACAATAGTGGGTCATCCCATATATCTGATACACTGTCAGGTTCTTAATTTCCTCCTCTCCTGGTAGCTGAATTCAATTGGCATGACCCTGAAGCTAAGTAATTCCATGATATACGCATACGGGGTGTTTGTATTGATCGCGTAAATAAGTACGCTCATCGGGGAAAAATTTATGCTATCTCTGTTCCCTTTTTTGTTCCAGCTATTCTCTCTAATCTAGATAAGTGATCTACTATCACATTGTCACTACCCTTTTTATCTTAATCTCAAGATCAGACTCTTGCAGCAGTAACACCCACCTGATCAGTCTTGGCTTGACATCTTTGCCATTAGATATTTAATTGCAACATGATCAGTGTGTATCACACAACATGGGACCCCATTATATAAGGCATGAATTTTTCACAAGAAAACACCATTGTCAGCATCTCCTTCTCTGTGGTGGAGTAGTTTTCTTATGCCTCATTGAATGTTTTGTTGGCATAGTATATGACCTTGATTATCTTTTCAGTTCTCTGTTCTAATACAGCTCCCATTGCATAATCACTGGCATCAGACATAATTTCAAATTCGTTGTTCCAGTTTGGTGTCAACATGATGGGAGCTGATATTAATCTGGATTTAATTTCCTCAAATACATATCTGCATGATTCATCAAAATCAAAATTTGCATCTTTTTCCGGTGATC
The DNA here is from genome assembly GCA_016808115.1 of Tetrastigma voinierianum. Taxonomy (NCBI): domain Eukaryota; kingdom Viridiplantae; phylum Streptophyta; class Magnoliopsida; order Vitales; family Vitaceae; genus Tetrastigma; species Tetrastigma voinierianum. The sequence continues at coordinate 194,574 of JAEQBH010000952.1, forward strand.
TACCCATGATGGCTGATTTTTTGAAAAATCTTTAATGAATCTTCTGCAAATCCGACATGTCGAGGGAAGCTTCTTATTCCCTTCAACGCTGGTGTAGGTGACATGAGTTTTATAATAGTAATCTTTGCTCGGTCTACTTCCAATCCAGGCATAAATCACGTACTTACTAAGCAATACCTTGATTTACCATAAAATGACATTTTCCCGATTTAAAAGTTAGATTCTTGTCTTGGCACCTCTAAAGTGCGTTGCTAAGTTTCTCGAGCAAATCATCAAAGCTGGATCCATAAGTGAAGTCGTCCATGAGATATTTCACCAACCTCTTCCCCCAGTCAGAAAATATAGACATCATACATCTTTGAAAAGTGGCAGGAGCATTACATAATCCAAATGGCATCCTTCTAAAGGAAAATGTGCCATAAGGACATGTAAATGTTGATTTCTCCTAATCCTCTGGGGCTATTGCAATCTGGTTATAACCAGAATATCCATTAAGAAAACAGTAATGGGAGTGCCTTGCTAACTTGTCTCAACATTTAGTCAATGAAAGGTAAAGGATAACGGTCCTTTCTGGTAGCAGTGTTAAGTTTCTTATGTCTAGCCAAACTCCATCTGTCACGAGTTCTTTATAGGAATCAATTCATTCTTCTCATTTCTGATCACAATGAATCATCCCTTCTTTGGAACCACATGTATTGGGCTTACCCAAGGACTTTCTGAGATTGCATATATAAACCCTGCATTTAGCCATTTTAGCACTTCTTTTCTTACTACTTCTTTCATTACTGGATTCAACCTCCTCTTATGCTCTACAGAAGTTCTAGCATTCTCCTCCAACAGGATCTTGTGCATACAGATTGGTGGGCTGATTCCCAAGCTATTGCTTCTCTATATTTTATGAGAGTCTCCAACAGTTTTTTCTCTTCCAGCCTAGTTAATCCAGCTAGAATGATAACTGGCTTTCCTTTTTTTGGTTGCGAAAAGGCATACTTCAAATGTTCAAGTAATTCCTTGAGTATCAAACCCTCTGAGATTTTGTTTTTCTTCACAACTTTTCTTCATGTGATGGACCTTTAACACACCAGATTTCTCAATCTTGAATCACCGAATCTTTAAATTTAAAATTGGAGTTAGAACTTCAACTTCATGATGCCAGAGATCTGGAAATTCATCTCATTCTCATTCGATGATTTAAATTACAAGCGATATTAGTTAGGAACTACGGGAATTTTGTTCCTGGGAGAACAGATCAGCACTCTTTTGAGTTTGGTTGTTTCAAGCTATGATTGAGATTGAAGTGCCTTTGCTTCATCTCAACCACAGTGGTTCCTTTTTTCCTGTATTCGATTATTTGCCTGTTGCGAGAATGGTCTTCCTAATAGCAGTGGGATTTGTTTGTCTTCCTTCATATCAATGACCACAAAGTCCACTAGAAAGACAAATTTCCCCATTTTGATCAGCACATCTTCAAGGATGCCCTCAGGATGAGCCAATGTTTTATTTGCCATCTGTAGAGTAATGGTTGTGGGAGTGAGCTCCCCCAAACTTAATCTTTGAGCAGAGACGAGGAGGCATAGTGTTGATCTTGGCTCAGTAATCACCGTGCTTTACCTATATCGATCCCCCGATCTTGCCGGGGTATAGTGAAGAATTTCATTTAGATCCTACCTTTTATCTAATTTTTAAGTCTTTTGTATCTTTGTAGTTGTAGGTTGTTGTTAGGCTCACTATCCCTTCCTCAGTAATCTTCCTCTTTTTGCTCAATATATCTTTCATGAATTTTGCATACTGAGGCATTTGAGTTAATGCCTCAGAGAAAAGAATGTTGATATCTAACGTCTTAAACATGTTTAAGAATTTAGAGAACTGCTCCTCTAGCTTTGCTTTTGCAATATTTGAGGGAATGGAAATGGAGGATTGTAAGCCTTAACTTCTTCCTTCTTTCCTTGCTGATTGGGTTGCATTTCTATTGTTTTATTTTTCTCAGTAGTTCCTGAATTGTGCTACTCAAGTTCCTCTCCTATTTCTACTTATCTCTTTTCCTTAGTGTCCTTCTTTTCACTTCTCCTTTCATCTAGCTCTCTGTATTCTCGAATTCTGCATACAATCCTTGGAAACTCTACACGGCAGGCAGGTTGCCTATCGTACCTCCAGATTCTTCAAAGAGGCATTAGTGTTTGTTTGAAACATAGCCGTGTTTGCTTGGAAGTTGTTAAGGTCAGAAAATTTCTTTTCATGCAGATTCAAAATTCTTTTGTTTTCTGACATGAAATGAAGCGTTGATCTTGAAGAGTTGGGTCCTTTTCGGCCTGATGCTCTTCTCTCTGTCCCTCTGTATTGTTCTTGGAACTGGCACGAGCATGAAGCATTAGTAATTCTATCAGGTCTGAGGCCACTGTTGTGCTCCTCCACCATATGAAAATTTTTCATAGTTCCTCAGTGTTGGTGTATAGTGTGTTGGCAAGTTGGGGTTAGGCTTGAAGTGATAACTTCTTTGCTCATTTATATACTTGGTCTCCTTAACTTGGTAGGGCTCTTCTCTAACTAGTTCCTTAGCACTTCTTCTACTTCTTTCTTATATTGATCCCATTTCATGTGCAGTGTGCATTCTTCTTTCATTGTTTCCTAGTTTGTTCATCACTGCATCCAGCTTTGCTTCTATGATTGTCATTCTATCAAGCCCAATAAGACCATTTCCTTTCATCCTGTTGCTGCTCCCTAAGGCTTCAAATGGAGCCTGGTAGTTGCATTGCTTGGCAAAGTCTTCAATCAGTTCCCTTACCTCATTTGCACTTCTTTTAAAAGCTTCACAACAGGATGCATCAATTATACCCTTGGAGGAACAATTCATGGCATGATAGAAAATATCCATCTGAGTGGTTAGGTCTATTCCATGCATAGGACATATTTTTAGCAATCTTTTGAATCTCTCTCATGCAATGTAGAGACTCTGTCTTCCCTTACTTGAAAGAATAAATTATTTTCCTCTTCTCTCATTAGTTAGAATTTAGAGGGAAAAATCTACTCATGTATGCCTCCACCAGTTCTTCCCAGTGTTCCGCGATCTGTGGCGGTGAGTCCCCGAGTTCTTGACATGTCTCAGTAGAAAATGAGAATAGTTGAAGCTTCCGATTACATGCGGTCTCACCTCGTTCAACTTGAAATTTGTGTTGCCATCCTCATGAATCTCCCTAGGTGCTCGTGGGATCTTTAGGAGTGGCTGTGTGAACTAATGTTGCTGCACCATTAATCAAAGCTGGCTTCGGCTGAATTATTGCTTCAATCGGAGGTTGTCTCACATGCAGTACTCCTCTTGGATAATAGGCCTCAAAATTCCTCCATAGTGTTAGGCACAAGGTTTCTCTACTTCTTCTTCTTCTTGGAATAGCACGCAATCTTTCTCTACGATTTGTCATATTTCCTGGGTCTGCCTTGTTAGTTCTTCTCAGGTGCATAGTTCTCTTAATTTTACAGTGTCGAACTATGGTCACCTTACGGCCTTCTATGCATTTAAATTCTTCCTAAAAGTAGAAACACACTGAGATCAAATGGAGTCAGTGATATCAAAAAATTTATATCTGTTTAGGCTTCCAAAAATATAAGTGGCTTATTCAGCCACTGCTGTTAAAACTATTTTTGTTGTTTTTCTAAAATTTTGTAAAAACAAAGAAAAATGTCCAAATTAGCATTTCTCTCTTTTGTCAAAACATTGATTTTAAAGCTCCTTCGATCCTGGCATTTGGCACAAAAAACTCGTTGACCATTTTCTTTTTAAGGATCAAATTTTTGCTATTTTATTGCAAAAGAATTTATTATCTAATCCTAGTAAAGACATCAAAACTTGTTAAAATCAAATAGAACATGTAGCTCACTTAAGTAAAAATGGTTTGTCATTGAATTCATTGAAGATTTAGTTTGGTCAAAGAATTGCTGCAAGTGCACCAGTCGTTAGTAATAAAAGTGGACTATAAATTCGGGATATCATTCCACAGGAGATAAAAGAATTTAAAGTTCAACTACCTAACAACTCAAGTTCCACACTATTTGAATTACCATTTCCTTACTTCAATTTTCAGTAACCTAACTATAATTCTACTATTTAAATTTCTACATCTATAACAAAAGGAAAATTTAAAATCTTAGACCTAACTGGATTGAACCAGATTATTGCTGGAAGTAGACACTGGGATTTCAATGCTGTGAAATAATCAATTCCTGTAACATAATCTAATTCTATTCTTTCATGGATTGGAATATGAAAATGTCAAGAGGTAAGTTAGTATAGTTTGGATCTTTCCCTTAACCATACATTTCATTGATTAGAAAGTCATGTTCATTTCTGAAACATGTATCTAACCAATTACTTGTAATCAAATTTTCTCTGTAAGATCTGGGTATTTTTCTTTTTCAATACTTAATATCCATTTCTTATGACTGCAAATTTCTTTCTTCCCAAAACAGGGCCATTTGCCAGATCTCTAGAAGATGAATGATGTCTCATCCTTGAGATCTTAAAGAGTTCTCTCTTTCCTTGATTAGATCTAGCTAACGGGATCGAGATCGTCCTCGAAGACCCGAGAAATCTCTAATTGATTAAATTGATAGATCTCAACAATTCTCAAACCATGACAAATTGATGGTTATCTAAGTAATCTTTTAGAGCTCATTAGTTCTTGATAATAGTCTAGCATACCCCCTAAGTAATGCATCGATGCTCTCGGGAATCTCGACTCTGTATCCTCGGAGGGCTTCTTGATAAAGCCAGAACCAGTGATCCTTAATTGGGTATAAGTTACTAATGTTAGGAACAATTCATTTCATAAGACAACACCATTCGAATAATTCGAATTTCGATCAGAAATCTCCTTCTAATTATGCGAAGACCATAACTACCATCAGATCTTTCCCAGGAAGTTGGGTTTCAGGCTGAATCACGGTAAACGCTTTGAAATACGTCGGAAATTTCCAATGCAAAATGTAACTGTAATCAACTGAAATAAATAAATTCCAACTTTTATATGGACTTCATTAAATTCAAACAGTAATCGGAATTTATCTTCAACAAAATAGGCTCAACTTCAAAACTTCTTAACAATTCACTGTTTCAAGTCATGTAAACAAATTGAAATCCTACGCTAATTCTAATCGACGAAAAAAAACTAAAGAAAAATAAAATACAAAAAGATTCCTCAGCTCCCCAGATGCTCTGGTTTTCCGCCAACCGACTACCTCACTTTCCTCAAATGTTTCTATTTATAGAGCCCCAGAAGTTTGGGCCTTAAATTCGAGGCTATATTGTGGATCCCCAAAATTCTGGCCCAGATTGCATTCTTGGTCATGACCTGAAAGTGTTGTCACTACAAATTTTAATTCTTTGTTGTAGTTCTCCATTGTAGCATGCAACATTCTATCACGATAGTATTTGTTTCTTCAGCATGTTTATTCTATCGCGATAAAGTTTCCTCTGTCGCGACAAATCTTACTTTGGCTCTTTGCCTTTTACTACAGGGTACATTTATTATTCTATGTGCCATTGTTCTGTGTGTTCTTTGGAACGATTATGTTTTTAGCTTATTGTTTCTATCGCTTAACTCAAATTGTGTCGCGAACCAGTTTCTATGTCGCGACAGCATTTCTGTTAGTTCTTGTTGCAATAATGTTTCTTTTATTGTCAACATTCTGTACTTTGACGGGAAATCTGTCCTTGATAGATCTTGTCTCCTCTTAACTTTGATTTCTTGTACGACTTCATTTTGATGTTGACTACTAGTCTATTGGTGTTGTAGATGTTTTGTCGCGACTGATTTTTATCTCCGCAATAGAGACATTTTGCCTTTAAGCTCATCTTTGTGTCGACCAGTTCTGTTTTGGTGCTAGCAAGACTTTTCTTCTACATGTTGGAGATCTTTGTCGCGAGATGGAAAGTACATCGCGACCTTGTTTATATATGTTCGACGGCTTCTATGCCGCGACCTTAATATCTACGTCACGACGTAAAACTCTCTTGACTTTAAGTATGTCGCGGTGAACTCTTTTGTACCTTGAGGTCAGTTCACTAAGTCAGCATCACTTGTTGCGACTTTGTTTCTTTATCAGGACCAAAAACCTTGTCTTCTAGTGTCGCGACATTTATTACTTTGTCGCAACATAATTTCTTTATACAGTGTCTCAACAGATTTTCCAAGTTGCAATAATCAGTGTCGCCACAGGAGTTTTATGTTGCGACATAGTTTCTACCTTCTATTTTTCCTTATGTTGCAACATAAGCTGATCTGTCATAGTATTCTTCCTGTATTTCTTTTTAATTTCTTGTTGCGACATAGATACCTTATCGTGACCGAGTCTTTACTTCCTTCATGTTTCTATTGTCGCGATAGGAGCTTTTATGTCGCGACAGGTTCCTCCTAGTTTTGACATCCAACATAAGAAACTTTGTCGCAACATTATCTCTCTTTGTCTTAGCTGACTTGCTACATTCTTCTCATGTTCTATAGCAATACGCTGTCATTTGTCGCGACATAGCTCTTCTTCTATATTCAATCCTTTGTGTTGCGACAGAAAAAATATTGTCGTGATAGATTTCCTTAGCCATTTGCTTGAACGTTTGTCGCAACACATAGAACTCTGTCGCAACATAGTCTACTGCAATTTCTCATTTTCTCTTCTTTCTTGCTGAAATTTTCTCCTTTTTGAATTAAAACCTACAAAACACAATGTAGCGACCCCCGACTCGGTTGGCGAATCCGAATCGGATATCGGGTGACGCCCAGCCAAAGCCATTAATCTAATACATTTCATTAATATAAGTGTTTTTGTTCTCAAATCTTTGCGGACGCGATTTCAATTTGGGGCAAGCCCATAAAAATTTACAAATTCAATGCAATTCCTTTACAAAACATGCATTTAACGAAAAAATGGAATTTTTAGTTTTACGACATAATATCAAAAAAAAAAAAGTATATTCGAGATATAGGTACCGTAATTTTGGAGTTGAACTCCTTTGTTTACAAAAAACGATGTCATGCTCAAAAATGATGAGGATGCATGTAATGGGCATACCTTATGAACTCTACGAATGACTTTTTGAGCTCCTCGACCTTGGAATTAAAGCTTTCCAATCACTTTGTTTATCACTCGGTACACAACGATGACTTAAAAACAATAAGAATTTTCATGCTTAGTGGTTCTATACAATTCTCTATTCCATTTCAGTTCAATATAAATCATGCATTTATCAAAATAATGCCTTTATACAATGTCTATGTGTAAAAGATACTTATACAAATACACTTTTTAAAATCATTTTTCGCTTTTCGATGTGCGATTTCACATATGACTATAGAGTCAACATTCACAACCAATTCGATTGAAAGTGAATCTTGTCATATCATTTATTAGCAATGTGATTTCCATTCAATATACAATCTCACATATATTTATGAAACCGACATTCTATGATCGATTGGTGAATCTATTATGTTTATCATTCAGTAGCAATGTGATTTCACATTAAGTAATACAATCTCACAATAGACTATAGAAATTAGCATTCATGACGGATTCAGTTGGTGAATCTAGCCTTGTTTGTCATTCAGTAGTAATGTGATTTCACATTGAACAAATACGGTTATCTTCATGATGAATTCAGTTGGTGAATCCCGTCATGTTGGTCATTCAACAATACATTTGAAATCAATTTACTCATATGCAGTAAATTTACTTATAGTTCAAATACATGCACACATGCAGATATTTGACAAACATTTCGAATACTAATAATTCAAATCAATATATATATATATATATATATATATATAAATTTCTAAATAGAACTTGAAATGGGAATTGAGTCATAGAGGACAGAACAGACAAAGAACAGAGAACAAAGAACAAAGAACAAATCAATTTATCGATCCCATGTCTCTTTCGATACCAATTTAGGTCAAGTTGTCATCTTAGTGGTTGAACGATTAATTTGCCTCGGCGGTGAGGTATGGTATGTTTTTCACTTAGTTTTATCCTTATTTGAACCCTCATTAATAATTTATTAGGGTCCTTAAACTATCGGTGTATGAATACGAGACTTTCGGAACAAAAATCCGAAATTTACTCTTAGTGAAACCGGTGTACACATCGTAAGCGTCTGACGAGTGCCATTTAACACCTCGGCCTCCTGCGACAAGGGCACCCACGCTGTGGCGTAGAGACTCTGCATAACGATGGGTTCCTACTGGCATAACGCCCAATGCTAGAATTTTTTATAATAAGTTTCATTATATATTAAGGTATGAATTGAGCGAACTTGTGTTTTTTAGGAAAATTGATAAATTGACAAATTATGAAATAGCAAATTTAGTGACCAGGAATTTAAGCACAAAAAAAAAAAAAAAAAAACAAGGATAAAATTGGGAAATCTCCGCAAGGGATATAAAAATCAAAAGAGAGTAGAGATGAGTACAATAGAATTAAAACAAATTGATTTGCAAAAATTAAAAGGTGAAGAGACTTAGTTGCAATTTGAGACATGGGAGTATAAAAGGGAGGAGATAAGACCAAAATTCGTATTTGGTACTCGATTTACCCATGCTTAAGCGATGTGAGAAAGAGAGCAAAGAAAACATAGGGAAGAAGAGGAAGGAAGAGGAGAAGAAGAGAAGAAGAGAGAAGCCCAGTCAAGCAAAAGGTATGGAACTTTGGATTTTTTTGTATGGAACTTTGGACTCTTGTAGAATTTCCATACAATTATGATTAGTAGCTTGCTGAATCTAGGGTTTGATAAAGTTCATCCCGACATGAGTTCCTTGTTGGTATTTGATTTCTTTTCTAGGGTTTGATAAGTTTCATCCTAACCCCGAATGTAAGGTGGGTAAAACCCCGAATGTCTGAAATACATGGAATCCTCCTTTGAGGTTGGATTTATGGATTAATTGTAAAAACCAAAGGAGTTAGGTTAGCAAACCTAATAAATCCTTGTATTTGGTAGGTGTATGGGTTATGACCCATATTAGAGTTATTTTTGGGAGAAAATCATGAAAGGTTTTGATGAAGATATGTATTGAATGATAGTTTGAGTAGAAAGAGATTATAAGATGAATTTGAAATGGTTTGGGAACATATATGAAGTATAGAATTGAATTGGTATCAAAAATATGGAAAAAGGGGAGAAAAATACACATTACGGACATTTTCATGACATGTGCAGTACACCTTGAACATGTACCAGTACATCTTGTGTCTAGTCGTTTTTGTGACATATGCAGTACATATTGGGCGTAACCAGTACACCTGTTGCATTTTCCTAGTTTCGCCAGGTTTCGTATTTTGCCATAACTTGCTCATTTCTTATCAGGATTTGAGTGATTCAAGTAGCTCGTAAAATAGACTTCAAGGAGAACCAAACATAAAGAATAGGCATTGCCAAATTCTGATCCCTAAGTGGCCTAAAAAAAATTCCTCAAAGTGGGGCCATGTAAGCCAAATTCTGGTTCCAGCTTTGAACACTTGAAATAGTCGGGTTGTTTGGACGTAGCTTGATTTGGTGCTGGAATTGGGTGATTCAGTTGGAATAGAACCCTTAGCACCTTAGCTTTAAAAATAGTATAATGACAGGTGAAACATGAAGTTAAGACCTAGGAAAATGAGCAATACAAACAGTCCCAGTGTAATCGGTAGAATTTATTAGTTGGCATGAAATGCCATAACTCTAGTTCGGATAATCCGATTGGAATGATTCGATTTATGAGTAAAGTAGACTCTTAGAGGAATAAGAATGAGACTAAGTCAAAAGCGTGCCGTACCTCGCCGCCCCTCCGCAAAGTTTCGGCTTTGCCTCGGCGTGTGATTTAGTATTATTATTTGCTTAATCACTAAGAGTGAATAAATTTATGTATTTGACTAGGTGCGAGTGAAAGGCGATGTTTGACCTAGGATTGACATCGAAAGAAACGGAATCGATAATTAGTGCGATTTCTATACCCTACTCTATTCTAGTTTGATTTCTATGTATTCTTTATTCTAGTTTGTTCTATAACTGATCTTTATTCGATGTTATTCTACTATACTTGTTTCCGTTCTCTATTTGTGAAATATTCATATATATTGATTTGAATCATTTGTTATTTAATTGTTTGCCAAATATATGCGATATTTGAGCGTAAGTGAATTCTTGCATAAAGTAAATTAATTTTGAAGCGTATTATTGAATGACCAGCATGGCGGGATTCACAGTAGTTAGTCATGAAGTACTTATGTTGTCAAATGCGAAATCACATTGCTCTTGAATGACCAGACGGGCCAGGATTCCTGGCCCGAATGCATCGTAGATAATAAACTTCTATAGTCATATGTGGGAGCGGTAATATTGACGCAAAATCCTGTACTATTGAATGACAACAGAGCGGGATTCACCAGCGAATGCGCGCCGTGAATGTCGAATTACATAAGTCATATGTGAAGACGGTAATATTGAATGTGAAACCACATTGCTTCTTGGACCAATGACAGGCGGGATTCACAGTGAATCATGCGTGGCTGTCAAATTCTATAGTTAGCCATGGAATTACAAACCGAACAACGAGAAGCGATGGTATTTAGAAAGTGTATTTGTATAAGTATCTTTACATTATCTTGTGTATAAGAACAATTATTTTATTAATGCGATTTATATGAGCGAACAATGGAATCTGAGTATGTGAACCCTTAAGAAAATGCTTAGTTATATCAAATGCGCGCGTCTGCAAGTGAGATGGGCCTTCAGCAAGACGCAAGATCGAGGAGCTCGAGTCATAAAGAAGGAATTCTGAATTGTCTTAGTCATATGCATCCTCATTTCTTCAGAGCAGTGACATTTTGTAACCACGGTGAGTTTGAACTGCAGATCCTTATTTTTGTAAAGGCATTTTTGTTAAATGTAAACATTATGAATCTTTATTAATTGTAAATGTCTATGGGGCTTGCCCAAAATGAAATGCTTAGAAATTTCAAAATCCCCAATGAATAAGACAAGCCAAATGTTTTGATAAGATAATTAGAAAATGTCGAATGTAGGAATTAGAAGCTTGGATCCTGTCCCGGGTCAGTCGAGTTAGTCCGCGACACTTTGAAAAGCTAAAATTTAATAAACGATAACTAAGAGATTTAATTAATGACTTTAAAGGAAATAAAACAAGCGTCCCCGGGGTTTCGGTTCGGACTCACTTGATAGGGTCGAATTTCGGGAGCAGGGGGAGTCGCCACGGCTTTGTCAAAGCATGAGCCTAGGTTTAGGCGGTTCTACAAAATGATTTGAAATTGTTTATGACATGCATTGCGATTGAATATAAAGTATAATATGATACGATCACGGATCTTGTAGGTCTTAATAGGATAAGCATGGGTGGTGCAGGCTCGGTCGTAGGCGACCTTGAGGGATCGTCAGGATAGTCCTAGTGTGGAAGGTGGGCCAGGCATCTCGTATCGCTGATACACCAACGAAACCAACGATGGGAGGGAACTATGGAGATCCTCCATCGGATGCTTCGAGCCACCCCCACAAAGGAGTGGCACAACCAGCTGCAGTTGAGCGAATGGCAAGGCACCGACCTGGAGGATTTGCGAGTGGAAAAGATGATGAACTCGCTACGGCAGAAAAAATTGGCTCGAGAGGATCGAGCGATCGCGAGGGCAAATGATTGCACGCCAGGAAGAGAGACGGAGGTGCGGAGCCACTACTGGGAGGAAACAATTCTGTAAAGTGAGGCAGACATGTCCATAACCCAGGTATGAAAAGTGTGTGCTGTAGAGACATGCAGAAGTTCTTCTTGGATGAATTCTTCAGAGAAAGCTAACATGTAAACGCATCTATTTGAAATGAATATGAGACAGAGTTTCATAATTTGAAGCAAAGATGTGATGAGTGTGAATATAAATATCAAAGAGAATTCACTCATTGAGCAAGTATGCTCCCGAGTGATACTAGTGTTCAAGAGGAAAGATGCCTTAAGTTAGATGGTCTCACGACCATAACCGAGCCCATGTCACCGGGATTTTTACAAGAGGATTTCAAAATAGTGACATGTGCTCTAAATATAGAAAGAGTAAAGAAAGAAGAGAATGACAAGAAAAGAGAGGAAGATAGTAAAAGAGCAAGTCTGTCAATCAAGGTGCTTCTGTCACAGAAAGTGAAGAAATCTCAAAGGACCAGGGTTCCTGAATCAACCTACGCCCAAGCCACCTGTGAAGGTGAGGTTCTCACTCAACAGCCGGGCCTGTAAATTTCAGGAGGTGCTTTAAAGGACGTTATCCTTCATTGTCCTCATTGTGTGAAGGAAGCACAAGGGGGAGTGTTGGAAATTGACCTGGTGCATGTCAGCTGGGGATCACTCAGTACAAGGCAGGTAGAGCACGTTCCTTCTGTTTTGATTTGGGGGCAATGTTTCCACATCAGATTCGAAAGGCTGACAAAAATGTTGCGTTGCAGGTGTTCAGAGACAAGGGACCGCAGGTTGCGGAGACAAGGGATGCTCGTGCTCGAATTGCAGACATATGCGATGAAAGCGGTGGAAGATCTGGAATGCCCCGGATGTGATAGTCAGTGAATTTCACTATCTTGATACTTTTGTGCATGCATTGATAGACACGGTCAACTCATTCATATGTAATATCTTTGACATACCCAACTTGGGTAATTTACCAAGAATTAAGCTTAAGTATGATATCTTGGTAGCCGAACCCAGCTCGGGCGTAGTGTGATTAATGAACAAAGTGTATAGAGATTGTCCCGTCAAAATACAAGAGTATGAATTTTGGGAGATTTGATTAGGGATTATCCTTCGAATTGAGTGCTGATATTAGGGATGGAGCTGGTTATCAGAGCCAGGCGTCGTCGATTGTAGGAATGAAAAGAAGTGACCTTAAGGACACGGATGACGTGAGGATTATTTTCATCGGCGAGAGGCGAATCACCTCTCCTAATGTAATATCCATGCGATTGCGAGAAAGATAGTAGAAGAAGATGTGAAGCCTGGCCCGAGCATGTGATTGATACGGTAAAGTCAAGGCCTAGTGTATCAAATATTCCTACCGTTAGTGACTTTCCGGATGTGTTTCCGGAAGAGTTACCAGGATTGCCTCCACAGAGGGAGATTAAATTTGCTATCGACGTTGTACCAGGCGCCACACCGGCATCCATTACACCGTATAGAATGGCTCCACTTGAGCTAAAGGAATTGAAATTGCGATTCTGAAGGCGCTAGAAAGGGATTTATTCGACCAAGTGTATCCACCCAGAGAGCTCCGTGCTTTTTGTCGAAAACAAGATGGTACACTTACGTATGTGTTGATTATAGACAAGCCAACAAGTTGGCCAAGTGAGAATAAGTATCCGTTACCCCGGGGTGATGATTTGTTCGACCAATTACAAGAAAGTGCGAGTATCTTTTCGAAGATTGACTTGAGATGCGGGTATCATCGATTTGAAATTAAAGATGCCGATGTGCATAAGGCGGCGTTAGAACACGATATGGACATTATGAGTTCCTTGTAATGCCGACCCAGTTTAACCAATGCTCCAGTGGCTTTCATGGACTTAATGGTCGTGTTTCGAAGCCCAGTATGTGATCAGAGTTTATGCATTAGTGTTAATGACGACATTCTTGTGTATTCGAGAAGATCGAAAGTCATGACACACACCTTCGGGTAGTGTTAAATTTTGAGAAAAGAGCAGATTGTATCACGAAACTCAGCAAGTGTAATTTTAGTTGGCCAGAGTGCCCTTTAAAGACTACATCGTATCGAAAGAAAGAATCAAGTGGCTCGAAAGAAAATAGAAGTGGTTGTCGGGTGAAGCACGAAATATTCTGAGAAATGCGTAGTTTCTGGGACTAGCGGTTACTACGAAGATTTGTTAAGGAGTTTTCTATGATTGCACGGCCAGATGGCGAGATTGCTCGAGGAAAAATGTAAAGTATGAATGGAGTGAAAAATGTCAGGAAGTTTTGCAAGTAAAAGCACATTCTTAGCAGAACTCAGGTGCTTACTCAGTGAGCTACGGTAAAAGATATGTGATCTATAGTGATGCTTCACTAAATGGACTCGGATGTGTCACAATGCGAGAGGTAAGAGAAGTGGTAGCTATGCTTGAGACAATTGAAGCCATGAAAAAGAACTACCCGCTCATGATTTGGAATTATAGTGCAATTGTATTTGCGTTGAAAATTTGGAACATTATTTGTATGGAGAAAAGTGTTTTATTTACAGATCATAAGAGTCTTAAGTATTTGCCCTCTGGCAGGCTTAACCGAGACAAACGGAGGTGGATGGAATTGATAAAGATTATATGGCTGCGTGATTGACTATCACCGGGGAAAGGCGATATGGGCGTGCTTTAGTGAAAAACTGATACAAGCGCTTGTTGAATGCCTACATGTCATTATCGATTGATATGGTACAATAAGTGGCGAGAAATGATAAGCGAGGCAAAGAAATTGTTGGTCAGTGCTAGAGGCACCGAAAGAATGATGAAAATTTACATATAATGAAACAAATTGGAGATAGTAAAGCGGATTTCACGATGAAATGAAATGGAGTGTTGTATTATAAGGATCGGGTTTGTGTGATGATGATGAATTGAGAGCCATACTTGAAGAGGCACATGGTGGATCTTTTGCCTTATCCATCCGTCGCCGCAGATGTACCAAGATTTGAAAATGTCGTGCAGTGGTCGAATGAAAGAGATGTAATTTGTAACGAGTGTATGCGGTGTGTCGAAGAGTAAGAGTGAGTCTATCGAGGAATGCAGGGTGGAAATGGGACCGAATCACCATGGATTTTGTGGTTGGGTTACCGTGTGGGGGGAGGAAGCACATGACTGATTTAGATTCGTAGTGGGCCAGATTGACCCGAGTCGATCACTTCCTACGGTGAGCGGGTTGTGGCCAGCCAGGCTAGTAGGTGTATCTCAAGGAAATAGTTCGGTTACGGGTTCCTATATCCATTATTTGAGACGGAGATCAGGAGTTTACTTCGAAAGTTTTGGGGAAAATTGCAGAGGCCATGGGCACTTTCATTGAATTCCGATACGACGTTCCACCGTGACCGGATGGACAATCGAGAGAGAGTGATCAGTGGAAGATATGTTAAGGAGTTGTGCGATCGGCTATGAGGAAGTTGGGATCGACATATTCCTTTGGTTGAATTTGGTATTACAACAACGGAGTTTCAATCAGTATGGGAATGGCGCCTTCGAGGCTCTATGGAAGAAAATGTAGAACAGATTGTGTTGGAGGCGGAATTAGTGAAAAAAAGTGATTGGCCACAGATTTGATACGAGTGAAGAAAAAGTGAAAGCGATTAGAGAGAGAAATTGAAGATGGCCACTTGAAAGGACCCGGAAGTCATATCACAGGCATGAAGAAAGGATGGTCGATATGAGGTCGGTGAAAAAGTGTTTTTAAAAGTATCGCCTTGGAAGAAGGTGATGAGATTCGGGAAAAAGGGCAAGTTGAGGCCCACTAGATTTATTAACCCATGTAAAAGTAATCGAGTGGGTCCGTGGCATCTGATTAGCATTACCTCAGGACTTGGAAAGATGTAATGTTTTCCATGTCTCGATGCTCGGAGGTATCATTCGGATCAGAGCACATGTAATCTCTTCGGAGACAATTGAGGCTTAAATAGGATTGACATACGAGAAGAAGGCAGTGAGATCTTAGCTGGGAAGTGAAAGAATTGCGGAACAAGAGATTCGCTAGTCAAAGTGTTAATGGAGAAATCACAAGGTAGGAAGAAGCCACTTGGGAAAGTATGAAGAAAGCGATACGACGGTAATATCAGCGAATATTTAAGCTAAGGTAAATTTGAGACGAAAAATTTTCTTAAGTGGGAAGATTATAACGCCCCAAAAATACCACAGAATTTTATAATAATTTATTATATATTACGTGTATGAATTAGGCAAACTTGTGTGTTTGGAAAATTGATAAATGACAAATTATGAAATAGCAAATTTAGTGAACCAGGAAATTTGAGCACAAAAAAAAAAAAAAAAAAACAAGGATAAAATTGAAATCTCCACCAAGGGATATAAAATCAAAAGAGAGAGTAGAGATGAGCCACGATAAATTAAAGCAAATTGATTTGAAAAATTAAAGGTGAAGGACTTAGTTGCAATTTGGAGACTTATGGGAGTATAAAGGGGAGATAAGACCCAGAAATTTATATTTGGTCTCCAATTTGCCACAGCAAGCGTGTGAGAGAAGAGGAAGCGAAAGAAAACAAAAGGGAAGAAAGAAGGGAAGAGGAAAGAGGAGAAGAAGAGAAGAAGAGGAGAAGCCAAGATCAAGCAAAAAGGTTTGGAACTTTGGATTTTTGTATGGAACTTTGGACTCTTGTAGGAATTTCCATACAATTGCATGATTAGTAGCTTGCCCAAATCTAAGGTTTGATAAAAGTTCATCCCAACATGAGTTCCTTGTTGGTATTTGATTTCTTTTCTAGGGTTTGATAGGATTTCATCCTAACCCCAGTAAGGTGGAGACAAAACCCCCCGAATGTCTGAAATACATGGAATCCTCCCTTTGAGTTGGATTTATGGATTAATTGTAAAGTAAAGTGGAGTTGAAACAAAACCTAATAAATCCCTTGTATTTGGTTGGTGTATGGAGTTGACCATATTAGAGTTATTTTGGGAGAAAATCTTGAAGGTTTTGATGAAAGATATGTATTTGAATGATGATTTGAGTAGAAAAGAGATTATAAGATGAAGTTGGAAATGGTTTGGGGGTGTATGAAGTATGAGGTGAATTGGGTATCAAAAATATGGAAAAAGAGGAGAAAAATACACATGGGCATTTTGTGACTGTATAAGCCACACCTTGGGCATGTAAGTACATCTTGTCGTCTAGTCGTTTTGGCCAACATGTGCAGTACATGTGGGCATACCAGTACACCTGTCCCCATTTTCAGTTTCGACCCGGTTTCGTATTTTCCTGCTTGCTCATTTCTTATCCGATTTGAGTGATTCAAGTGGCTACGTAAAATAGACTTCAAGGAGAACCAAACATAAACAATAGGCATTGCCAAATTCTGATCTAAGTGGCTAAAAATTCCTCCAAAGTGAGGCCATGTAAGCCAAATTCTGGTTCCAGCTTTGAACATAGAGTAGTCAGGTTGTTTGGACGTAACTTGGTTGGTGCTCGGGTGGGTGATTCAGTTAAGAATGGAACCATAGCACCATAGCTTTAAAATAGTATGACAGACTAGTCAAACATGAAGTTAAGACCCCGGAAAATGATCAATACAAACAGTCGATGTAATCGGTAAATTTATTAGTTGGCATGAAAATGCCATAGCCTTTGGATCGGATAATCAGGTTAAGGAATGATTCAATTGCTAGTAAAGTAGACTCATAGAGGAATAAGTGAGACTAAGTAAAAAACGTACCGTACTCCTTAGCCTCCATAAATTTCGCTTTGCCTCGCGATATTCGTTTACTAAGTATGATTATTTGTAATCACTAAGAGTGAATAAATTGTATTTGACTAGATGCCAGTGAAGCGATAACGACCTAGAAGTTGACATCGAAAGAAAGCGGAATCGATAATTTAGTGCGGAAATTTCTATACCGTTCTCTATTCTAGTTTGTTCTATACTTGTTCTTTATTCTAGTTTGTTCTATAACTGATCTTTATTCCAGTATTATTCTATACTTGTTTCCCGTTCTCTATTTGTGAAATATTCATATATATTGATTTGAATCATTGTTATTTGGTGGCCCTTGGAAATATATCGAGTATTGAGCGTAAGTGAAATTTCATAAAATGAGTAATTTTGAAAGCGTGTGTGAATGACCAACATGGCCAAGGATTCTGACTGAATTAAGTCATGAAGTGCCGTATTGTCAAATGCGAAATCCACATTGCGCTCTTGAATGACGAGACGGAGCGGATTCGCAAGCTGAATGCAGCCGTGTGAATGTAAACTTCTACTCAGTCATATGTGAGGCGGTAATGATGAGCATGAAATCATTGCTATTGAATGACAACGGGGTAGGATTCGCAATGGCTAAAGATACGTGCGTGAATATGAGGTCTATGATCATATGTGACAGTATTAATATTGAATGTGAAACCACATTACTACTGAATGACAAACAGGCAGGATTCACCAAGTGAATCATCGTGGTACATCCAAATTCTATAGTTATAATGGAATTACAAATAGAACAACGAAGCGATGGTATTGAAAGTGTATTTGTATAAGTATCTTTACATTATGCGATATTGTATAAAAACGTTATTTTGATAAATGCATGATTTATATGAGCGAACAATGGAATCTGAGATTGTATAGAACCACTAGCATGAAAATGCTTAGCGTATTGTTTATCAATGCGCGAATGCAGGAGTGATAGACATCGAAATGAGACCGAGATCGAGGCTCGAGTCATGAGATGGAATTACGGGTATGCTCAGTCATATCATTCTCCATTTCTTTCAAACGTGACATTTTGTAACAGTTTGAACTCACAGATCCTTATTTTTTGTAAGGCATTTTGTTAAATGTAAACATTATGAATCTTTTATTTAATTGTAAATATACATAGGCTTGCCCGAAAATGAAATGCTTCCACGAAATTTCAAAATCTAAAATGAATAAGACAAACGAATGTTTTGATAAGATAATTGAAAATGTCGAAATGGCAAAATTAAACTTGAATCATGATGGTGAAGTCGAGGATTAATTCGCGACACTTTAAAGTAAAATTTATCAACGATAACTAAAAGATTTAATTAATGACTTTAAAAGAAATAAAGCGGCGTCAGGGTTTTCGGTTCGACTCATGTTCAGATTATTTCAAGGGCTCGGGGAAGGATTTGGAGATTTTATTGAAGAAAAATGAGTGAGGAAATGAGTGAGAAATGGCGAAATCTGCCATTTTAGAGCAAAACCAAGTGATGCCCAGATTGCAAAAAAATTGGTACCGATTACCAGTGTGCGGGGAAAGTGGTACCAGTACCAATCAAAGTGAATGCCGGTACCCGATGACATAAGAGAGTGAATGCAGATGCGTGCTTCGGCCTTTGTTTTTACCTTGCACTTTTAAGTCTAGTATTCGTACACTGATTGTTTAGGGACCCTAATAAATGATTATTGGGGGTTCAAATAAAGATAAAACTAAATGAAAAATGTACCATGCCTCGCCGTCGAGGCGAAGCTTCTTGTTTAACCACTAAGAGTGGAGAATTTGTATTTGACTAGGTACGAATTGAAACTGACAACGACTTAGGGCGTATCGAGAAAGAGACAAGGGATCAATAATTTGGTTTGTTCACTAAACCTCTATTCTTACTTCAAGTGTATTGATAGTTTACTATGAAAATGTGAAATGATTGTATGGAATATGCATACGTCAATTGAAAGGTAATCTGAAATAGCATAATGTTTTGAAATAGAGAAATTGGGATGAATTGTCAAATATTTTCCTGTGTGCATTTATTTGAATTGCAAATGATATTGTCATATAGTGACATAACAAATCAAAGTAGATTATTAATGACCCGCGGCGGGATGCACCCGATCGGCATCGTCGTGAATAAATTGCTAAATGTGTAAGCACATTACCGAATGAAACACAAGACGGGATTCACCAAGCGGAATCCATCGTGAAAATAAATTGAATAGTAAAGGTGACCTAACAAACTTTGACGAGTGAAAATGAAATTGTAAACCAAATACATCTTTATGAGTATATGCTTAAATCTCAGGAATTTAATTGTGAAGGAATTGTTGAATTGAAAAGGCATGTTTGTAAATGAAAGTATGTACAAATGTATAAGCATATGTATTGTTATGTACTGACTATTGAAATAGAGTAACAAGCATGATTGGATAAAGGCATGTTGTGTTAGAATGGAATTGTATAGAACCACTAAGCATGAAAATGTTTAGCGTATTGTTTTATCAATGCGCAGGTATCGAGTGAATAGGAACAAAAGGCAAGATCGAGGAGCGTAGAGTCAAAGAGAAAGTCATGGTGTATAAATATATACCCCGCCATATGCATATCATTTCTTTTTAACGTGTAACATTTTGTGAACAAAATAGTTAAACTCTGAACCATTGTTTTGTATATCATTTTGTAAAGGCAAGATATGCCATTTTGTAAACGAATTGTATAAGAGTAAATGTTTATGGGCCTACCATTTAAAAATGCTTCCACGTAATTGAAAATGACATAAGTAAAATGTTTTAATAAGATAGTGAAAGTGCGTCGGGTCGCAGGGGTTAGTTGGATCGCGCCCGGTCAGTGGTTCGGGTCGCGACACTTAAAAAAAAAACAAAAAGAATTAAATAAGCATCCCGAAACCAGTTTGGATCCACCAATCGAGTCGGACCGAAAAGGGGTGCTACAATTGGAGTATAGGGGAAAAGTGGCCTCATCACAACAGAGAGAATAGAGTCAGGTGACAGTGAAATGTTGACTGAGGCTCCTAGAATGGTGGAAGCGTGAAGAAAGGAACACTAGGGCGCTGAAGGAACTGCGGGCGTGATTGCGAAGACCTCCCAGGACGGAGGTCACGATGCAAAATCAGGCATGACTTCTAACAACGCTAGTTAAGGAGAAGTTCCAAGGAAAGATTTGGCTTGAAGGAAGAGATCAAGAGTGCATTCAATATGCTAATTCAAGTTCTAGAAGAATCTAGTCGTATTTGGAAGGTTTTCTAGATCAAATTGTATGGCTTTCTTGCTAAGTTATTTACTTTCCTTTTAGTTTATTTATTTTTTATTTATTTCCTTAGTTTATTTGTATTTAGATTTGCTTCCTTTTCTTGTTTTAGGTGTGATCTAGGTTAAAGATTACAGTAGATATTTTGTTTCTATTTTGTAGTCTATATAAAGATATTTTATAATGTAGAGTATATAGAAGATTACAGTTAATAAAAATTGAGGTTTATCTTTCTCTTTGGTTCTCTCAAGAACTTGAACTTATCGGATTTTTCCGTGGCGTTCATCAATCGACTTATCAATCAACCTTTCCATAGTTGGTGTGGCGTCTTGTTCCATACACTTATCAATCATTGTCTCCATCACTTAGATTGTGGCGTCCTCATATACCAAGGTTCTTGCTTCCTTATAAGCAACAATCCATGATCCTCATCTAAGCCGAATACTAGGCGGTTCTTCAAGCTAATTCAATCTGATCTCTCACAAGTTATTGGGGTTCGTATCATTTGGTATTAGAGCAGGGTTCATTCAGTTTGCCTATCTTTTATTATTATTATTATTTTCTTTGTCCAAACCATCTTAGTCACCACTTTCCTCCATTCCTTCTAGATTCCGTTCAACCCCAATTTCATTCATAATCTATTATCTACTCCATCCCAAGTCCGATTTTTCTCCATTCTTGATCGGATATAATTTTTTTTTTTTGTTTCTTTTTTACTGAACCATCCATCCCAAGTAAAAAACAAAGTTCTCTCCAGTTTACTTCTCTTTTCAAGTTTTATTTAAAAAAAAATCAAATTTTCAAAAAAAAAAAAATGAATTTAAAGGAATCCATTTGAGGTCAATGAAGATTTGAGGACAAATCTTTTTTCTCTAGAAACCGATGATGCAAATCAAGGCATGACTTCTAAGGCGTAGTTAAAGTTCCAAAGGCAAGATTTGAGAGCAGAAGGAAAAGAAGATCAAGTGCATTCAATATACTAGCAAGTTCTAAGAATCTACCCATATTTGGAGGTTTCTAGATCAAATTGTATGGCTTTCTTGCTAAGTTATTTACTTTCCTTTTAGTTTATTATTTATTTTTATTTATTTCCTTAGTTTATTTGTAGATTTGCTTCCTTTTCTTGTTTTAGGTGTGATCTAGGTTTAAAGATTACCGAGTAGATATTTTGTTTCTATTTTGTAGTCTATATAAAGATGTTTATAATGTAATTATATAGAAGATTACAGTTAATAAAAGTGAGAGTTGTCTCTCTTTGGTTCTCTCAAGAACTTTTGAACTTATCGGATTTTTCCGTGGCGTTCATCTATCGACTTATCAATCAACCTCTCCATAGTTGATTGTGGCGTCTTCATTCCATAGACTTATCAATCGGATCTCCATCACCGATTGTGGCGTCCTCATATACCAAGGTTCTTGCTTCCTTATAAGCAACGGTTCACGGTCATCCATCCAAGCCGAATATTAAGGCAGTTCTTCCGAGCGAATTAGATCAGGGGTCTCCTCACAAGTTGACGGGGTTCGTATCATTTAACAACGATGCAAAATCAAGGTATGACTTCTAAGACTGCAGTTAAAGTTCCAGAAAGGCAAGATTTGAGAGCAAAAGGAAAGAAGATCAAGAATATGCTAATTCAAGTTCTAGAAGAATCTAGCCATACGTGGAAGGTTTTCTAGATCAAATTGTATGGCTTGCTTGCTAAGTTATTTACTTTCCTTTTAGTTTATTTATTTTTATTTATTTCCTTAGTTTATTTGTATTTAGATTTGTTTCTTTTTCTTGTTTTAGGTGATCTAGGTTAAAGATTACATTAGATATTTTGTTTCTATTTTTTAGCCTATATAAAGATATGTTTATAATGTAGTTATATAGAAGATGACAGGTTCATAAAAATTGAGAGTTTATCTTTCTCTTAGGCTCTCTCAAGAACTTTTGAGATTATCGGATTTTTCCGTGGCGTTCATCCTATCGACTTATCAATCAATCTTTCCATAGTTGATTGTGACGACTTCATTCCATAGACTTATCAATCGGATCTCCATCACAATTGGCATCTCCTTATACGTTCTTGCTTCCTTATAAACAGCGGAGTCGGTCATCCATCCAGAAACGAATCTGGGGAGGTTCTTCAGACTAATTCGATCATGGGTCTCCTCATAAGTTAACGAGGTTCGTATCATTTGGTATCAAAGCAGTTCTATTTTTTGGTTTGCCTATCTTTTATTATTATTATTTTGTCTTTCTGAACCATCTTAGTCACCACTTTCCTCCATTCCTTCTAGTGCAATTTCAACTAATTTCATTCATAATCCTATTATCTATATATCAAGTTCAATTTTTTCTCCATTCTGATGGTCATAATTTTTATTTGTTCTTTTGACCAGACAAATAAAATCCCAGTAAAAAAAAGTTCTCGCCAGTTTGCTTATCTTTTAAGGTTTTATTTTAAAAAAAAAATCAAATTTTCCAAAAAAAAAAAAAAAGAATTTAAAGGAATCCATTTGAGGTCAATGAAGAGTTGAGGACAAATCTTTTTTTCTCTGAGAGGCAATAGTGCAAATCAAGGCATGACTTCTAGGCTATGATTAAAGTTCCAAAAAGGCAAGATTTGAGACGAAAGGAAAGAAGATGAAGAGTGCATTTAATATGCTAATTCAAGTTCTACAAGAATCTACCCGTATTTGGAAGGTTTTCTAGATCAAATTGTATGGCTTGCTTGCTAAGTTATTTACTTTCCTTTTAGTTTATTTATTTTTTACTTATTTCCTTAGTTTATTTTTATTTAGATTTGTTTCCTTCTCTTGTTGTAGGTATGATCTATGTTAAAGATTACAATAGATATTTTGTTTCTATTTTGTAGCCTATATAAAGATATGTTTATAATGTACTTATGTAGAAGATTACAGATTAATAAAAATTGAGAGTTTATCTTTCTCTTTGGTTCTCAAGAAATTTTGAACTCATCGGATTTTTCCATGGCGTTCATTTTATCGACTTAACCATCAACCCTTCGATAGTTGATTGTGGCGTCTTATCATTCCTAGAATTATCAATCGATCTCCATCACCGATTTGCGGGCGTCCTCATACTAAGGTTCTTTCTTCCTTATAAGCAATCTGGTCGCATTATCCATCCAAGCCGAATACTAGGCGGTTCTTCCTAGCTAATTCGATCATGGGTCTCTCATGTTGACGGGTTCGGGATTATTTGGTATCAAAGCAACAAGTTCTATTTGGTTCATCATCTTTATTATTTTTTTGTCTTTGTCCGAACCATCTTAGTCACCACTTTCGTCCATTCCTTCTATATTCTGTTCAACCCCAATTTCATGCATAATCTATTTTCTACTCTATCCCAATCCTATTTTTCCATTCTCGATCGATATACTTTATTTGTTTCTATTTTACTTGAAACCGCCATCCTAAGTAAAAAAAAAAAGTCGTCCATCTCAGCAAAAAAAAAAAAGTTCTCGCCAGTTTGCTTATCTTTTAATGTTTTATTTAAAAAATCAAAATTTCAAAAAAAAAAAAAAGAATTTAAAGGAATCCATTTGAGGTCAATGAAGATTTGAGGACAAATCTTTTTTCTCTAGAGGAGAAGAATGATGCAAAATCAAGGCATGACTTCTAAGACTGCAGTTATAGTTCCAAAAAGGCAAGATTTGAGAGCAGAAGGAAAGAAGATCAAGAGTGCATTCAATATGCTAATTCAAGTTCTAGAAGAATCTAGCCGTATTTGGAAGGTTTTCTAAATCAAATTGTATGGTTTGTTTGCTAAGTTATTTACTTTCCTTTTAGTTTATTTGTTTTTTATTTATTTCCTTAGTTTATTTGTATTTAGATTTGTTTCCTTCTCTTGTTTTAGGTGTGATCTAGGTTAAAGATTACAGTAGATATTTTGTTTCTATTTTGTAGCCTATATAAAGATTTGTTGTAATTATATAGAAGATTACAGATTAATAAAATGAGAGTTTATCTTTCGTTCTTCAAGAACTTTTGAACTTATCGTATTTTTTCGTATGCTCATCCTATCGACATATCAATCAACATTTCCATAGTTGGATTGCGGATCGTTTCATTCCATACTATCAATCTGATCTCCATCACCGACAGGGCGTCCTTATATACTGCCCTGCCTTAATAAGCAACTAGTCGCGCCATCCATCTAAGCCGAATACTAGTGGCGGCTTCCTCCTGCCAATTTGATCATGGGTCTCCATAAGCCGACAGGTTCGTATCATTTGGCATCGAAAGCAACAGTTCATTTTGGCTCGCTACCTTTTATTATTATTATTTTTGTCTTTTTCTGAACCATCTTAGTCACCACTTTCCCCCATTCCTTCTAGATTATGTTCAACCCCAATTTCATTCATAATCTATTATCTACTCCATCCCAAGTCCTATTTTTCTCCATTCTTGATCGGATATAATTTTTTATTTGTTTCTATGTTACTGAACCGTCCATCCCAAGTAAAAAAAAAGCTGTCCATCTGAACAAAAAAAAAAAGTTCTCGCCAGTTTGCTTATCTTTTAAAGTTTTATTTAAAAATAAATAAATTTAAAAAAAAAAGAATTTAAAGGAATCCATTTGAGGTCAATGAAGATTTGAGGAAAAATCTTTTTTCTCTAGAGGAGAAGAATGATGCAAAATCAAGGCATGACTTCTAAGACTGCAGTTAAAGTTCCAAAAAGGCAAGATTTGAGAGAAGAAGGAAAGAAGATCAAGAGTGCATTCAATATGCTTATTCAAGTTCTAGAAGAATCTAGCCGTATTTGGAAGGTTTTCTAGATCAAATTGTATGGTTTGTTTGCTAAGTTATTTACTTTCCTTTTAGTTTATTTGTTTTTTATTTATTTCCTTAGTTTATTTGTATTTAGATTTGTTTCCTTCTCTTGTTTTAGGTGTGATCTAGGTTAAAGATTACTTTTGTTTCTATTTTGTAGCCTATATAAAGATATGTTTATAATTTAATTATATAGAAGATTACAGATTTTTATAATGTAATTATATAGAAGATTACAGATTAATAAAAATTGAGAGTTTATCTTTCTCTTTGGTTCTCTCAAGAACTTTTGAACTTATTAGATTTTTCCGTGGCGTTCATCCTATCGACATATCAATTGTCACACCCTGATTTCCACGGTGTGATTTATGTTATTTTACCATCTTTTTTTTTTTTTTTTCATCATGAGTCCCTAACATAGGACTCTTTCAAAATCCAACACTTTGCATAAAAGAGGCTACCACTAGCCCTACACCATATATATCAACCTGCATTTCTTCAAAACTTGAGTCCAAAACTCCAATTGGAGTAATCGCCTAGAAACGTAATTAAAACTCAATTCCAGGTCTCAAAACATATATATACATATCTGTACTGAGGTAAGTCCTCAATGCACCCAAGACTATACACTTGCTAATTTGATCAAAATAATATTTACACAAATCCCAAAACTTTCTACAAAGTGTCCCAAACTAATGGCCACAAGCAAATATACAATGACCTATGATCGATATGAACTCCGTCCAAAATATACAAGCAGGAACTCCACACAACACTAGATGTTCCTCAAAATGCATGACCAACCACCAGCATGCTAAGGCTAACGCACAAGTCCCCAACCTCCAAAACCCTGCAAGTCAAACTCTCAAGTCATGTAGCTGGTCTCGTACCTGCATCTAAGGTGGAGGGAATAATGGGGGTGAGTTCGACAACTCAGTATAATCTGCCATAACAAGCCATGCTTATAAAAACATTTCAAAGGCAAATAATTCAACACATCTCAAAACATGAGCATTTTCAATTAATGTGTTGATGTGGAAACAAAATGGATGCAATACTACCACCATCTCGACTTCATCAGCTGACTCTTTCGGGGCTTTCACTCCGTGACTAGCCCATCATCCTCGAACAATGACAAATTGTCGGGACTACTACCCATAGATATGCCCACATCCCGTATAACGACAAATTGCCGACTTACCACCTGCAGGATATGCCCACATCCCGTATATCCGTGACTCGACTACAACCCGTGGTATTAGTCATAGTCTCGTGGTCCACTACATCAATCCGACTTCCTCACACGGCCCCATACCTATGTCATGCTTTAAAACAATTTCACAAAGCATTCCACATGGATATTTAAAACATCATGTACCGCTTAATTCAAAGAATTCCATAAGATATAAAAAATATACATTTATATATATCAATAGAAAATCACACGCCTGCTAATGGAATGGTACAGACTTCGCAAACCATGGTATAAGGTGAGAAGGTTACAAGATTCCTACCTTCCTTGGATTCAAAAATCCACAAGTCTCCTAAGGAAGTCAAAACCGAGGCTACTCCAAAGGATCTGCAATTAACAAGTCATAAGATTTCTTAGCCACAAACAATCCGGGTTACATAAAATTACCCAATTGGTTTATTACTACTTCCACCACTGAATCACACATATTCTTATACCTACCAACATAAACCTTTGATCCTTCAAGAGCACTCTCTTTACACTTACTAATATCAACATTTAACACCCTTATTAGGGGAATACAAACAAAAGACACAACACTTGTACCTACTTTTTTTTTTTCAAATTTTATCCTTCAAGACCCTTTTTTTTTTTTTTTTCAACTACAATTTTTGACTCAGCCATGTTGCTTTTTGTTCATTGTGGTCTTCTGACCAAAAGCTCCCTATCTCTTTAGCTCTCTACAGCCTCTTAAATCAGGTCATTCGACCTCAAAATCAAGAAGGTGGTTTTTTACAATTTGGACTTCGAGATCAAGTCAGACGTAATTCAGGCCCTCTTCACCCTTACTTAACGAAATTACGTAACAAATGAGCCATAATTTTGGCCACACTTTTCATGAAGTTAGCGCCCCTATGTGGCTACTTGAGAGGGATTTTGAATCACTCCATTTGGATCAATATAACTCAACTTATGACTACTTATCCAAATCTCCAATCTTGAGGATTTCAAAATGTGAATCGTCACATGGGATGGGATCCGTGATTCGACTTTCAACCTCAAATCCAAGTGGGTCTTATGGTAGGATTTAGTTCTTGGTTACTTTAGACATCTGAAGGGCTAGGTCTTGGGCTTCTTCTCCAACTGGAATCATCCAGTTCGAGTTCTTAGCCAACTTATGTCAAAACACTGTCAAGGGTCAAGGAAAGCCGATAGCACCCCTCCCTCGACACACACACACACATGCCATCTTCACAAAACTGGTCTTTTACAATTTAGGGTTCCACCAAACACACCTTTCATCAAATCTAGGGTTAGGACGTAATCCCAACAAAACCCTAGAATAAAACTAAAGTCCATAAATACAACTAAGCCCAAAGATCATGCTTTTATATACCTTAGTGAACTTTTCCACCAAAAACCAAGCTTTCCTTCCAAGCCTTTCTCCTCCTTCTCTAGCTTCTCTCTAGAACTTTCTCACTTCTAAATTTCCAGAATTTTCCACTTCCTAGCAAGAAGTTGGTCTAGCATCCAAAAACCAAGAGTAAATTGGTTTGTTGGCACATGGCAAGCTTCTTTCTCATGCACTTGCCATGTCAAGATCTCCTACCATACATATATGAGGTGTCATGCCCTCATGATGCCACATACTCACAAGGATATTACACTTTAGTCCTCTCCACTAACAAGTTTTTCAAAGTGGTCCTTCAACACATACTTAATTACAAACCCTAACAAACCACTAAACTTACCTAACCGCATAATCACCCACAGCCATAAAAATGCAATCTAACACACTTTGCTAACTTTCCCATTAAACCAACCATTAAGATGGCTAATCTTAATCACAATTTAAAATATCATAGGGCATAAGTTGCATTTGCTCCCCAAAAATCCTTACTTGAATATAACAAAACATATACCAGGTGTTACATCAATCAACCTTTCCATAGTTAATTGTGACGTCTTCATTCCATGCACTTTATCAATCTGGACTCATCACCCTATCAGGCGCTCCTTATATACCAAGGTTCTGCTTCCTTTATAAGCAACGGGTCGCGGTCATCCATCTAGTTCGAATACTGCGCGTTCTTCCAAGCTAATTCGATCATGGGTCTCCACATGTTTGACTTGGTTCAGATTCATTTGCATCGAGCAACAAGTTCTATTTTTTGGTTTGCCTATCTTTTATTATTATTATTTTTGTCTTTGTCTGAACCATCTTAGTCACCACTTTCCCCAATTCCTTCTAGATTCTGTTCAACCCCAATTTCATTCATAATCTATTATTTACTCCATCCCCAGTCCTATTTTTCTCCATTCTTGATCAGATATAATTTTTTATTTGTTTCTATGTTACTGAACCGTCCATCCCAAGTAAAAAAAAAGCTGTCCATCTGAACAAAAAAAAAAAAAAAAAGTTCTCGCCACTTGTTTATCTTTAAAGTTTTATTTAAAATAAATAAATTTAAAAAGAATTTAAAGGGAATCCATTCAGGTCAATGAAGATTCGAGACAAATCTCTTTTCATGAGAAGAATGATGCAAAATCAAGGCATGACTTCTAAGATTGCAGTTAAAGTTCCAAAAAGGCAAGATTTGAGAGAAGAAGGAAAGAAGATCAAGAGTGCATTCAATATGCTAATTCAAGTTCTAGAAGAATTCCAGTCAGATGGAAGGTTTCTAGATCAAATTGTATGGCTTGATATAAGTTATTTACTTTCCTTTTCATTTATTTATTTTTTATTTATTTCTTAGTTTATTTGTATTTAGATTTGTTTCCTTCTCTGCTTTTTTAGGTGTGATCTAGGTTAAAGATTACAGTGTATATTTTTTCTATTTTGTAGCCTATATAAAAGATATGTTTATAATGTAATTATATAGAAGATTGCGTATTAATAAAAATTCGAGAGTTTATCTTTCTCGTTCTCTCAAGAACTTTTGAATTTATCTGATATTTCCGTGGCTGCCTATCCTATCGACTTATCAATCAACCTTCATAGTTGACTGTATGCCTTCATTCCATGCTGCACTTATCCATCTGATTCCATCACCGATTGTGGCGCCCTCATATACCAAGGTTCTTGCTTCCTTATAAGCAACGGGTCACGGTCATCCATCCAAGCCGAATACTAGGGCGATACTTCCGAGCGAATTCGATCACGTGGTCTCCTCACAAGTTGACGGGGTTCATATCATTTGGTATCAGAGCAACAGGTTCTATTTTTTGGTTTGCCTATCTTTTATAATTATTTTTGTATTTATCCGAACCATCTTAGTCACCACTTTCCTCCATTCCTTCTAGATTCTGTTCAACCCTAATTTCATTCATAATCTATTATCTACTCCATCCCAAGTCCGATTTTTTTCTCCTCATTCTCACCTGATATAATTTTTTTATTTGTTTCTATTTTATCAACTGCCCATCCCAAGTAAAAAAGTCATCCATCTTAGGAAAAAAAAGTTCTCGCGCTTGTTTATCTTTAAAGTTTTATTTAAAAATCAAATTTAAAAAATAAACAATTCAAAGGAATCCATTCGAGGTCAATGAAGATTCGACAAATCTTTTCTAAAGGAGAAGAATGATGCAAAATCAAGGTACGACTTCTAAGCATCAGCTTAAAGTTCCAAAAAGGCATGATTTGAGAGCAGAAGAAAAGAAGATGAAGAGTGCATTCAATATGCTAATTCAAGTTCTAGAAGAATCTAGCCAGATTTGAAGGTTTTCAGATCAAATTGTATGGCTTCGCTTACTAAGTTATTTACTTTCCTTTTGTATTTTATTTATTTTTTTCTTTATTTCGTTAGTGTATTTGTATTTAGATTTGTTTCTCTTGTTTTAGGTGTGATCTAGGTTAAAGATTGGCGTAGATATTTTTTTCTTTTTCAGAGCCTATATAAAGATATGTTTATAAAGTAATTATATAGAAGATTACAGATTAATAAAATTGAGATTTTATCTTTCTTTTTGGTTCTCTCAAGAACTTTTGAACTTATCGAATTTTTTCCGTGGCGTTCATCCTATCGACTTATCAATCAACTTTTCCATAGTTGATTGTGGCGTCTTCATTCCATAGACTTATCAATCAGATTCCATCATCGAACAGGCGTCCCATATACCAAGTTCTTGCTTCCTTTATAAGCAATCTGGTCGCATCATTCATCCAAGTCGAATACTGTGGTGGTTCTTCCGAAGCACTGATCATAGGTCTCCCCACAAATGACGGTTCATATCAAGTCCTCCCCGTTCCGTGTAGGTGGCCTCGCGCACTACCGTGGGTGAGGAGGGTCTCGCCTGGCATGGGCCCACCCTTAGGTCAATCAGACACCGTGAGGGAGGAGGCAAGGCACTCGGGCGGCCGCAGCAAGCCCCCAGATTGCAAGGGTCGGCACCGGCGGCAGCCGTGTGCCCCGCGTGGGAGCGAGGGCCCCTGCACGTTGTTGGGACGCAATCGTGGCCTCCTCAAGTCTTGCCATGATTGGAATGACAGGGTTTTAAGGGGGGAAGGGCTCTGCTGGCAGGAGAGCCACAGGAAGAGTTCAGAAATGAGAGATTGATTTTCGCAGTGGGCTCCTACTTATAGAGGATGTGGTACAAATGTAACCACTGTGTTTCAAGGGACCAAGAGGAAGGAATTCTCAAGGTTTGATATAACCGGAGCAAAGCAGGCTGGGGCACCGGGGAGTCAGAGGAAAATTAGGTACTTTGAATTTAATCGTGATTTTTAAACCGAGCTACCGGGACCTCCTACTTCGTGAAAATTAGCACAACCTGCCACAAAACAAACACAGGAAAATTCAAATGAAAAGTAAGAAAATAAAAAGAAAGTTTTGAATAAAGAAAAAGAAAAAATAAATAAAAAATAAAATAAAATGAAAGATCAAACAAAAAGAAATGGACTAACAATCTCAAGGGAGACTGGTTCCATTCAACCAAATTTCTCAAGCCTTGTCTGGTGGTGTTGGAGGAACTGGTGGAGCTACTGGGTGATTGGTGGGATTGATAATTCTTCATCAACCTCCCCTCCATCAGCTCCCCTTGCAATTTTCGAACACAATGTTCCCCCACACTAGTGCCAATCAAGCAAACTTCCTCTGGACCTTCTTCCTCTATATTGGCATGCTTGCTACTTAAATGAAATATGTTGAGCTCCGGTGTCATATTGCCAAATGTGAGCTGCATGACCCCATTTCGACAATTGATGATGTCATTTGATGTGGCCAAAAATGGTCTCCCAAGTATGATGGGCACATACTTTGCCCCTATTTCCACTGGCTCGATATCAAGAACAACGAAGTCTACCGGATAGTAAAACTTATCCATCTTCACTAAAACATCTTTAACTATGCCTTTAGGAATTTTCATCGATCTATCTTCCAAAGATAAGGTGATTGGGTGTGGTAGCTTTAATCCTCCCAAACTTCTAATTACTCATAAACAGGTAAGGTAACAAGTTTACACTGGCTCCCAAATCCAACGATGTTTTTTCTACACAAGTTCCCCCAATGTTCACTTAAATGGATCCTTGTATTTCACTAGGGTCTTACACTAGATGATGGAGCTCACCTGTTCTGTTAAGAAAGCTGTCTTATTCACATTCAGTCCTCTCTTTATAGTGCATAAATCTTTTAGAAATTTGGCATATGCTAGGACCTACTTGATCATATCTAGAAGAGGGATATTAACTTTCACCTTCCTCAACACTTCCCTCAAAATCTCACGGTTGTTCCCCCTTTAGCTCCTCTAAGTGCTTCGAGAAAATGTGGAAACATGCCTTTTCATCATATCTTCTTTGATCACTATTCTTCCTGCCTCTTCTCGTGTTCTTTGGTTGCATCTAGTATTAAGTATTATCGATCAACTTTTACCACTTCTTAGAGTGCTAATGCTTTCACTCATCCAACTTGGGGAGCAAACCCTTCACCGGCACTATTACCCGGTGGACCTTCTGGGATTCTCAAGGGTTTCAGAAGGAAATTTTCCTTTTCCCGTATTTGTCGCTGATCGGGTCAACCCAGAGATGGAACACCGCGCAGTTGACAATTTTATGCACAATTTCATCTCCGGGCACCCATTTATTCTCTTGTTCACAAGCTTCTATAGTATCACCTTCTTTGATTTAATCAGCATATCTAATGCTTTCTCTACTTTCCACAAAGTTACTTACCACCTTGCTCAAATTTAGAATGGCTTGCTCAACTGGAGAAGTTGATCGTGGTTGTGATGGCTGAGAAGTTGAAGCATATTGTGGAGGAGCAGGAGGTGCATACTGTGGAGGTTTTGGCTTCCAAGAGAGATTTGGATGATTTCTCCAGCTAGGGTTGTAAGTGTTGCCATATGGTGCATTAGTTGATAGTCTGCATTAACCAACAACATTTGCTTGTTCCACTAACATTTCCCACATTGCTGGAATAGTTGGACATTGTTCTCCCAGATGCTTAGTGGACTGACAAATGAAGCATGACTTGTTTGGCACAAGAATCTCAGTCACTGCTTGCACTTCATGCGAGTTTCTCATTTCCAATTCTTCCAACCTTCTAGTTAAGGTTGAAACTTTGGCTTTCATGTCCATGTCCTCCGAAAGAGAGTACATGCCACCCCTTGTACTAAGTTGAGGTCTCATTCTTTCCATCTCCCTTGGGTTAAGCTCATCCCAACCTTTTGAAGCTTCGCTACATAACCCAGGAAATCGAAAGCTTCCTTTGGATGTTTGCTCAAGAAATCTCCTCCACACATAGTCTCTAGCAATTGCTTCATGGAAGGAGAAATTCCATCA
Source organism: Tetrastigma voinierianum (assembly GCA_016808115.1). Taxonomy (NCBI): domain Eukaryota; kingdom Viridiplantae; phylum Streptophyta; class Magnoliopsida; order Vitales; family Vitaceae; genus Tetrastigma; species Tetrastigma voinierianum. The sequence continues at coordinate 228,029 of JAEQBH010000952.1, forward strand.
TAAAAGTAGCTGACCAGCAGCCATGTGTCAAACCCATGGTGAGGAAAAGCATTGAGCGCTTCCATATATCTCTCCTAGCATGCATAGAATTTTTCATTCTCATTGGCTGCAAAAGTGGAAATCTGCCTCTTCAAGTTGTTTGTTCTTGTGGAGCGGCAAAGAATTTCTTCAAAACTCGCCAGATTTCACCAGCTGAATGCTCCGCCTCGTGGAGCCGAAAGCCAAATTTTGGATTTATCCTTCAATGTGAAAGGAAAGAGCTTTAGCCTCATCAAATCCACAATGGTAGTCTCCTTCACAGCTATACCTCAAACTCCCTCACATAAAAGGACAAGGGTTCTCACTCTCCATGCCATGAAAAGTGGGAAGAAGTGGCACAAGGTAAGGCTTTATAACCATTTGCTTAGTTGGAGGCACTATGCAAGAGGGTGCACTCATCCAAGGAGGGTGTATGTGGTCCCTCATGGATCTATAATATGCATTGAGGTTCCTCTCTATCTCCTGCTGACTCTGTTGTTCTTCAGGTGGAGGTTCCATTGCGTGTAAATTCAAGCCTAACTGGGACCGATCAGAGAATACTGATTTTGACTAATCTGCCTTCTAAATTCCTAAACCACTAGAACATAAACTCCTACATGAAGAACACAGGACAACACCAAAAAGAACCAAAAAACAATTCTACCAAAAAGGGTCAATGTTAGCTAAAAAGAATAAAAAATATATAAATAAAGGAAATGAAATCACTCAACCTAGTAGTAAACTCCGTTAGAAAGACACAATAGAAAAGAAATTCATCAGAGCTTATGATGAGGATAACAAGTGTTCAGCACATTGTCATTTGCACTTAGGCACCATCCCCGTTAACTAAGTACATTTGATTCGTTAAAGTAGCCGTAGGTATTTTAAATCAATAAAATTTATAACTCATCACCTTCACTACTCCGTAGCATTGCTACTATAGTATACGTTTCAGATCATCCATGTGGGATGGGGTTTTCATAGAAATTACTAATACTGAGGTTTACATTGGTGATTGTAATTTGGATATTAGGGTTGGATAAAAAGAATGGGTTTTGGTAATTGAAATCGTAAGCAAAATGAAGTAAAAATATAGAAAGAATTCCCTTGAAGAATCAAGCCACTGGACTGGGTTCCAGTAAACGAGGGCTCTCGTCTTTTCCTTGCATTGGTGATAGTAACATATAGTTACTTCCCGACCGATCTTGGTTTAGCATGAAACTTAACCTCAATAACTATCCTTCAAAATGGAATTCACCGTCTATTGCCTCGCTAGTTAAAAAATCCTTTCTCCTCGAATACCTTCCAATGACTAATAAATGATACCTAATGAACATCACTGGACCTAACAATAAGCATCCAATGAGCCCTGAAAGCTTATCAAATACTAACCATTCAAGGTGACTCAAAGGGATCGAAACCTAGAGTTGGAGGAAAGAACATCAATGAAAGTAAATAGCTACGTTGAAAACATGAGAACCCCTGCTTTACCATAGGTTCCCTTGCCTAGTGTCTTCTACTTTAAGGAAGGAGGGGTTTTAGCTGCTCATCCTCTGAAAAATCATCCTCATAGGGTGTTTGGCCAGTGAGAAAATAAAAGAAAATGAGATAAAAGGAAAGAAAATGGGAGCTTGTTTGACAAGCTTCCCAAAACTTCAATAATCCAAAGTAAAAAACTCTCCTTACAAAGTGTTATTTAGGTATTATATACCACCAAAACTACCAAATTGACAAAAGCAAGAAACTATTACATAGGGACAATTTGGGAAGAAAATAGAAAAGAGAGACAAAAATTCGAGAAAATGATGGCATGAGTGTGAAATTTCGCAGGGAAAGTTCGCAACCCTTGCGAAATTGTTCTCTATTTTCTACTTCTATGATTCTGCCTTCTGGTTCTGCAGCTCTGAGTTCCAATTGATTTTTTCATGCTCGAGTTGCATCCCTATCTTCAATATATATATAGCCTGTGAAAACAACAAAAACTGCTATAAAATTTGATCATAAGCATTGCTAGGTCCTTAACATGCCAACCTGGTTCACCTGGCCGACATTAAGCAAAAGTGCTCAAACCCGAGCGCTAAGAGTATGGAACAACACTATTTTGGTAGTAATCACTTACGTAGCCTCAAATCGACATCGGTTCCTGCCCATGGGGGGAGAGGAGGGGGTAAGGAGGAACAAACCGAGTCCGTGAACGTCCCACTCATGACTGGGACTAGGGTGTCCATCCTTGCCTCTAAGGGCAATCTTGTCTCATATGTCCAAGCTTGGTGGCAATGGAAACATGTTCCCTGCACTGGCAAGCTAGGCACCTCAAAATGCCTCCCACCTTGGGATGATTGACCCTGACATTGGCCCTAATAGTCGCCGCCCTGTCCCTGAAACCCTTGTGGAGTGGAAGTCCTCTGCTTATTTCCCGAGCTAGAAGAAAAAGGTTGGCTTTCCATCCTCTTATCTTTAACAACTGCATCCTAGATGTTCCATGCATCATCTACCTCCCTCTCAATAGCCATAGTTGTCTTGACCATCAAGTCCATGTCTTATAGGAGAAATCCCACAATTTTGCCCCGGATGGACAATTTCAGGCCATCCTCAAATTTCCGCACTTTGGCCATGTATGTGACCACATAATCACGCTGAAAACGCGTGCTAATTCTGAACTAGCCAATGCATCTACATTGTCATCATTCCTTATTTCAACTCTAGGTCCTCCTAAGCTTTAGCATGTCGGCGTATGTCGGGGGAAAACTTGCCCATGAAGAGTTTCACACAACTCTTCCCCACACGTTTCCAAGTTCCTCGAGGTTTCACCAATCCCACTGATATTCTCAGGATTCACCCTAGAGGTTAGAATGCAACTAGCCTTATCCTCGTGGCATTGGAGGTGATCTCCATAGCGTCTAAGATCTTGCCAACTTGACGAAACCAATGATCAGCTTCCATCGGTTCTCCTCCTCCCTTGAAGGTTGGAGGATGATGTGCCTTACACCTCTAGAGGTTACTTTACCCTCCCTGGCCCCCAGTTGCACTAGCTTGTGCAATGGTGGAAACCACATGTCACACCCCGATTCCCAGTCCGACCCGAATAGCAAATCCGAACTAAGTTTGGGGCGCGAGACTATATACTGGGACTCTTTACCTGTTTTTTTTTTTTTTTTTTTTTCGCAGCTGAACTCAGACTCAGGTATACAAACAATTTCGTAATAACAAAATCATTTACATATACAAAAGAACTACCACCTGAGTGGTGTCCATCAAAATCTATACACATATACCGAGTCCCCATTTACATATACAAAACTGACTTTGCATTTACAAATCGAGCTGGACATACCGCGGATGAACTCCTACTAGTGTGTCGGCCCAAACAGACAAAGTTTTCTGACGTCTTCTCCAGACCTACACGAATTAAAACTCGTATGTTTTTTACAGCTTAGTGGGAAACGTATTTTATAACTTATACCGGGCATGCATGCATTTTTACTCGAATCATACGAACATCTAACAATACGTATATCAGATCTTCAAGGAATTCATACTGCATTTACATACATAATTATCCTTATAATGTAAACTTATGCTTCGTCGTATCTCTCGTGATACTGGGTGATCAAACTTATACTTATAGCAATCTTATACTTACTCAGAACTTACACTTATGGTAGACTTATTCTTATTCCGATCTTAGGTAGAACACATATTTATACTTATCTCCTGTAGGACACATACTTATTCAGATTCCTCGTATATGTATCTAGATCTCCCAAATGACATATATATCGGACTTATACTGATACTTGTCTCGAACTTATAATTATTCGTATCTCTCAGAGGGAGGTACTCTATGGCTTTTAATTCTTTACTGGAGTATAAATCTTATCGCACTACAAAACTTATACCGGTACTTTGTATCTTATAATGGTACTACTGAAAGATATCTTGGTCTTACTTTAACTTATACTTATTACTCGAGCTTATTCTGTATTTCGAATCTTATAATTTGCATTACGAACTTATTCTCGTCTTTCTGGATCTTATAATTATTACGGAACTTCTATTCTCGTCTTTCTGGATCTTAAACTCGTTTGTCTTTCTGATCTTATAATTTGTATTACTTTGTTATTATAATTGTCTTACTGGATCTTATACTTGTGTTACAGAGCTTATTCTTATATTTCGGATCTTATACTTGTATTACGAAACTTATTCTTGTCTTTCAGATCTTATACTTGTTCAATACTTTTCTTAATCATTTTTCTTTCTTTTCTTTTCATGTTAGCCAGGATTTCACATAATGGCTATAGAAGCCTTCCACATTCACGATAAATTTGACAGAATCTCAGCCTGTTTATTATCCAATAAAGAATGTGATCTCTCACATTCAATATCGCACTTCACATATTACTACAGGTCGACATTCACCTACGCATTCAGTCAATAACTCATTCCGTTTGTCATTCAATAGTAATGTGATTCATATCTACCATCGTAACTCACATATTACTATAGAAGTCGACATTCAATGCATTCAATTGCTGAATCCCGTCCTATTTGTCATTCAAGAGCAATGTGATCTCACATTCAATATTGCAATCTCACATATTACTATAGTTCATTATCTTACTTATCCATCGTTGAACTGGCCCTGCTGGTTATTCAAAATATAATGTGATCTCACATTCATCGCAATCTCACATATTACTATAGAAGTTATATTCACGCTAGATTCAATTGTTTAATCATGTCCTCGTTGCTTATTCCAAGAAGAATGCGATCTCAAATTCAATATTGCAATCTCAAGATAGTTACTTAAGTTCATATCACTGACAAATCTGAAACTGCTTGAATCCTCGTCTTGTCGCCAATCCAAGAGGCAATGTGATTTCGCATGGAACAGAACAGAATGTGCCTGCCCACGTAATATATGTCAGCACCAGCGTGAGTGACAAAGCACCGCACACCGATGCACTATTCATTCATCACCCTAGGTCACACACTATCATATGTCTTAAGAACCTAACCATCTTAATCACATTCTCGTCTTCATCATTTTCAGATCTACCAAGCCTCATTCATTCATGGCTTTCTTAATTGGCTATCACTTGTTCATTCATGTATTTCATATCATTCGTTATCTTTTCTGGATGATAATCATCATATATAACTTAACCACATTATGTGTTCATGACATATTGCCTTTCATGTTCATATTCATGTTTCATGAACACATCTATACATATTGCATTTCCTATACTTTTCTTGTTTCATGCCTATTACATATGGCATTTCCTATACTTCAGCCAAGATGGATGCCTATGTGTATTCAGATCATTCACGATTCTTGTCTTCTATGAACTACTAGAAATTGAATCATTCCAATTGAACATCCAAACTCAAGTTATGGTATTTTTATGCCAAACTAGTCGCTTAATTTGATATTACAATTAGGACAGTTTGTAATACTCATTTTTAGGGGGTCTTAACTTCATTTGACACTGGTTCTTTGTACTCCCTGAAGCTAAGGTGCTAATGGTTCTTCTCCAACTGGAATCACCCAAATCGGAGCACCGAAACTCAAGTTATGTCCTAAACAACCGGGACTACTCTATGTTCAAAAATGAACCAGAAATTGGCTTAAACATAGCCCCACTTTGAGTGAATTTCTGAGCCACATAGAGTCAGAATTTGAAGGTACCTATTTCAGGGTGGTTTGTTCTCCTTGAAGTCTAGTTTAACCAGCAACTTGAATCACTCAAATCGGATAAGAAATGATCAAGTTATGGCCAAAATACTAATGCTGGTCCAAAACACGACAGAATTATGGTACTGACACTGCTTATACCGTACCACCCCTCGAAATTTCTAGAAAAGGTGGTTTTCCATTTTTCCATATTTACTACCCAACTAACCCAATAATCAATATATACATCAAAAAACCACTCCATATTCATCTTCAGAACTCTATTCTACTCAAATCATCTTTCAATACATCTTCTTCAAACCTTCCATGAATTTACTCCCAAAACAACCCTGCATATGGTCATAACCCATACACAAACCAAATATTAAAGATTACTTAGGTTTGTTCTAAACCCTAACTCCATTATTTGGTACTTTAAACCATGAAATCAACCTCAAAGCCGGAGGATCACATTCTTCTGTACTATTTGGGGTTTTACCAACCTTACCTTCAATAATTTTAGGGTTAGGATGAAATCCTAGCAAAACCATAGGTTTGGGGGCAAGCTACTAACCATATAATTGCATGGAAATTCATACCAAACTTTAGAACTCCATACTTAATGTTAGAATCCATACTCATAGTCATAGTTCCATACCTTTTTGCTCTTCCTTTCTTCTTCTTCTTCTCTTCCTCTTCCTCTTCCTCTTCTTCTTTTCCTTTCTTCTCTTTCTCTACGGTTTGTTCCTTCCCCAAAATGAGACCAAATTTGGTCTTAAATCCAAGATTTCTCCAGTGCCATGTCAGCTCCTAAAACTCATTTTTTCGGGGGTTAAGTTTCATTATTTCACTTAGTCCTTAGGTTCTTCTCTTTTGCAAATCAAGAAGTATATTTCTATTTTAACCTCTAGTCTTTCCTTTTATGACCACTTAGACCTCAAGCAGTAAATTATTATTTACCTCTTTGCTCTCATATTACCTGTTTCTAGTTTTATTTCCCGGTATTCATATTTAACTTTTATTAAAACCCAAACATGTCTAAAACTGCCAGTATATTTCGGGTGTTACACCACAAAGACTAGCCTATGCAATAGTGGCAGTCATGTTTAGACAGCCTCTATAGAAGGCTTGTTATCAGCGCCTGGTCGTTGTTAGTCAGATAGCAATAGAGTATTACATGGTATCCAAGAATGGTACTCAAGTTTAAAATTCGAGATTTCTCTCCTCGTCTAACTAGTAGTTCTTATGCCAACCACTAATAGACTCCTCAATATCCCAAACTATCCTGTTTGTTTTTTTTTCAAACCCCTAAGGTTATGTTTTCTAACCCTATTGTTCCATTTTTTTTTCCATATACAATTTACCATGTATGTAATTCACAACAACACATAACACACATAGCATACAAAGGCACAAAACATGAAATGTACAATGAATGCAATGGTCTAAACCCATGCCCATCAAGCCCTAGGTAATCGTATACCTAAGCTTTGATACCAAGTTGTGACGCCCCAAAACCTAGGGGTCCGTTGACCAACCGTCAACCTGCGGAAACTCGTGGATATCGGGTAAACTGATACCACATTACTATGTCCCATTTATTTGAACCCGTAGAGTTAACAACTGGATGGCCACTCCGGCTCCATTTATCCATGTGACACCCCAAATTCCAAGGGTCTTTTTTTTTTTTTTTTAAATTTTTTTCCACAGTAACCTACAACAAGCTATATAATAGCCTCATTCACGCACGCTCATGTGTCACTCAATTATCAAGTAATGACACATACCAATACCTCTCATTCAAGACTCCAGTAATTAGTGCACTTAGTGCAATGATCAACTTTTCAGACACTATGTGGGCACCAAATTCCATCCATAGGCATATGGTTAGATTCTAGACTCAGAGATATTTCCATAGAGTCTAAGAATGCGCAAAACGAACTTCGGACAAGGAAGTTATGGTCGTCCGAAGTTGGCACTAGCGAGCTCATTCCTGTGATGCGCCTGCCGACCAAAGGAGGCCGGCCAATGGAGCTATCTCGGCTATATTTGAGCTCCAAATGCCATCCACAGGCATGTGGTTGGATTCTAGACTCAAGAAGCTTTCTATAGAGTCTAAGAACACCTTAAACGAACTGACGAGGGAAGTTATATCATCCCGAAGTCAGCACTCACATGAGCAAATGCACCGACATGCAACCAACAAATTCCACTGCCTTTCACTTTCAAACACACATGAGCTCGGGATTACTGAAACATATATGGAAGGATTCTAGACTCAAAGGGATTTCCATAGAGCCATATTTTTTTCCACAGGTAACCTACAACAAGTTATATAATAGCCTCATTCACGCACACTCACATGTCACTCAATTATCAAGTAATGACATACCAAGCACTTCATTCAAGACTCCAGTAATTAGTGCACTTAGTGCAATGATCAACTTTTTAGACACTATGTGGGTACCAAATGCCATCCACAGGCATATGGTTAGATTATAGACTCAGAGATATTTCCATAGAGTCTACGAACGCATGAAACAGACTTCAAACGAGAAAGTTATGGTCGTCCGGGTGCCATACATCAAGCTCATTCGGGCCGAAATACAAGAGCCTAGACAAAATAGTTGGGCTCTACTTCACACAGCTCATCCCCGCTGAGGCCACTACACAATAGCCCATCCCTACCGAGCTCCGGGCCAGTCATCCCATCGAGCTCGGGCCACAAGAGCTCAAACACACGTACCTCATCCTCTCGCACTCTTCCGAGTAAAAAGGCCATAATCATCAGAGGTCCGATTGGTGATTCGGAAGTCAATGTCTCCTAGGTAGAGCTACAATTTCTTTGAAGGATGCTAGTTCAAATTCTCACTTTTTCCCAATCTAAAATCAGCCTCAATAACTGATCCTCACATAGGGTCAAAACAGGGCACTATTCCCAATACACCATCACTAGTAAGCTCTACCACACAAACATCCGCACTGAAGCTCGGGCCAGAAGAGGTCAGCTCATCCCAAGAGAGCTTGGCCAGAAGAGGTCAGCTCTACCCCAAGAGGTCAGCTCGGCCAGAAGAGGTCACCTCTGCCCCAAGAGGTCACCGACCGTAAGAGCCTCGGGGCCCACACGTACCACCCCTCTCGCACCGCTCCGTCTAAAAGGTCCATATCTTAGGTTGTAGAGGCTCGATTTGGGTGATTCAAAAGCTTACATCAAGATCATTGATGGGGCTACAATATACCAGAAGGAAACAAGGCCAAATTCCCTTTTCTTCCCAACTAAAAAAAGTCTTAAAGTTTGGTTAATACATAGGATCGAAATAGGGCTACTTCCTATGGTTCAGATGCAACCAAACCATCCCCTCAAGGCAAGACAAAACCCTTACCAAATTGTATTAAACATATAATCTAAGTTTAATTACAATTTATTTACATCACAAGTACAAAATTTTGACAACAGTTCAGTTTAAAACAAAAAACTGGGTTTTCTACCCATATATTTTAGAAAAATACACAATAAGCCATCTTAAATCTCCCTCTCAACTAAGACCTCATGAAGTGCCTTCTCGTGTGATCCAGATCGAAAATATTTTTCCCACAACGGGGTGAGCTATGCCCAGTAGAGAAAGTCTCCTACAAGGGCTACTCCCCACCTAAGTGCACATGCAACGGCATAATCCATAAAATCATTCACACGTGTATTCATATAAAATATGCATATCTCTATATGAATGTCTAGGTCATGCCCAGTCCTCACTGACTCTCTCATACATGCAATTTGCCATGTATGAAAACTATTTTCAAAACAAAAGTTTTGTTTTTGAAACCCACTGAACAACCTCTGATATCAGATGACCCTCTGAATATTTTACACACTTGGACAACCCTCCGAATAGTAAACCACTGGACAACCCTCCGAGTATCGAACCACTCGACCATCTCCGAGAACCCCTTTATTGTACAACCCTCCGATAGAGTTCATTCGACAAACCTCCGATATAATTTACTGGATAACCTCCGAATCATCAAGTAATGGACAACCTCCGAATACCCATTTTATTCATGAACTCACACCCACCCACGCTGGATGACCCCGTGCACATGCAATGATAATGTCATCAGATAATATTCCATGTTACATGCATGATGGAAACTACATGCAACACTCATAATATTACATAAGCCATTAATTAAGCATCATGTTATATATAACAAGTATGCATATATTAACATCATTTTTCACAATCTGCATGTTATTCAAAACAAGCAATAACACACAAAACCGGATTTCAATCTCCAAACTCGAAACAAAGATGCACAAGACACAACCAAGATCATCCCTCGTATCCCAAACCACAAGACAACAACCAGTTCAAAACTACATGCACTTAAACCGGTCCTAACCAACAACAATTTCTATCAAATTATTCTTTAACCCAAATTTCACTACTGGGTTAACCTCATGGCCATTTCATGTCTCTTAAACAAAGATCAACCAGAGCATGAGAGAACCCCACTCTCTCAAGTGCGATCCGTTTGACCGTCGCAACTCCTATTTGTTAATCGAGAACCGCTGGTTCTCTTCCTTCTATTGTCTTCTTTCTTCTTTCTTTCTTTTCTTTTCTCTCTTTCTTCTCCTTTTCATCTCCTCTTTCTTTTTCCCTTTTCTCCCCTCTCTTCCACCTAAAAATTGCTTTAGGTGGAGAATACTTACCTAGGTGTAGAATACCTCTTCCTTCTCTCCTCATGACACATATTTAAATTAAATATGTCATTCACCCTCTCATTCATCCGTTTGTCTCGAAATACGTGCAATTCCGACCTTCTCGGAATTCGACGAAATTCAACTATGTACCTAGATTTCGCAAGATGAACCCACCCGCATGACCCAAGGCCACATCCGAGATCTAGAGAAATTCCTGTGCTCAGAACCCGTCTATCATTTTACTTTATCCGGGGTCTCAATCCATATTTAATTTAAATATATACAAAAATTACATTAAAACATCCCTTAAGTGTTCGATCACGACTCCCTTAGATTTATTACATGTAAAAACTAGTTATTCCAAAAGTTTTACAAAGATTATCAAAGCCATCAGTTTTCACACTTTGCGGCCTTGAATGAGCATTGTCCGCCTGTATCTCCTACACTTGAAATATTTTCCTTATAGAGTGCCACGCCCGCAGAAAACCTCCTGCAGGCTACTCCCCCACCTAAGCCAAGTATTACGCAATTTATCATGTTCCACATTCATATCCCAAGTAAGATATGTCATTTCTAATATAATCCCATACGCCATGCCATTTAAATGAGATGAGACTCAATCATGTACCATGCCCCGAGTCATCACCAACTCTCACCACACCATGTGAATGCCAATGTGTGATAAACCGTCATTGATGAATCACATCCAATGAACACTTTGAAATACAAGTTGTTTGTTTATAAACCAAAACTTTTATGGATGATATCATTTCTAATGATCTTTTTATAATCAAACCGGTGTTTCGTACGCCAGATTTTCGCCTCACCGCAGACTCTACACTTCTTCTACACTTTTTGGACTTTCACCATTGGAGTGTATGAACCAGTCAGGCCCTTTCACCCGAGGGGATGTCTAACCCTTCTTGCTATTACCCACCACACGTTTTTCCATGTTATGCAACAAGCAGCAACTCGCTGACATCGCCCACCCAGACGAGCCTATCCATTCATCACCAAGTATGGTGATCGATCATAATCATGCACTCACACCCATTCAATGCAATGTCCCTACGTGATATGTACAATGCATCATCGCATGTTATATCATGCCACATGTATAATGAATGCCATACGAACACCAACCGCACTCACTCATGTATTATGGATAATTATTATTAAGGAGCATATAATTTCCAAACTAAACAATCATCTCAATGTCAATATATTCAAACACACACACACACACACATATATATATATATATATATATATATATATATATATATATATATATATTAACATTCAATCAATTGCCACCAAGCATGTAATTCAATTTCAAGCAATGATGATAACCTTGATCCTTAAGAAAAATTTCGGCATCAGAGATGCCCACAAAATAGTCCACACCATGGCCTCAAGCCGCTTTCATAAACCAAATTGACTCACCCACACCAGCTGCCATGACGCACTCACACACTCATGCCACAAACAGACACAAAATGGGCCCCGCATTCGGGCCCCAGAATCGTCCCCATCCAGGACATGGTCAAGCCACAAAACCAACCATGTCCAGGCCACAAACTAGCCATAAACAAGCCACAAGACACCCAACTCAACTTAGAAATCAGTCCTCAAATCTAGTCTGAACAAATTAATAAGACTGACATAACCGCACCATGAAACCAGCCACTCAAGCAGCCTAACATAAAACCATAAACAACCCTAAATAAAACCACCAAACATGCCATATTTTTGTCCCATTAAATCGTTAAATGAAATTCTGAGCTGCGGGTAGTTTAGAAAGGGACCATAACCTGTGTCAGAGGTTCAATTAGGTATCCAAAAGCCTAACATCAAGTTCACTAATGCAGCTAATATCTTTGAAGAACACGAGTCCAAATTCCTCTCGCTTCCAATCGAAAAACTGTGCCCAAAATATGGACACATATTGTTAAACAAATTGCTTATGGCGCCTCGAAATGGACCATAACTTGAGCTATAGAGGTCCAATTTGGGTTATTCAAAAGCCTAACATCAAGTTCACCGATGCAACTACAATTTCTGAGAAGAACATGAGTCCAAATGCCTTCGCTTCCTAATCGAAAAACTAGCCCGTAACCGACACGTAGACCGCTAAACAAATTTCTGTTATGGTAGTTTTGGGAAATGGACCATAAATTGAGCTATAGAGATCTAATTTAAGTGATTCAAAATCCCAATATCAAGTTCACTGATGCAGCTACAACTTCTATGAAGGACACGAGTCCATATACCCTTTTTTTTCCAATCCGAAATCCAATCCCAAAATTTAGACAATGTGTAGGTCAAAACAGGCAGCCTTATAAAAATCCGGCCAAATAGCCCTTAGGGTGGAAATACACCAAAGAAGAAGGAATCCCTACCCCTTGGAACATAGTCCTCATCGAGTAGATAGACTTATTGGTCTGATAAGTTTCGACCGTCATAACATCGAGACCGCAGGAAGAACAACCGGGTTTTTTTTCCCTTCCTCTCCCTCTTTCTCATTTTCGTTCTTCTCTTTGCTCTTCCACCGCTAAGCACCAGTAGAGATTCTCCTTCCACTTAACCTTCACTCTCCTTTCCACTTAACCTCCACCCACTCTCATCCACCTTCTTTCTATGGGTCAATATTACTGCTTTGCTCATGCCATGTGTCACCCACATGGATTTGATCATGTCAGGTGTCACCCACATGGATTTGATCATGTCAGGTGTCACCCACATGGTTTGCATCATTCCATGTGTCATCCACTCATTTGGGTTCCTTTTTGCCCAAAACAACGTGGAAATCCACCTATTCAAAATTCAACGAAATTTGCCTAAGCAACCGATTCCACCTATTCAAAATTCAACGAAATTTGCCTAAGCAACCGATTTCACGAGACGAACCTAACGGTGACGTTCGTTTCATTGTCTTAAAGTCCATATTTACCCGCCATAACATATATCCATTGCAAACAAGTCTAATCATAGATTCAAGTCTCAATTTTAAATTCCACTGTTGGATCAACAATATGATCGTTAAATGCTTTTAAAAAAGCGTGTGAAATCTGGACCGTTAGATGACATTTGGATGAATGTGGGCATTAGATCTTTGGTCAAACAGTTAGTAGCACGGTCAATTTAAAAAAAAAATTGGTAAAAAAGCGTCAAAATATCAACGACATCGGCAATAAATTGCTCAATTTTTCAACTTTCTCCTTCAAGCATGTGTATTGATGACACTCAATATTTCAATTGCATATTTGGTATCTGTTGCCTTTAATATCCAATATATTGCATATTGTCCCTATAAGAGTTACAGAGCATAGATTTAGAATGTAAGAAGAGAAGAAAGAAAATTAAATAAAATAAAAATAGAAAGAAATAAGAAAAGATAATATAAAAATGGATGTGAAATTTGGTCATATACGGTATTTTCTTGAAGTTTGACCATTTAAGAAATTACGGACATTTAATAAAATTTAAAATCTTATATATAGATTGGAGACTATGGAATTTTGAATCTAATATCTCAGTATATAAACAATTTGTTTTAAATCCTCCGTATATATAAAAACTTATAACCCCACCTTCACTTATGTTTCTATTATTCAAAGTTATACTTGTGACTTTTTTTTAATTGAAAAATAAAACTCTAAAGAATAACCTAAGTTATTTTTGAAAGCTCCAGTTCTGGCTTGGATAAGTTTTTATTTTTTATAAACAATTCTGATGCAAGGACGGGACCGTGATGGACAATCTAATGGTTTTGGTAAGTTAGGGATGCGTTTGTGGTAGTTTAAGGGTATAGAATGTAACTTTGAAGGGTAAAGGATAGCCCTGCCTCAGTGTTTTATGCGCTTTATTTCAGGTTTATTTATGATGGAATTAAGGTTATAAAGAAGGATTTAAGTTTGGAAAGTTTTTGGTTTGATTTGATGCAAAACAACTTTGTTTTGAGTTAGTTTGTGGTTTTTGAGTTTTTCTAAGGTAGTCTAGGGCTATGCACAAATTTGGGGGTTTCTCTAAGGTTATGGATGATGACTTTTATAGTTTTAAGGGTAAAACAAGGTTTTTTGAAATGTTTTAGAGGTATAGAACAAGATTTGGAAAGTTTTGGGTTGAGATTGAAAAATTGGTTATGAAAAGATGAAAGAGAAGATGATGCAGATTAAGAGGAAACAGGAAAGATAGGTACTACCGTAACTCAAGAAATTCACTAAGAGATAAGAAGTCAAAACTTGTCAATCACAGAGTGCACCCAAAAGACAAAGAGAACAAGAGAGAATCTAAAAAAGATAAATCTAAAAATATTATTAAACTTTAATCGAGAGCAAATGCAGTTAAAACATATATAGGTTCTATACTTTCTAAACCAAATAAAGTAACTCCTATTTTGATTTAGAAAACAAAGTCTTTTGAATTTAAATTAATCAACTCTTAAAAGAAAAACTTTCTAAAAAGAAATAAATAAACTTTTAAAAATAGATATTTCTAAAATAAAGCAATTCTAAAATAGTAACAAGACTCCAAATCATGTCTCTAAGGCTCCACAGCCATCCGAATTCGAATTTTTCATAATTAAGCCCAAATTCCCAATGGTTGGTGTATTCCTATGTCAAATTTTTAGTTGAAAAATACTATACATTGTACATTAATTAAAAAGAAAAAGAAAAAATTAAAAATAATATATGTTTCTTTAAGTTTAAAATAGTTGAAACATAAATGTATAGAAAGAGCACTTGAACATCGCACCCCACTTTAATTTTAGAAACAATTCGAGATAAGTCTTTCTGAGAACAGAATAGTACTACAATGTAGTAATGCAAAGTGATTAATGTAAAAAAAAAACAATTGGAGATAAAGAGATTAAAATAAAAATCTCTATTAATTCATGGAGTTCCATGTTTGTTAAGGTAACACTTTGCAGTGGATCCGCATTCACCGCTCTTACATAGTTTTTCTGCTTTGAATTCGTCCACAATTCCGATCCACCAGATTCCTCATCTTCAATGGAGGTAAGAAAAGAGGATTTTCGAGTTTTTCTCATCACAGGGACCTTCTTTGTTTGCATAGTTGCAGGTGGAACATGCCTTTGCCTATACATTTTTCGCCGGGGAGAACACACTTCTTCCTATCTCATTGTAGGCTTCATTCTCGTGGGCATCCCATGGCTTTTCTCTGGCTTTAACTCGTTACAGAAGTTTCAAACCTGGTTTTGAGGAAGAGCCAAATTTCGCTATGGGGTTTAATCAAGGGTATCCAATGCTGCCACCTCAAGCTGGGAGCCAGCCAGCGACGACGAAATCTCGGGGAAACATTTACTGGTAGCGTCCGCCGCATTTTAGCTGTTATCGTGGTGGGAGAGGACAGTGATATTAGCGGCCACGGGGAAGTCTCAATGAAGGCAGCGGGAGCCATAGTAATAATTGGATCTCTATCAAGGTAGATGTATCACATAAATGATGGAAGTTAAAACTGGCAGGAGATGAAATCTGCTATGAGCACTTCGGTGTCTTTTCCTCGAAAGAGCTTTAATTTTGTCTTAACAATATTGGGATGTCGGAAAACCCAAGTGGAGAAGTTTTGGGGGGATTCTCCTATATTCCAACTTGTTGTGATGGATGAAGAGAGTATAGATCGGAGGGATAATGTACTGAAAAAGAGGGAGCTAAGAAACTATAATTCATTCCATGTAATGCTTTTAACCATTTAGATGAAATCAAGAATTCCGAACGGGAAAAAAGCATTTGATTTTTGGTGCTTGTTTACGGCATTCATAAAGTAGAGGCTCGTACGTACCAGATGGTATGAAATCAAATATATATATATATATATATATATATATATATATATATATATATATATATATATATATATATATATATATATATATTGGAAATCAATAAACTAATTTTATTTTACATGTTATTTCAAACTCATTTCACTTATTTTTGGTCTTGAATATAAATATTAAATTATTTTAAATTGTGTAAATACTACAAGAAAAATGTCTTATAGGGACAGCTTTAGCTAGGCCAAAAAAGTCCACTTCCAAATCATGTCTTTAGTCTTATGTTTATGGGGCTGCAACTATAAGTGATTGTATAGCTGGGGAAATAATAGGAGTTTGGGGTGAAAATGATTTTTTTATTCAAAAAAAAATATTGATTTTAAGTCAATTTTGAAACTTTTGTTCGATATAGTCTTCTCATGTCACGTAAGTTAAAAGATGTTCAATTTTTTAAATTATTTTAATACAAGTTAGAAGCTCCAGCTTAGAAACTACGAAGCCATTTTTTAACTAAAGCCAAGCTAATCAAGTAGTTTTATTTTTACACTAGTTATACTAGAAACTGATAATTTAATTTTTGAACTAAAGCCTAAGTTTATAATTCCTGGTTTAGTTCAAAAATGAAACTATAGTTTCTAACTGGGGTTTCTAAATTAAATTTAAAAAAAAAAATCTAAGCATTTCTCCCATATGCCATAAAAGGACCATTTTGAACAAAAATTTCAAATTTTACCTAAAATAAATATTTTCTTTTTTATAAAAGGGTTATTTTGAGCCCAAACTCAAATAATCATCCGCTACCATATGTACCCCAATAGTCACAATTAGGTGGGTTTGGTCGTAACCAATGAACCACTTTATACAAAAATTGCTCTCATGGAGAAGGCTTCTTACGCCCATGTCATTTCAGTTTGTATATGTTAGTCTCTCTCTACCACCCTCTCTACTTTCTCTCGGTTTTTATTTCACTTTCATTCCCTTTATGGTTTTGGTTTCTGTTTTTTAGTGAGAGACGTACTTCCGGTGGAAGATTGCTTGGCCCAGATCAGAGTGAAGGAGGATTGAAGGCAGTCTTGGGGAGAGTTTCAGTGGCAGTTGCGGTTCTCTTTGTCTTCGGTTAGCTATATCGATCTAAGGTCAGCAATGAAGAATCATTTATAAAGTTTTGGGCCTTTAGATTGCCAGTGTTTTTATTGTTGTGATGCTGATTGTTTTGGTTTCTGCTTGTAAACATTTTTTTAATTTCCCGGAACTGTTGTTGAAATGTCTGATTGAATGGATAATACTGGTTATATCCATCTTTTATATGTTGTTATTAATATATTCTATCCCTTGGAATTTTTCTGCTCTCTGATTATTCTATTCTTTGTTTTTTATTATTGGGATGAGAAATATTGAAGAAGCCTGAGGGGAAATAATTTACTGTATTATCAGGCTCTTTGTAAATCTGTAATGTCTTTCTCGTCTTAAGTTGAGGACATTGTAGACACCGGAAACACTTTGTCCTCTCCTTGCACATTTGGAAGCAAAGGGAGCATCCTCTGTATCAGTATGTGATTTCCTTGATAAACCGTCAAGAAGAAAAGTTCAATTTGAGCTAGTCGGTGCAGGAAAGTTCTATCGGTTTTGGGGTAATTCAATATTAAAGTATCTCAGAACTCTTTAATATTTTCATTCGCTTTCTATGAATATGTGCAGATTAAAGACTAGTTTGCTATTTCCTGATAACTATTGGATTGACTTAATGATTGTTGTTTATTTAGTTGTTTCATTACTGCTTTGATTATAGAGAAAAAGGAAACATAAACCTTGATAAAAACAGTGTTTGGATTATCAAACCTTGCTTCTTTAATCCCTTGAATAAATTGTAATGCACTTATTGTCTACTCTCCATGATGCTTGGTTTCTTGATTACATGTAGTACCAGTGTCTTGAGAACTACTAACCCTAATGCAGAATCTCAGTTCTCTTTTTCATTTTGTTGCTTATGTTTGATTTTTTCCTTTCTCCATTTCTTTTTGGAGCTCGATGTTTGTGTCACTTTACTCTAACTTTTAATAAATATATTTGTTCTTTTTTCCTTTTAATAATAATCTCATTTAGTATTCTTATCCATGGTAGAGTCTATTTCCACAATAAACAAAAAGGAAATGAGTTTTGGATTTGGCAGTTTCTGAGTAAAAGTCAGCAAAAACATTGAAGGAAGGATATGGATATAATAGGGCTATGTTTTGTACCTGGAAAAGGATAGGATGAGATTATCAATGTGAATTGCAAAGAGAACTGCATCCATGACAAAGAAGGATGAAATCTAAGTTACAACCACCAACATAACTATACATGACATTACTTATTCCATGTCTTCCCAACAGGGATATTTGGTTACTACACTGATAATTTCTAGCTATCTATGCTCACAAGCTTGTGAATACAAAGCTTCAGAAAATGAGGTTTGCCAATAGGACTTTTTAGCAGTACATTGTGGGTGGGGTAGATTTTTGAGTAATATAAGTGGGTTGGTGATGAGTGTGAAACTTATATAGCTTGAAGTCCTTTTCTGCATGCATAATTGAGGCCTTAATGCTTATTTTAATGCAAAATTATGGAATTTTCACCAAAATTTATGTTTTGCAGGAATCAAGATCAAAGGAAGCAAAAAGAGTAAGATAACATGCTGAAAAGATTAAGCATGAAGCAAACAATGTCGTGACATCTCAACACATGTCGCAACATAACTGAAGGCAGATGACAAAAGATATGTCGCGATATTGCAACTTATGTCGCGACAACAAAAGAGAAGAGTCCCTTGAAGCAAACAGCCAGAATCACTACGACAATTTATTTGCGTCTTTAACAATCATTCGTAGAAACAATATATGTACATCAAGAGGACATTGTCAACGACATTGAAGACAAGTTAAGACAATGTCGCTACAATCAATGATAATGTCACAACAATTTAAATTCAAGATCAAGCAAAATCACTATTGAGTGCCACAACCTCTACAACAATGTCAAGACACATATGAGGTGCAACAATGTCGCGACATTGTAACTCTTGTAGTGACAAATCATCCTATGGGCATGCACTAAAGTCCATAAAATCTGCCTCGAACTCCAATCCAACAATGATTAGACTAAAAATAGAAAGAGACAGGCAATGTAAAGTAATGTAGAAATATGTTTACATGGTGAGAGTTAGAGAGAGAGCAAGTTGTAGCTAAATAAGTAGAGTATAGAGAATAAAGTCTTTAAAATAGCTTTTCTTATTTTTTCTTTTTTTAATTTTTCATTTTTCATTAAAATAGTTAATTTGAATTGATTTTTTGAGAAATTATTGAAAACCAAGCTCCATTCACTGCTGAACTTGCAGTGAAGCAGAAAACATTTTTTAAATTCTTCTTCCTCATTTTCTGGATTATGATCATAATGGACTTTTAAAAACAACTCTGGCATTGTTAGTGTAATCTAGTAAAGGCGCACTAAACCTCTAGAAAGGGACGTAGATGTGATTATTATGTTTGCAAAGCTTTAATTTAGGTTGTGGTGTTGAATTCTAAATTGACATAATTAGTTCAAATGTGTATTTTCTTGTGCTTGATATATTAATTCCATAAACCAAACCAAAGGAACTATTACAACACCTGATATCAAGGATCCCTTCTAGTGACAGTTGAGGTGTGTTCCTGAGGCTAAGAATAGTAATCCCTTGGTACATGAAATTAATTTTTTAAGAGCTTGTCTCATTTTAATCAAAATATTTCAAGCGAAATAATAGAAATGGAATAAGTTCAAGAATATGTGGAGTGGTGAATCGAATATGTTGAAGAGAGCTTATGTTACCCTGGTTTTGAGAGCAAGTTAACTTTAGTCCTAAGAATTTGTTGTAGAGTCCTAGTTTAGGAAGTCATCCAAATCTTAGAGGGAATCGGATCCTAAAAGTAGCCTTTTAGACACATACTGTCCTGGTTTTGGAACATGGCAGTCTAAATTGTGAAATGTATGGTGGTTGAAAGTTTTTCAAGATTGTACTAACATACACATTGACAAGTTCAAGATTCAACCCATAATAAATTTGTTTTTATGAACAAAGTGCAAGCTAATAGTCACGTTATTAATTCCTTTCCAATGTTTACTCAACTCAGAGAAACTTCTAGTTGTTAAAATTTAGACAATCCTATTTTAGCATTTAAATATCTTTACTCTATTGAGTAGTTAGTTTATAATTTAGAAATCTAAGTTTAAATAGTGATATGGTTGAGTAGTTTGAGATCTTAATCTTTGAAATTTCCTATTAACTTTGTGGTACATATCTAGACTTAAAAATCAACTTTATTACTTGTTCATTTGTGCACTATAATAAAAGACCAAGTTGTAGTTAAATAAATTTAAAATAAGAATAGTAACAACTGGATTAAATCAAGTTTTCGATGCAGCTTGTTTGGGACTTAACAAGTCTCTAGTTGCAAGCAGCAGAAACTTAAATAACCAAGTTTGCGCCTTTGTCGTGGACCGACGAGTCTTTGGTAGTTTGCCGTGTACCTAAATAAAGTTTTTGGTGTTAATACGAGATCATAGTAATAAAATATATTTGAATACTTTATTTATTCAATTTTTTTTTTTTTGCAGTAATTGAAATATTTCCAAATTAAATTGTGATCAACTCTACAAAGTGATCTTATCAGGGTTTCAATGTGTTATCACTCGATACTCATTATATGCATAGGCCAATACAAAGAAGGAATCATCATCATTAGAGACACTAAGATAAAGAAAACATTAAGGAATCTAGCAAGGTGAGAGTAGTTTCTGAAAAGCAACTATACCGAGTAGATAAATACTTCAATCTAACATTCCTATAGTAAGAGTGGGGACCCTCAATAGAGGTAGAGAACCATGGAAGATTTTTGGAGGTCAATGATCAAAGAAGAATATTCAGTAGTTAGGCAACCACCAATAATTGAGGTCAACAATTTTGAGCTAAAACCTTCCCTGATCACTATGATGCAACAAAATTAGTTCACATGACATCCAAGTGGGGATCCTAATGTAAAACTCGGGTAAATTTGAACTTTTTCTGAAAAAAGGGCAAAATGGTAAATTGCCACTTCGATATGGGTTGCAAACCTGAAATGTTCTAAATCTCATATGGTGAAATGGATCTCACCGTTGATTCGGCTCTCAGAAATCTAAATACCCATGCGAATTTCGCGATTTCTCGAGATAGTCGATTTTTCACTGCTGGACGATGGGTGTCTGTGATCTGACAAAACAAAATTCTTAAGAAAATTTTGGAAATTGGAAAATAATTTAGTCAATATTCATAAAATAATCGGGATAAAATCAATCGCTTCAGCAAAAACGGTTCAACAAGCGCGCATATGTGGCACAATGTAAGCCAAGTCTTTAAAGTTATAGATAGGGTTAAAAAAAATTAGATGTGGGGACAAAATACCTGGGTTTTCTGTTGGCTTGAGCATGGGAGAGAAAGAGGGAGAGAAAGAGAGAATCTAAGTCTTCTTTCGATGATCCTCGGTCGGAATCCATCGAGCCAATATTTAAAATCCATCTCCTCGAAGTGGGCTACACGTATGTACCAAGAACGAGGAGTTTGACCGAAGATCCAAATGAGGAGATTTGGGGAAATCAAAGGTTTTGGACTTAGGAGGTGTTCTTAAGGCTTCCTACCATTTTTGCTAAACTCCAAGAGGTAGGGTTCTTCCTATTTTTGTTTTACTTCTACCTTTTGGGTTGATTTAAGGGGGGCCTGTTATGTGGATGTTCTAGGAACTATTTGGGAGTTGTTAAGGGGCTATTTAGATCAAGTTATGGGCCCGATTTAAGATGGTTTCTATGGCCGGTTTAGGGGGTCATGGTGGCTTGTTTATATTGTTCTAGGATTGTTTGGGAGTTGTTTAAGGCCTAGGATCGTTTGTGGCTTGTTTTGGCGGCCTATTCAGGGTGATTTGTGACTATTTATGGTTCTTTAGTGGGCTAATTTGTAGCCTATTTAGCCATTCAGGGCTCGCTTGTGAGGACCTGTGTAAAGTGTAATCATAGATTATCGTTATAGTAATGTTGCAAGCTTAGGAATTTTCTAGATCTCCTATAACTATTATGACCACACCATCGAAGTTCGGTCTTATAAATCTAGTTACATAGTCGAATTATGCCGAATTCCAGACATTCGAAATTTCACGTATTTCAAGGCGAATTGACGAATGATATGATGACACTTGTCATGAAGACATGTGCCATGTTGCACCGGACAGGGACACCCTGGCACATGGAAGGCTATGTCATGTTCCCATTCGATGGTTATGGGCGGCGGGTGAATTACATGAGAGACAAATGGCATGGGAAATTGCCATTTGTCAAAGTGATTGAGAAAGGTGTCTCAAGTACCCACCAAACCGCCTGGTGGAGGAAGAAATATAAAGGAAGAGAAAAAGACAGAAAGAAGAAAAAGAAAAAGATGGGAGCAGAGGTCCAACATCTAATGGTCTCTGTTCAACAAGCAAGAGGTTTGACGGGTCAGAAGCAGCCGGACTCGTGCTCTAAGAGGTAGGGTTCTTCCTACTCGTTAGTCCTCGTCAAGGGCCATTTGATAACCACGGTGTACAAATTTCAACGGTGGGGCTGATTAAAAACAGCTTGTGATCAAACTGGCGAATTACGGATCGAATGATTCATGCCACAAGAGGTGTCGAATCAACAATATTTATAAACCTAGTTTTCTCCTACCGCCGTAGCAAAGCTATCGCAGATAAGGCTCTAGGTCGAACACAAGATGGGTTTTCTTTGTGCAAATGATTTACATTTAAGTTCAAAATGGTGAATTTAGTTCGATTTTAAGGTCAGTGAAAATAAAGGGAGTCGATGGTGCGCATTAAAATTAAAATGAAGGAAAATAAGGAAAGAACTCCTCAAGTCTCAAGCCATCAGTTGTGGTTTTGTGGCAACTCGACATTCGTCGGTTTTTATCCTCGTATCGGGAGTTACTGACATAGTCATTTCCTCGAACTGATCTTCATTTAACTTTAAAACTAGACCCTTAGAGTTTTCTTGGAAAGATGGCATTTCATTAGGCATAAATGTCCCTAATGCTGAAAACATCTCAAAAACACTTACCTACCATAACTAATAGAGACAACTTACTCGGGCCTCAATGGATCTAGTGAAAGTATCCATCGAATTCAAAAAGCTGGCAAATACATTAAAGAGAGAATGCTTAAGAGGATTTTAATCCTATGGTGAGAAGCAGAACGCAAATGCCCATAAATGCTCACATGAAAAGCAAGAGAACGCTGGTTTACCTTAAAATCGGCACCTGCCGCCTTCCCTTCAAGGATTTGGGAGGTTTAATAACATCCTTTGATTTGTCATCATCAAAGGGTGTTTGGCAGCCAAGAAAATGGAAAAGAAAACAAAAGAAAGTGAAGCATAGGAGAGGAGAAGCCAAGCGGGAGAGCTGGAAGCTTCCCCCGTCACTTTATTGATTGAAGTTGATTGATACAAAGTTTTTACAGACCGAGGCTTATATAGATGCTCAGTGTAAGGGAAGTTACAAAAAAAACCAAAATCGAAGGGTATTGCTGCGGTAAAATGGAAAAAACAAACAAATGCAAACAAAAGGATAGAGTAAAAAGCAAGAACTGGCAACAGAGGAACAAATGGCCGAGCTGGAACAAAGGTCGCAGAACCAAATTTCGCAATGCTCCATTTTTCTTCACTTTTTTTGCTCTTCTTTCCTTATGGGATCTGATCTGCAATGATGAGTTTGACTCGAATTCTTCGTTCTTGGATCAACTCAACAAATTTGGCATAATTAGCTCGCAAAAACTGCAAAATTTGCCACAAAATGCGATCAGTAGAATAGTAGGGACCTTAATGTGCAAATCGAGTTAATTAGAATGATTAGTACACAAAAGGGGCCAAAACCCATAATAAATAAAGGTTCAAAATAGCACTTTGGGCACTAATCACACCCCCCCAACCTACACATTGCTAGTCCCTTAGTACGCCTGAAAGAAAGAAAGAAAGAAAGAGCATACAAAACGATAACAAAATTATGTTACAAAAAGGTTGCAGTTCAAAAAGGTTGTGAAGAAGTAATGCCTAACCCTCAATGAAAATTACCAAAACTTCGCCTAATAACTACCTCGAGAGAATGAATGTCATACAAAATGGAGTATCAAAAGAGCTTCCTTCTCGATGACTCAACCAGGAAATTCTACCAAAATCTAAGTGTTTGTTTGATCAGTTCTCAACAATAAACTACCAAACTGCACTCTCCCCCCAACTAAGCTATTGCCACAACCTAGCATGCTAACCAACTTAAATAGATCAGGACCCACCTCTTATTCCATAATTCTTTTTGTGTTGTAGGGTGCAATGCCGAGGAATTAACCTCACCAAAGTCCATGTAACGGGGATCTACCAATGACTCCCAACCAATTAAGGCTTAGGGCACCAAGTCATGAGGATCTTTCCACCACTAACTCTTCGTGTTTCAATTCCTGACTTCGAATAACGAATTTGAAACTCCAGCATCTACAAACTCGCTTAAATCACCCATCCACCCGTACACACTAAGTCGGTGGCTCCAACCGAAGCAGCTAGGGCACTGTGCTTTGTAAAGGCTTTCGCCATAAACCCCTTCGCATCAAGTGTTTCGTGTTTCAAGGCAAAGCCACATCGTTTTCTTTTCTTTCTTTTTCCTTTCTTTTCTTTTCTTTGGAAGACACATTGGCCCTATTCATGGGGGGTCCTTAACTCATTACATGTGGTCAATGAAACTAGGTAGGTTTTACAATGTTTAGGAGGTAGGCGCTTTTCAAATTTATCATGGAAAACCTGGATGCGAACTCAAGGTGTGGTTAATAAAGGTGGAAGAAAAAGGTTAAGTACAACAAGAATTCAACTAATCATCCACTCAACTAGGCATGACATCACTCTAACATCAATAGGATTAGACAAAGTTTCAATTTTCCAACTTGCAGGTTAGGCAAAACCATAAAAAGTGTGTGCAATTTTTGAAAAATTAAGTTGTATAGTATAACAACTTCACAAAAAGGAAAACCAGCAAGCCACTGAACACCACAAAATGGGCTTGCTCAATATAAAACAAAATGCCAAATGCCACTTCGCTAACTTTCCCCCTGAACTAAATGTCACATTATCCACAATGGGTATTGATTGAAAGTTAGAGAAGGAAGTGTTACCTCCATGATATGTGCTCGCTTTTTGGATAGAGACTTCACAAGCTTCCATAGACACCTTATTCACTCCGCTTGGGGCTTCAAATAAAATGCTTAGAGAAGAAAAGAGAGGAACAAAGTGACCGCTGAGAATGTTGAAAATTACACCTTATAACATTTGCAAGTGTTTTTCCACATTTGGATTTCTCTAAGCTTTCCAATCCGCATTCAAAAACACCTAAAACGGAGATCTGGATGAAAAATTATGACGAAACAAAATCAAGAGGCAAAAATAAGGGCAGTGTTGCGGTGGTCATGAACCCGGCGAAATTTCGCAGGTTACAAATTTGCACACCGCGAAATTCCTTTTTTTTTTTTTTTAAATAAAAATAAAATAAACAATTTTTTTAATATATATGGTATATATATATATGAGAGAGAGTAATAATAATAATAATAATATTATTATTATTATATATCACTGTAAAAAGACCTTAAATAGCTTAACAGAGAAGGCAAAGCACTATCAGAGTGCAAATTTTCGCAGTCATAAAATTCCCCGTATTTTTTCGCTCCGCTTTTTAACTAGAAACCTACAAAAATAAACACACAAAAAATTAAGAAAAAATGCATGAAGTTGAAAATTAAGCTAAAAACAAATATTAACTAAAAATTAAAAAAAAAATCTAAGAAGAAAATTAAAGAAATCAAAATAAAATAAATAAAACAAGATAGAAAAGATGAAACCAAAAAAGTAGTGGGAGGATCGAGCACCTACAAAACTCGTTCCTCAAGCCTGAGGTCGGCCGAATTGTGGGAGCTTAGAAATGCTAAGGTTCGGTGCTCCAACCAACCAAAGACTCGAACCAACCGCCGTGCTAATGCAAATGTAGGCAACCAAGCAGGTCTTTGATGTAGTGGTAGAGCCTTGCACAACGGCCACTAACTTCCCCGATATTTCAGACAAGCAAGATGGACCGGCATGAGCTTGTGAGCAAGTGTCGCAGGTTTTGGAGTTTGCCGTAGGTGTGGGCAAGATGTACACTAGCAAGGCTAGCTTAGGATTAGGCAAGGGCACTAGGATTCAAATTCATGGGGATTGGTTGAAGGACAGGTTCGGGCTCTCCCCGCTTCTTTCTCTACCTCCCCCGGTCTCCCCTCACCTCAAGAGCTTCCACCGGTTTCTCGCATCAATTCTCCTAGTCACGCCCACTCTCCCTCTAGGTTCTTCTCCTTTGATGACCATGTCGAATGGTGAGCCTTGAAATAGAATGTCGTATGATGTCAATTTTTCTCAAGGTCAACAAGCACATCTAATCTTTTGTTCGTAGAGCTTCACAAGCATAAATTCTTTGATTTAATTGGAATTGAATTCTTCCTCGCCCTTCTACAACATCACCCACCAATTTGGTAAGGTCTAGGAATTCGCTTGCTCAACTCGGGGAGATTGGTCGTGAATGGCTGAGGCCGAGACAAAGCAGTACATCAGGATGTGGGAGGAGGTGCATGAGCCGGGGTAACACTGCAGGAGGGTGTACTATCCATTGGTCCCTATATTCCCTCAGACCTACATGGGTTTCCTGATTTCCTCTTCACAGTTGTCGCCACCATGGAAGGTTCCCTAATCCTCATTGACATGAATGCTCTAAGGTTTCTTTCCACTAATATTCACTATATTGTCTTCCCTTCCATTTGATCACAAACATCTTTCCACTTAACCGCATCGAACTCAAGGTTTAATTTTTAATCCAATTTAAATGGATTCTACTGAAAAGCAAGGCAACTCAAAACAAATTTCCCGCAACAATTGAAACTAAAAATGACAAGTGAAATATAAAAGCAAATTCACCAAGATTGCGGATGAGGATCACAAGTGTTCCACGTCGTCAAATGCACTTAGCACCATCCCTAAGAACGCGCCATTTGATTCGGGCCATAGTAGGTGTCGGAATCAACAATATTTATAAACCTACTTCTCCTACCGTAGTAAAGGGCATTACAAGATAGTGGCTCTAGGTCGGAATCACGTGGGATGGCTTTCAGACAAATGACGCATCGTTAGTTTCAAATGGTGAATTTAGCTCGATTTTAAGGCCTTGTGAAAACAAAGGAAGTCGATGGTGCAAATTAAAAATTAAAATGAAGGAAAATAAGAAAAGAACTCCTTGAAGTCTCAAGCCACTGGGTTAAGGTTTTGTAAGTATCTATTGATGTACCTTCTGGTCTTATCCTCGCATTGGGTGCATGACATATAGTCATTTCCCGAACCTGGATTCTACTAGCTTTAAAACTAGACCCTTAGAGCTTTCTTTGAAAGATGGCATTCATTGTACAAACAACTCAACAAATAAAACACATCTAAAAACACTACCCCCACGATAACTAATAGAGACAACTAATCGGGCCTCACGTATCTTAGTGAAAGTATCCACTAAACTCAAAAAAGCTTGCTAAACACACATTAAAGAGCATGCTTAAGAGATTTTAACCTATGGTGAGAAGCAGGATCGTAAAAGTACCATAAATGCTCACATGAAAAGCAAGAGAACAGCTTGGTTTAATTTTAAAACTGCACCCAAAGGGCTTTCCCTTCAAGGATGGGAGGTTTAGGCCAACATCCTTATCTATCATCAAAGGCGTTTGGCGCGAGAAAATGGAAAAGAAAACAAAAAGAAAGTGAAGCATAGGAGAGAGAAGCCAAACGGGAGCCGGAAGCTTCCCTGGCCACTTTATTGATCGTTGATCGACAATAAAGTTTTTACGCACTGAGGCTTATGGTATGCTCGCAAGGGAAGTTACAAAAAAACCAAAATCTGGGCGGTATTACAGGGGTAAAATGGAAAAACCAAAACAAATGCAAATGGTGGCATACAGAAAGCAGAACGGCAAAGTGTGGAACAAAGGCTGAGCTGGAACAAGGAGCCGTAGAACCAAATTTCGCAATGCCCATTTTTCTTCACTTTTTTCGCTTCTTCTTCCTTCTCCGGGATCCGACCGCAACAATGAGTTTGACTTCAATTCTTCGGTGCTTGGATCGACCAACAAATTTGGCATAATTAGCTAGCAAACTCCGCAAAATTTGCCACAAAATGCGATCAAGAGAATAGTAGGGACCTTAATGCAACGCAGTTAATTAGAATGAGATTAATAAAAAGCACTCAAAACCTATAATAAATAGGGTTCAAAATAGAACTTTTTGGACACTAATCAACTAGTTTCTAGGTCCTTTATGTTCTCAAACCGCAATTCAAGTAAGTCAGACTTGCCGGAAAATAATGCTTGAAAGTATGGTGGTTATGTGGTGTGTCAGAGTCGACATGGATCACATGTCGAACCCGTGTGCACTATTATGGGTCCGAACATGGTATCCAAATAGGTTGTTTTATTAAAATGACATGCACGCGAGTATTATAGATATATATGAGATGGATCTGAATGACGATGATCTTTTATAACATTTTAGATTTTATCTTTGAATACCCATTAGAATATTGACTTGCATTTGCGTTTTGAATTTAGTGGGTATATCCGCAGAAAAGAAGAGAAAATAACAATCGCAGCAAATCACTACGCAGTTTTGCATGTCTCAACAAACTTCCAAGCAAATAGCAAAGGAACTCGATCACGACAATATTTCCTTTGTCGCAACACAAAGGCCTGAATATTGACAGATGAGTCATGTCGCTAATAAAAGACAAATATGGTTATGACAGTAAAAATGGAAGAATATAACAGGTCAGCTGAGACAAATAAAGTTTATGTTGCGACAAAGTTTTCAGCAAGATGTTAACACAAGGAAGAGATTGTCATGATAAAGAAGCTCCTGTCGCGACAAATGAAACAGGAAGAAGGTAGAAATTCTATTACGACAAGGGATCTTCCTTCATGACATAAAGAGCACATAGAAGAATTTCGCAGAATAGATAAGTTTACGTCAGAACATAATGAAAAACATAAGGTAGAATATTTATCGCGATAGAATCCTTTTCTGTCGCGACACTGATTATTGCAACATGGAAAGCTTGTGGAGACTTAAGAAGAGCTTCGAAAAAAAACCTCTATCGCGACAAGGTAATGTATGTCGCGACACTAAAAGAAGAAGTTTCTGTCATGATAAGGTGATGTATGTCGCGACATTAAAAGAAGAAGAAACTCTGGTTGTGAGAGATAAACAAAGTTGCGACATGTGATGCTTACTTAGTGAACTGACCTGGTTGCAAGAAAAGAATCCATTGTTGCGACATACTTCAAGCTTAAGAGATGTTTTGATGCCGCGATAGGAATCTTAAGGTCGTGGCACAGAGATAAGATGAACATAGATAAACAAGGTCGTGACATACTTTTCTATGTTCCGACAAAGATTCCAACACAAGGAAGAGAAGTCTAGTCACGACATAACAAACTAGGTCGCGACACAAAGATAATATGAATACAGAAAAGTCCTATCATGGCATATCAAACATGGTCGCGACAGCAAACATCGACAACACCAAGAGGCCTTGTCGCAACATCAAAATGAAGCTGCAACAAGAAATCAAAGTTAAGCGGCTATAAACTCGTCAAAATAAACTTTCTAAACAATGGCTAAATTTAACAATACAAGAAACAATGCTGCAACAAGAACCAAATTAAATGCTATCGACATAAAACCGGGTCATCACACCAATTTGAAGAAGCGCATAGAAACTCACGAGAACAAATTGTCGGATGTAGCGATTATTAACTATTCGGCGAACCACACATAAGATTGTCGCAACATAGAACGATTAGAACGATAGACTTTACAAGACAGATTATTAAGGAGCCAAAGAAACTCTATCGCGACCAAGGAAACTTTGACGCAACGGAATTCAAGAAGGAGCACAGGGAATAGGTCACGAAAGATGAATGCATGTTGCAAATAAAGGACTCATGATGAAGATTTAAAACTTATCGTGACAAAACTTCCGTGTCACATGTAGACGTAATTGGGGCCGACTTCAGGATCCATAATGTAGCCTCGAATTTAGGGCCCAAACTTCGGAGCTCTATAAATAGAAACAATTTGAGGAAAGTAAGAGAGGCTAGTCAGAGGAAAAACGAAGGCATTTGGGGAGCTGAGGACTCTTTTGTATTATATTTTTCTTTTCTTCTAGACTAGATTTAACGTAGAATTTTAATTTGATTATTGGATTCAAATAGTGAATTGTTCAGGTTTAGGAAGTTGAATTAAATTGTTGAAAGTCATCTCCGACATCGGTCTAATCCAATGAAATTTACAAAAGTCAAATTCATTTCTTTCAACATTGCAATTATAATGGAATTTTCCTGACAAGATTTTTTGTTCACTATAATCCAGCTAGAAATACAATCTCCGCTGAAAAGATCCGATGTTAGTTAAGTATTTTCTGCATAATTAGAAAGAAATTTCCTCGGTTGAGAATCTTGAATTTATTTGAATGGTGATGTGTATGAAGTGAATTGTTCCCAATATTAGTAACTAATACCTATAAAAGGACTGTTTTCCGGCTCTGATTTCCGGGAGGCCCTCTGAGTGACACAAAGATGGAGATTCCTGAGAGCATGTAGCAGTTACTTGGGGGTATGCTAGACTAATATTGAAGAATTAATGAGCTCTAAAAGATTACTTAGATAAATCATCAATTTACTCATGGTTTGAGAATTAGTTAAGTGGTCTATCAATTTAATCAATTAGAGATCTCTCCTTGGTCCGGAGGAATGATCTTGATCCTGTGTTAGCTGAGATCTAATCAAGGAAAGGGAGAACTCTTTAAGATCTCAAGGATGAGACATCATTCATCTTGTAGAAATCGAGCAATGACCCTATCTTTGGAAGTAAAAAATCTACAATCATAAGAAATGGGTGATTCATTCTGGTCGAGTAGGTGTTCAGAATCAACAAAATTTATAACCTAGGATTCCTACTACTGACGTAGCAAAGCTACTGCAATATAGTGGCTCTAAGGTCAAACACAGGGATGGGTTTTCTTCATGAGAGAAGAGTTACAGTGCATTGAAAATGGTGTTTTCTCGTTGGATTCAAAGGATTTGTGGGAAACAGTGTGTGTAAATGGTTGAAAACTGAAATAACTAAAGGAAAAGTTGGAGAGAGAAACCCTAAGTCTCGCCACCTGCCAGGGTGTCTCTAGGTAAGCTAACTAACATGTACTTCCTGCCTTTATCCTCGCATTTGGGAGCATGACATATAGTCATTTCCCGAATCGGATCTTCATTTAGCTTTAAAACCTAAACCCTAAGAGTTTTCTTTGCAAGATGGCATTTTATTAGGGCATAAATGTCCCTGGAAGAAGGAAAACACATCTCAAAAGCACTACCTTACGATAACTAATAGGAGACACTGACCTGGGCCTCGATCTAGCGAAAGTATCCACTCGAATCCCAAAAAAAGTTTGAAGCAACACATTAAAGAGAGCATGCATAAGAGATTTTAACTCTTTGGTGAGAAGCAGGGCAATGCCCTAAACATAGACGTGAAGAGCATGAACATGCAAACTAAGCCTAAAACAACACCTAATGGCCTTCCCTTCAAGGATCGGGCTAGCTAAGCATCCCTGATTTGCCATCATCAAGGGGTGTTCGCTACCAAGAAAGTGTAAGAAAGTGAAGAGAGAAGAAGAGAAAATCACTACCAAAGAGTAGTATGGAGCTTCGCGCTCAATTTCCTCGTCGATCGATGGTATGCCAAAAGTTGATTTGATTACAAAGCATGGTCAGCGATATAGGCTCGTAAATAAGGAAATTACAAAAGTGTTCTAAAGAACCAAATTACATATGGGCAAACTTGTATAAAAACCACCAACAAGTGGATCAAAAGCAAATAACAGCACAGTGAGTCACAGGTGAGCAAGTTCACAGTTGCGAAAATTCGCAACCTGCGAAATTAGCAGGTTGCCAAATTTTGCAACCCCCAAAATTTCACGGCTGTTCCTCTTCGCACTTTACCCAAGTTTCCTCCGATTTGATCTTGCATCTTTCGACCCTGCTATGGTTCATCGTGTTTGAATCGAATTGAGGAATTAGAGGTGTTCAATTCAGAAAACTACTAAAAATAGCTACAAAATGTTTAATGAAGCCGGACCCAATGTATCACCGAGTTATTGAAGTTGATTAATAAGCAAAAGCGCATAAACCCGCTATAAACAAGGTCCAAAATTGCACTATTCAAGGTACCAATCACTCTCCCCAACCGAGACATCAGCTAGTCCCTTAGCAACGCGAAAGAGAAGGGAAGATCATGTGATATGTTTTTGCAAAATGTGGATCATTGCTCAAAAGGAATGTGCAAATAATGCCCAACCTTCGCATGACAAATTGGGACTTCAGATAAAGACCACTCTTTGGGAGAACACATGCTATATGTGAGCAAGTTTGCATAAAGCACTATTCCAAGGAAATCACCAATCCTTCCACCAAAATCTAAGTGTTTTTAGGTGATCAGTTTGCATCAATAAGATGCTAAGCTACTTCCCCCCAACCAAACTACTGCCAATACCTTAGACTGTTGACCAACCTAAATAGATTCAGTTCCACACTTATTTCATACTTCTATTGTATTGTAGGGTGCAATGCTGAAAACTCGACTTCACCAAAGTCTGTAACATGGATTCACCGATGACTCCCAACCAACTAAGGTTTAGGGCATCAAGTCAAAAGGATCTTTCAACCACAAACTCTACAGGTTTCACCCCGAACTTCGAATGATTTCAAAAATTCAGCACCTACAACTCGCTAAACTCCACCCGTCCACCCATGTTGCGAGCACAAAGTCGGTGACTCCCAACCAATTGGCTTAGGGCACCAAAGTTTTAGCGTTTACGCCTTGTTCCCCCTCGGACCGTGCCCCTGTTTCTCAAGCAAAGCGCGGCTTTACTTATCTCTTTTCTTTTATCTTTTCTTTGTCTTTTTTCTTTTTCTTTTTAAGACACATCAAGCCTTCATTCTTGGGGAACTCTAACCTATTATATCGCCAATGAAGCTAAGGTTGGTTTTGTGCTAAGGGGAGATGCGCCTTCTAGCCCATTGATGAAAAACTAATGTGAGTCAGGTGTGATCAGAATGGGGCGGAAGATGTGGGGGTAATTACCAGGTCTTCAACGACTAAAAACTCAATCGTGCAGTAAAATCATACAAGGCTTCAATTTTTCAATTTAAGGTGAAAGACAAAATCACAAATATAGTGTCAAATGATGCAAAAGTGTAGAAAAATAGATTTGTATTATATATATCAAGGTGAATTTACAAAATTTTCGACTTTTGCAAAGAAGTAAAAAGAAGCCTCTATAAACACAAAAAGGGCTTTGCTAGGTATGATGTACAAGTAAAACTAAAACCCAAAGTATGAACATCACTTCCAACACTAACTATCCCCAGAATCTAACGAAAGAAGGGGAAGCGGTACCCTCCTCAATCGCGGATCGAGAAGGCTCATCCTCACCAAGGTGCTGAGGTGTCGCGGGGTGAAGTTAGAGCCGAGCCACGCAAACGCCAACACAAAGAAAAATAAGTCACCCAACTGATCATACCAGGATCATTAACAAAATGGAAACCTAAACAAGACTAAGCAATTAAATTAGTGGCTTCTGAGATACTACAGGAGCCATTCCTAAATGTATAGCCTGAGGGTCTCAAAGAGGATCCAGAAGGAGAATTTCCTCCTTGTCTGCAGTCTTCTGCACAACATAGGGCTTCACTCTCTTTCTATTGACCTTGAACACTCTATTATCATTTGGATTGAGTAGGTCTACCGAACCATTAGGGTATGCTTGTTGAACGATGAATGGTCCAATCCATCTTGATTCGAGCTACCCTAAAAGGTGGAATCTCGAGTCATAGAGTAGGACTTGGTCCCCTCTCGTTGAAGTTCTTCCGTTATGGAGCTGATCATGCCACTTCTTTAATTTGTCCTTCGCAATTTTCGAATTGAAGTAGGTGTCATTCCTGAGCTCCTCTAACTCATTGAGATAAAGGAGTCTCTTAAGGCCAGCTCTTCCCATGTCCAGATTCAATTTTTTTATTACCTACCATGCCTTATATTCAATCTCTACCGGCAGGTGGCAGGCCTTGCCATAAACTAGGTGATAGGGGGACATTCCAAGGATGGTCTTGTACGCTATTCTGTATGCCCACAAGGAATCTAGAAGCTGAGAGGACATCCTCCCCGCTTGAGCTAACCACTTTCATCAATATAGTCTTGATTTCCCTATTGGCTAACTCTACTCGCCACTAGTCTAAGGATGTAAGGGGTGGCCACTTTGTGCTTGACACCATACTTGGGATAGAGATTCTCAAAAAGGTTTGTTCCAAAAAATGTGAACCTCCATCACCGATTATAGCTGGGAACTCCAAACTGAGAAAATGTCTCTCTTCAAGAATTTCAATACGTCTTATGATCTCGTCTACACATCACCGGCTTCCACCCACTTTGACACATAGTCGACCCTTCACGAGGATGGGCATACCCGGCTGAAGTGGGAATGGTCCCATGAAGTCGATGCCCCAAACGCCAAATAACCTCAATAACTTAATAGGATTCAGCAGCACTTCATGACGACGAGATTTTTCCCAACCTTTGGCATTTATCGCATTGTTTGCATATGGCATAAGCATCCTTAAACAAAGATGGCCAATAGAAACCTGCCTACAGCACCTTCATTGTCGTTTTCTGGGAAGCAAAATGACCTCCACGTGCACCGGCCACGGCAAAGCACGAGTATCCCTATTGTCTCCTCCGCACACACCTTCTGATTATCTGATCAGCACAATATTTGAACAAATAAGGCTCCTCCCAATAGTAGGAGTGGATTTTTGCATGGAAAACTTGGTCTCCGTGCTTTCCATTTTGTAGTAACTCCTGTTACTAAAAAGTTAGTTATGCGGGCGAAACCAAGGGCACCGTCCACGCGAGCAGAGATCCCGAATTCACAAAGATCGGGGTTAGCGGGTATTGTATACTATGGTTAGTCCGGGAGAGGTGATCAAGAACAACATTTTCACTCCCTTTATCCCGACTAGTGGTGTCAATTTGCAGTAGTGAGTACCCACCTAATAAGCCTAGCCTTGGCATTTTTCTTAGTGAGCAGATATTTCAAAGCTGAATGGTCTGTGAAGATAATTATTTATGCCCCTAACAAATAAGCACGAAACTTGTCCAGGGCATAAACTACTGCTAGCAATTCTTTCTCAAAGGGTGTTGTAATTCCTGCTTCATTCGTTGTTTTACAAGATAGTAAACTACATACGGTTTTCCTTCCGCTCCCTTTGTCTAAGGATCAAGGGCCGACAGGTCACTCAGATCGCACATAACCTCAAAAGGTAACTCCGCGCTGGGGGCCCTCACTGGTGCAAAGGGTTAACAAGCCTCGAGTTCTTCAAACCTTTGTTGACATTCTAAATCCCATTCAAACGTAGCATCTTTTTCAAGAAGCTTATAAAGTGGCTTGGCAATTTTTGAGAAGTCTTGTATGAACCTCCTGTAGAAACCTGCATGCCCCAAAAATTGCCTCACAGTCTTTACATTTGTGGGTGGAGGTAGTTTGGAAATCAAGTCAACTTTTGCCTTATCAACTTCAATCCCTTTCTCTGAAATGATATGCCCCAATACAATGCTCGTCGACTATAAATGACATTTTTCCTAATTCAACACTATTAGGTTTTTCTCTATGCACTGTAGATAGTTTCAAAGCTGATCAGCACTCAAAAATTCTCTCCATAGATTGTAATATCATCCATGTAAACCTCCATAATGCGCTCTACTAAATCGAAAATGCCGAGTATACATCGTTGAAATGTGGGCGTGCTTACTACAAAGGCCAAAGGGCATCCTTCGTATGCATACGCGCCAAATGGACAGTGAAAGTTGTCTTTCCGATCCTCCGCAGCCGATTCAATTTGGAAATATCCCGACAACCTCATCCAGAAAACAATAAAAGGGTGGCTTAAATCCTCTCAAGTAGTTGATCCATAAATGGAAGAGGGAAGTGATCTTTCCGTGTTACTTAATTTAACTTGCGATAATCAATGCATACCCTCCACCCTGTAGTAAGGCGAGTGGTTATCTCCTCTCCTGTTTCATTATGCACTGTGGTTATCCCTGATTTCTTAGGTATTACATGGGTTGGACCCAATCTGTGTGTCGGGTTCGATACAGGTATATGATTTATATTGCACAGCCTTAAGA
This sequence comes from Tetrastigma voinierianum, assembly GCA_016808115.1. Taxonomy (NCBI): domain Eukaryota; kingdom Viridiplantae; phylum Streptophyta; class Magnoliopsida; order Vitales; family Vitaceae; genus Tetrastigma; species Tetrastigma voinierianum. Next base: position 264,623 of record JAEQBH010000952.1, read on the forward strand.
CTTCGCTCTAACCACTTCGCATATGTATTCAAATTTCTTCTCTGTGGTTGCCTCACTGACTTTGCCTCCTCCTCTAAGTAGATGTGGTGGGTGCAAACTGCTGAGCTAATGCCCTTTAAATTGGAAATTATCTACCCAAGGCCACTCGCTTGAGGACTTCAGAAGTGCTACCCTCCCGTGCAAGATCGAGCAATGCCGAAATGACCAGCGGGACATTGTTCATGGTCTTCCCAAGTAAGCATACTCTCTGGCCCAAGCAGTGCAGGCTTGAGATCTATTTTATGGGCTCACTGATTCCTCTCCCGATCACCAATGGCAAAATTTCATTTTTTCTTCAATATCCTTGTACGGATTTCCATGTCAACTTCCTCCCGCTTCTCGCACACTCACCAACTCTTTATCTAGCATATCTACCATACCCCGCCGACGCCTTGTTCCTCCGTGGATGGTATCAATGGTGCATGCTTCTTCCGAGACATCTTCTTCCTATTGCATGTGCTTTTTACTGTGGAAGATGTTGAGCTCTTAAAGTCATGTTCCGAAGGTGAGTCGCATGACACCATTCGGCGCTTGATTTGCATTGAGGTGGCTGGCATTTGTCTTCCCAAGATGGTAGGTACATGTAATTGGGTCCTTGTTGTCGCTTAGTTTTGTGTCGAGTACCACAAAATCTACAGGATAGTAAAATTTGTCCACTTGAATCGTGACATCCTCCACCGCCCCCTTTCGTATTTCCTGACGACCTATCAGCAACAAAAAGTGTGATAGAGGTGGGTTAGCTCCCAACCCGAAGGTTCGTATATCGTACTGTGGGAGGATTCCCACACTTGTTCCCGCATCTAATAAAGGCTTTACTAGTGCCCCCATATTGACGAGATGGTCAACACTGATCTTTGTATTTCACCGAGTCTGTGATTGAATAAATGGCACCTAATTTGTTCATTAGGAGCTTTTCTTGCCAATGCTCAACCCCGACCGTGCACAAACTTTGTGAAATTTTGCATAAGTAGGAACGCGTGCTTGATCATGTCAAGTAGTGGAATGTTGGATTTTCATTTGCTCAACACTTCAAAATTTCAGCCTGACACGGCCTTTTTAGTTTAATGATCGAGGGAAAGGTGGGGGATGGCTTATTTTCCACAGCTTGCTTGATCACCACCTCCCGGTTCAAGATCAATAGCTTCCTGCTCGGGGTTTATTGCCTTGGTGATGGATTTGTAAGCTCTTGCCACTCCTCGCCAGGATGATTGCCTCGACTCATTCAATTTGGAATTTGGGTCACTATAGGAGCTCTCTTCATGTAATCCGCTGGGGCTTGGTTGTTCTCGAGGGAAATTCTCCTTTTCTTTGCATTTGTTGTTGATATTTAACCCGGGAGGATCGAGTAACGCGTGTCATCTAATCTTTTGTTGGAAAGTGCCTTCCAATGCTTTCGATTTTTTGTGGTCCGAGTATCACCGGCCTTCATTCTTCAATGAAGTGACCCACTACCTTGCTCAAATTCACAATGGCCTGCTCTACTGGTGATGAGGGTGGGGTTTGTTGCTGTTATGAACCTGTGGGAGTATAAGTTGGGGGTTTTAGCTTCCATGATAAATTATGATGGTTTCTCTAATCTGAATTGTAGGTACTCCCATATGGAGCAATTCTATTGGTGCCTACTTTGGTCCACCATGTTTGCTTACTTGCATCAAATCCCTAATCGAGGGAGCGCTTGACATTGATCCCCTTGATGACTAATAGTGGATTGGTAATTAAACAAGATTTAAAGAGTTACAGCGGTTCAATATCGTCTCGGTATTTCCATGCCGATTTCAATTTGGGCTTCTTCTAATCTTCTAGTCAAAGAAGATAGCCGCTTTCATTTCCATTTCTCTCGTATTGAAAAAATGCCTCCCTTTCGTTCATCGGGGCTTATGTCTGTCGCTTTCCCGAGATTTGGTTCATCCCGTTGAGGTCTCAGCAACATAGTTGAGGAAATCCAGGGCTTCATTTGGATTTTTGTTGAGGAAGTTCCCCCCACACATGGTTTCTAAAAGTTGTTTCATGGAAGAGAGCATTCCATCATAAAAATGGTTGACTAACATCCATGTATCGAAGCCATGGTGTGGGCACGCATTGATGGTTTCAAGATACCTTTCCCAACATTGATAAAATCTTTCACTGTCATGAGCTGCAAAGGTGTAGATCTTCCTTCGTGATTGGTTGGTTCAGGCAATCGAAAGCTTTTTCAAAACTTCCGCCTACGCGCCACTCTGGCTTCCGATGGTCCCGCCTTAGTGTTAGCCAAATTTTGGCCTTATCTTTGAGTGTTAAAGGGAAAGCCTTCAGCTTGAGCAAGTCCATATCGAATGCACCTTCCTTGAAAGTCATGCAAACTTCCTCAAAATCCCGAATATGTGCGTATGGATTTTCATTTTCCATACCATGAAAAGTCGGGAGCAGGGGCACCAAATAAGGTCTCACTGCCACATCCTCTGTAGCGGGTATAATGTATGAGGGTGCACTCACCCTTGGTGGGTGGAGCTGCGACTGCTGATCAGGCAGCATGAGCACTAGTTCATTAGCTGAACCGCTGCTACTCAAAGCGGGTTCATTCGATCGTGTGCAAAGCACTTCACAACCCTCTTCAATCAAGCACCTAGCCTTTCCAATCGCTCTTCAGCAGCTTCGCCGTCCCACTGCATAAGCTGCTATGATCACACCATAAGCAAGAAACCAAAAAAAACTAGACTAACAAAAAGGTTATTTGTTAGCTAAAATCAAAACAATGGTAATTAAACATGACAGGAAGTTTTCAAACTCCCGTAGTGAAATCTTCACCCCGCAAAGGAACTCCGCAGAATGGGGATAAAATAATAAAATAAAAAGAAATGAGATTGCACCAAAACTTATGATGAATCACAAAGTTCACCGCCTTTCTTCTCATCAGTAAGCAACATCCCAGAACGACGCCCATTTGATTCGCTCACAGTCGAAGTAGGTGTTCTAATCAACAAAATTTATAACCTAGGATTCCTACTCATCGACGTAGCAAAGCTACTCGCAAATATGCTGGGTTCTAGGCCGAACACAGGACGTGGGTTTTCTTCATGAGAGAAGAGTTACAAAGGCATTGAAAATGGTGTTTTCTCTGGATTCAAAGGATTAGGGAAACAAAGTGTGTGTAAATGGTTCAAAACCTAAATAACTAAAGTGAAAAGTTGAGAGAGAAACTTTAAGTCTCGTGCTACGGGCTTAGGGTTCTAGGTTAACCAACATGTACTCTTGGCCTTTATCCTCGCACTGGGGAGCATGACATACAGTCATTTCCCGAACCGGATCTTCATTTAGCTTTAAAACCTAAACCCTAAGAGTTTTCCTTTTGAAAGATGGCATTTTATTAGGCATAAATGTCCCATAGCAGTGAAAACACATCTCAAAAACACTACCCTACGATAACTAATAGGAGACAACTAACTGGGCCTCAGTGGATCTAGCGAAAGTATCCACTGAACCCAAAAATCTTGCCAATACACATTAAAGAGAGTATGCATATGATTTTAACCTTGTGAGAAGTAGGTCACAAATACCCTTAAACACGTATTTGAAGAGCATGAGAACATGTAGCTAAGCCTAAAACAACACTCCAAAGTGGCCTTCCTTCAAGGATCAGGGGTATTAGTTAAGCATCCTTGATTTGTCATCACTGGCGTGCGTTTGGCTACCAAGAAATCAAGTAAAGAAAGTGAAGAGAGAAGAAGAGAAAATCACCACTAGTAGAGGGAAAGGAAGCTTCATTCCCAATTTCCTTGATTGGATTGATGGTATAAAAGTTGATTTGATTACAAGGTATTGAGCTTTATATAGGCTCAAATAAGGAAATTACAAAAGTGTTCTAAAGACCAAAATTACATAAGGGCAAACTTGTATAAAACCACCAACAAGTGGATCAAAAAGTAGTCAACAGCGCAGATTAGCTCAATGTGAGTAAAGGTTCAGGTTGCTAAAATCGCAACCGCGAATTTTGCAAGATTCGCAACCTCGCGAAATTCAGCAGTTGCCAAATTTGCACCCCAAAATTTCAAATGTACTTTGCTCCCTCTTATAATTTTTCTCCAAGTTTGCTCTCGATTTGATCTTGCATCTTCGAATTCCGGGCCAGTTTATCGTGTTTGAATCGAATTGGAGGGAACAGAGGTGTTTGACCTGCAAAACTACTAAAAGTAGCTACAAAATGTCATAAGTAATGAAGCCGGGACCCAGTGTATCAATTAAGTTATTGAAGTTGATTAGTACGCAAAAAGCGCATAAAACCTGCCATAAACAAGGTTCAAAATTGCACTATGTGGGTACTAATCAATGGGTATGAAATATTGGAAAAGAAAAATACCCAAATCTTATAAAGAAATTCTGATTACAAGTAATTGTTTAGAAACATGAATCAGAAATGAACATGACTCTCTAATCAGTGAAAAGTAGTTAAAGGAGAAATCTAAACTATACTACTCTTGCCTCTTTGATAATTTCGTGATTCTAATTTATGATAAAATCGAATTAGATAATGATTTAGAACTGATAATTTCACAACAAAGAAACTTCGTTGTCTACTTCCTGCACACTGTTCAACTAAATTTTTATGTTTAGGAGTTTATGAATTTTTCCTTATTATAGATGTAGAAATTCGGGAGGTAGAATTCCCTAGTTTGGTTACTGAAATTTCTAAGAAATGGAAGTTCAAATAGTGTGGAACTTAAGTAAATGGGTAATTGAATTTTAAATTCTTTTCAATCTCTCAGAGGAATGTGATATCCCATCTTTATAAACCACTTTTATTGTTTCAGATGACCTATGCACTTGTGTATAGTATTAAGACTAAACTAATCTTAATGAATTTATTGACAACCATTTTTCTTATGAGTATACAAGGTTTTCGTCTCGAATGTTTCTCGTGCTTTATCGGGATTAGCATATAGTCCTATGGTAATGGTACTATAAATTTGTACATATATAATTTTGTCTTATCAATATACTGAACTGATGCATTTACATGGGTTGTATTATGGATGCATGCAATTTGTATGCTATAGATATGATTATCCATGAATCATAAATGTTGCATGTAGCTCTCATAATACATGTAACATGAAAGAACACGTAATTAAGATTCCCGCATTGCATACAGACGGATATCGCGAAACTGTGTGAGTAGCTGGAATGGATTCAATGCCGGTTTTATTGTGAGGGTTGCCCAATGAGTTTTATCGGAGGGTTATCCAATGAATGTTATCAGACCATTGTCCAATGATTGTTATCAGAGGGTTGTCCAATGAGTTTTACTTCCGAGTATTCGTCTAACCATTTATATCGCAGGGTCGTCTAATGGGTTTTTCCATCTGAGGTTCATCCAACGGGTTTCAAAAGCAAAATCTTTTGTTTTGAAAATGCTTTCATACATGGAAAATGCATGTGCGAGGAGTCGGTGAGGACTCGAGACATGGACATGGCATGTAGACATTCAGCGTGTAAATGAGCATGTTTTTTACTGAATTAAGGTGGAATGTGTGAATCATGACATTGCATGTACTAGGTGGGGAGTAGCCCTTGTAGTAGAATTCCTCTACTTTGTGGCATTGTCACCCCGCTGTGGGAAAACTATTTTGTGCTCTGTAGACCCACCAGGAGATGGACACATATGAGATCTTAGTGGAAAAGAAGGCCAGATTGTGGCCTTATTGTGTACTTTGTAAAATCCTGGACAGTTTACCCAGTTTTTGTTTATGTAAAAGAAAAGAGGTGAAATGAAACTCGTTCTGTTTTGTTCAACACAGTTGGCAAGTTTTTCCTAGTTTTTATGTTGCCTTTATTATGCAAAGGCTACTATATTGAATTTATTGTGTTTTGGAGAAGAGTTAGAGGTCCAGAAAAGTCGAAGGCTACGTATGTAATGGGCATGGTTTAGGTCTCAGGGTTTTCTCGGTTATGCATAAATTTTTCAGTCCTGCGGTCGCGACAGGTTTCCTGCACGCGACATGGTTCTCGCCGCAGTGGGCTTGCTGGTCGCGACATACTTTCATGTCGCTATTATTGCGCTTTGTTTCTCTCGGGCTATGACGGTTGCGATTGGGAGGTTTTCTTGTCGCGACCAAGATGACCAATGGCAAGAGGTCGTGATGCAACAGTTTGGCCTCGCGGATTTTATGTTGGCGACATAGCTTGGTCAAGTCCGTGAGTTTCTATGTTACTATAGAGCATTTTTATGTCGCGATAGAAGCTCGGGTCAATACTTAGAGTTAGCGCCGCTGCGGACAAAATATTTTTGCGTTTGGCAGTATTTTTGTGTCGCTGGCGTAGCTCGCCTGGGCCAGACGATTTTAGGTCACCACAGCATTTTCTTGTCGTGATTGAGTTTGAGTAAAGGCCAAGAGAGTTTACATGACAGAATTTGATGTCACAACGAGTTTCCTAAGCCTGCGGTCGCAACAAGGCGAACCCTCCGTCGCAATAGAAAGTTCCAGGACATGGGGTTTTTCCATGACATGACATAGCGCTCTATGACGACAGTGAGGCACGCCGGCCGCGTCAGAATAAGGCAGGCACGCACATCACAGCATGCTCTCATTCCGCACGACGTAGATGCGCGGTGTGACGTAGGTATTTTGTCACGACAAAGATAGAAATCTCTATCGCGATAGACTTCTTACAATTTAAAAAAAAAAAAAACAAAAAACAAAAGGGAACCCCTTGGGATTGGTCGTCACACTATTTCATGACATATTTAAGGGACTGTTTTGAGTTAAAATTATGGATTGTTTTAGGGATTGTTTGGATTAAAACTATGGATTGAGTTAAGGGACTTTGGGTTGAAATTGTCGACTATTTTATGGCTTGTTTCAAGGTCGTTATATGGCTCGTTTAGGGGCTACTATGTGGGCTGTTTTGTGAGCATATTATATGCTACATTTGGCCTAGAGGATTAAGGGTGTTATTTCTTGATTATGTAATGACATGCTTAGTTGTTGTTGTTAGATAAAATGTTGAAATATGTGTATTAATATATTGATATTGAGATATGTGATTTAAGTTGTTCATGTGACATTTAGTACATATGAGACATGACATTGACATGCAATGATACATTACATTGCATATACACGGGGACATGGCATTCCAAGGGTGTGAGTGCATGGTTGAAATCAAACACCACGTCCGTAATCGACGCTGGCTCACCGGCTGACCGGTCTCAATAGAGTCACACGGCCGCAAATGACATGGAAAACTTATGTGTCAGGTATAGAAAGAAGGTTAGACACTCCATCGGGTGAGAGACCCACCATCGGGTTCATACACCGACCTATGAAAGTCCAAAAAGTGTAGACAGCTTCATGAGCCGCAGGATTCCAAAATCTGTCGCCCATAAAGCCACATGGTTTTGTTTATGAAATGATCATTCGAGGATTTTTATTAACACATGATGAATTTTATTACAATTGATATTACATTGTGTAGTGGAGTCAGAAGATCAGTATAATGCACGAGTGAGTTTCATGTCATTTCATAGCATGACATGTAGAATTCCAACCTAGAATTTGCATATTCTTACTTGGAATGTTGATGTGAATATGAATTGTCAAATGTGAACATTGCATGTGCACTTAGGTGGGGAGTAGCCTCTATAGGAATTACTACTCTCATCAAGTATTGGGCTCACCTTATACGAAACATTTCCCTGTGTGGGAGATATGTCAGGACGACTTACTTGTAGTGAGCCGCAAGGGTGAAGAAAGCCGACTCTCAGGCTTTTATAACTCCTTTTGTTACATAACTCCTTTATGTAAGAGAGTTGTAATTGAACTCATATGGACTGTTTTTAAAATAGCCTTGCATGGTTTTTATGAATATGGATATATGGACCCGGTGTGGTCAATTTTTACTCATAAATGGACCTAGTGCAATCATTGCGTTATATTGGGCCTCGGGGAGGGCTATTTTATTATATATCGCATGTTGAGTTTTCAGGTAGAGCCCTCATGCTGAGGTTTTGTCCGATTGCTAAATTATGGATCCTTATAAATGTACAGTAATGGTGTGGTATCGAGTTACATGATATCCACAAACATTTCACGGCTTGATGGGTGATCAACCCGACTCGACCTCGTGTCACAAACCAGACGTAGCTGCTAGGTATACGACAACCTGTGTCTTACTTTCGCACGGGTCTGCATTCATTGCATTCATTGTACATTTCATGTTTTTTGCTCTAATATGCTACATGATTATATGCTATGTGTTATGTGAATTATATACATGGTAAAATGTATATGGAAAAAAAGGAACACTAGGGTTAGAAAACATAACCTTGGGGGGGTTCAAAAAGAATGAACTGATGGTTCTGGATGTTGATGTCTATTACCGTCAAGTACATGCTATTAGTTAGACAAGAGAAACTCTAAAGTTTAAACTTGATCCCCATTTTTTTTTTTGGATGATATAAGACTCTATTGCTATTTGACATATGTAGATGGCTAATCAAGGAAGAGGACGGAACAACAACCAACTACCACTAACCTTTGACCAACAAGCCTTCATAGAGGCTATTGGTGTCATGACCGCTACCATTGCATTGTGCGAGTGTCAGGGTTGCCACCACTCCATAAGTAAGTGCAACTATGAGCCAAGGAGGGCCAAGTAACCTCTAGATGTTCAAGGCACACCATCCTCCAACCTTCAAGGGAGGAGAAGACCCGATGGTAGCTGATCATTGGTTTCGATAAGTCGGTAAGATCTTAGAGGCTATGGAGATCACCTTCGATACCACTAGGGTAAAGCTAGCTATATTCTAGCTAGTAGACGAATCCCAAGTATGGTGGGATTGGGTCAAAGCCTCAAGGAACTTGGAGGCAAGACATAGGAAGAGTTCTGTAAGCTCTTCATGAGCAAATACTTCCTAGCATCTACCTAACATGCAAAAGCTCGGGAGTTCCTAGAACTGAAACAAGGGACGATGACAATGCTAGAATATGTTGCCTAAGTTCACTGAATTTGCCTATTTCATTTATGATTATGTGGCCATAGACATGGCCAAAGTGTGGAAGTTTGAAGATGGTTTGAAATTGTCCATCCAATGTAAAATTGTGGGACTTCTACAAGACTTGGACTTCATGGTCAAGACAGTTATGGCCATTGAGAGAGAGAGAGAAGTGGACAACACACCTTAACATCCGGGAGGCTGGTGTTGGAAGATAAAGGAAGGAGAACTAACCCTTTTTCTTCTTAGCTCAGAAGAAGTAGAGACCCTTCTACTTAAGGGTTTTAGAGATAGGGCTGCGACTATCAAGGCCAACGCTAGGGTCAATCATCCTAAGGTAGGAGACACTTTAGGGCTCCTAGCCAACAAGGGTAGAGAGCATGTTTTTATTGCCACTAACCTGGACACATGAAACGAGATCGCCTCTCGTATGTGGATCCCAGAGCTTGGAACACCCCAACCCCACATCGCGAGACGCTCACAGACTCGCCAGGGCTCTCCCCACCCCACCATGGGCCAAGGAGCTAATACCAAATTCTAGAGGCCGTACAGCCCCTACTATTTCATTATCATGTGCCAATGAATGGATCGAGGTCGAGGCCAAGGCTCATAAGTCGGGACTTCGGGGACCCAAGGCATGTCTACGCCATCTCACCTCATACCGAAACTCAGTAAATCGGATCTGGCCGTTCGTAGGTACATTTTCACTTTTAGCTTATGGGCAAGGGTATTATTTGATTCTGGTGCATTGATGAGTCTAAAACTCATATATTTTTAAGCTCATTTTTCATGTATATTTAAGGTTTAAAAGTTCAATTTAATGTGAGATTATGGAGTCTTCACCCAAATTTATGTTTTGTAGGATTTTAAGGAAAAGAATCAGAAATCAGCATTGTATAGCAAATTTAAGGAAAAAAAAGTAGAAATCAGCATTGTGTAGCAAGAGCAGCAATGTCGCGACATTGATTGAAGAATGTCGTGACACCAACTCAATGTCGCAACATCGGGTGACCAATGTAGCGACATCAGGTGACCTATGTCGCGACATCATGAGGAGAGTGTCCTGACATGATTTCAATGTGCGACATTAGCCATGACATCAATTGCAACATCAATAGCAATGTCGCGACATCACATTAGACTATAACACTCAAAGTCAATGTCGCGACATCAAAACGCAATGTCATGACATCAGAACAAGCCTTAGCAGTAAAGCGATATAAGACATTCAATGTCGCAACATCGCGAATAAGAATGCTCCAGACATCGAGAAAGATTCAAACACTAAAGATTTCAACTTGTAATGTCGCGGACATCACAAATGCAAAGTGTTGTGGCATCAAACCGCACCGCGTTGAAATACCAATGCACTTCAATGTTGCGACATTGACAAAAAGACTTAGAACATCAACCCAATGTCGCGACATCAAGACTTAGAGTCGCAACATAAGCTGAAGGTATAAGAATAGAAGGTCCATCAATGTTGCGACATCAAATGGCAATGTTGCATGTCGCGACATTAGAATTTAGTAACATTGAGGCAATGTCGCGACACTAGTGGCAACATCAGAGTAATGTCACGACACTAGGGGCAACATTAGAGCAATGTTACGACATCACAATTGCAATGTTGCGACATTAGCCATGACATTTCTTGGTCACTTAGAACTAAGAATTGCCATAACATATTTTCAATGTCGCGACACTAGATATTCTAACCATGACATCAGACATCAACGCGCTGCTAAGCATCAACCATGACAATGACTTTGACCACGAGGCAGAATTATCTTAGGCTTTTTGAAGTTCATGATTTTCCCCTCATTTTTAGGGCCCAATGTCTGAAGCCTATAAATAGAAGCTCCTAGGGAAGAGTGTGTAGCTTTCAGCCGCTTTTAGCAAGTTTTAGAGCTTTTAGAGGAGCTGATATGAGATGAGATTTCAAGCTGAATTTATTTTCTATCTAGTTTCATTTATGTCTGAATTCAAGTGGAACCTGGATATTTTTCAAGATTTAAGTTATTTCTGTTTGATTTAAATTTCAATGAATTTGTTTGATTAACTAGTCATTGTTATTTGCAATCCAGTTATGAAAGGACGAACTCCCTCTAGGAATGAATATGCTTTTTTGATTTTCGTTTGTGGATTTAAATGTTGTTTCGGGTAGAAAACTCGATATAGTTTTAATCAAGTATTGTTTCTTTAATGAGTTGTTCTAATATCACCGTTCTCAGACTCAGAAGAGGTCGTATCTTTGCTCGATTTCCGTGATCCCCTTTGTGAGTGACATTCAGGACGGACGAATTTTGAGAGCAAAGAGTAGTAAATAGGGGGTAAATTGTACTAAGATTAACTTCGAACTAATCGCATTTCAAAGATCACTTTGATTAATCATCGATAAGGTTATAAATATCCGATTTCGCGGTCCTTCTAAGTACAGCGTATGTGTCCCAAAGGTATGCAAGTGATCACCAACGATCTCGTTAGTTTTAATGTTTAGAGGTCCATCTCACTTTGCATATAATAATTTTGATCCCGTCTTTAGCATAGATCCTAATTAAGTGAGAAAGAAATTCTAATGAATTGCAACCTTCATCGAGAAGGCTCAGGTAACACTCGAAAATACCATAACAGCTGATAACATGTTTAGGTGTAAAATAAATTAAATTGTATTTTTCTCTCGGCATTTAAATTGATAAAAACGATAAAAACCCAAAATTTGGCAGAGCCAAATAAATTTGGTAAAATGTCAAATGAGGACCTAAGGGGTCATAAATGAGTAATATACGTGCCAAAGTATAAATAAAATGAAATGAAGTGGAAATGAGGATTTTATAAGAGAAAAATGAGAAAAAGCCAATTAATGTGCTAGCCAAACATGGCATTACACATGACATGAGAATAAAGACCAAAGTGGTCTATGGAATGCTCATTTGGGCATTCACGTTTTTTAGAGGAGCAATGGGAGAAGGAGCTAGGGCTTGAGCAAAGAAGGTATTTTTGGTGTGTTTCTCTCCATTCTTGGTCTATCTTTGTTCAAGTAAGAAAGAAGAGAAGATTTGAAGAGAGCTAAGGTAAGAAAACTAACCCTAACTCCCTCTTCAATGATTTTGGATTTGGGGAAAAACCCTAACATTATATAAATGTGATTTTGATTGGTTGTAGATCAATTTTAGAGTTGTTTTGGGTTAAGTTTCAAAGTGCTTTTGGGTTAGGATTGGTTTTGAGGATTTTTTTTTTTTTTTTTGGATAAGTAAGAATTTATTACCAAAAGGGCAAAGCCTAACATACAACCATGAACAATACAAGAAGCTAAAGGCCACTGTAAAACGAAAACTGACAAGACCTCCCTAAAAACATAAAAGAAAGGCATTAACCCAAAAACAAAAACCACCTGATAAAACAACACAAACTAGAAACAATAGCCCACATCCCGAGCATAGGCCACACAAAAACCAAAGAAACAAACAGCATAAAACAAAAGCATTTCCCACAAGCCGGGAGCAGGAAAAGACAACCACCAAACAGCCCACAATCCGAGCTGAGGCAACCAACACTCCAAACTCAATCAACCCCGGTGGACCTCAATGTAACTAAGGGAAAATGCCATCGCACGCACAAAGATCAATTCGCAGGGTTGTCAGCTACAATATGAAAGCTCAGGATTCTCGAGCCAAAAATGAGCCCAACAACAACCGAACAAAAACAAGAAGCCAAGGGCCACCGTAACAAACGAAACTGACAGCGATCTCCCCTAAAAACAAGGAAAAGGGGCATCACCGATACAAAACCAAAAAAGCGCTATTTTGATCTCCGCCAAGTATTAGATAGGTTTTGAGTGCTTTTTGCGCACTAATCAGCTGCCATTTGCGCCAATTAAGTGTTCAAGTCTTCTTAGTATCACTTATGCCGCTAGAGGTTATTTTTGGTTATTGTTTTGCAGTTTTTTTGCAGATTTTTGGAGTTCAATATCGAGATATAAGATGAATCATGAAGATTGAACCTATTCGATCGCCCATCGCAAACCATAAATCAAAGAGAGAATGAAGGCAAAGCTTTAAGAAAATCAATGCAAAGTGGGAGGACAGAAGCAATGTAGTGATGAATCAAAGAAATCTCAAATATTTCTGCTAAGATTGCTTAAAATTTTCACTGATTGGCGGTACCTCGCGAACCTTAGCTTAAAATTTCGCACCCAGCGAAATTCTCACCAATTTTCGTTAGACACCAGGAATTTCGCTAGGCAATCACCTTACGGCCAGATTGCACATACCCGCTGTTAAGGCTACTAGCTAGCGAAATCACTGATCGCTCTAGCCTAAATTTTTGCATTTTCGCTATCTTCTTGGTGATTTCGCTTAGTTAGCGAAAATTACCGTCTAACAAATTTTGAAAGCCTTACCGAAATTCACTCGCCTTGTCATGTTTTTGTAATTAATGCAACCGACTCTTCAATTTTGCGCATACTTTGTCCCTAAAATTAGCCAAATTGTTAGGCTTCTCAGGGTATTTTCTCATACATCAGGCCTATATAGCCCCCTCCCATTTTGTAACCCTAAGCAACAAATCGAGGAAGTAATCTTAGCAGTTTTATGTAAATATTTTCGTAGCTTTAGTTAGGGTTTTGCTTTTCTCTTCTCCTTCTTTCCTTATTTTCTTGGCTGCCAAACACCCTCTTGAGGATGACAACTAAGAGATGCTTGGCTGCTTCTTTTCTTTGAAGAGAAAGGAAGCTAGCTTGCAAGGCATATGTGTTGTCCTCTTGTATTAAAAGCTGTGTACCGTGTTTATGGCCCTATCTTCAAAAAATATGGTTGAATAGCATTGAATGTTATTAATTTGGCCAATACTTACCATGCTTTAGGATACGTTGCATACTATTAAGCTGTGATGCACTGCGGTTTTTAGACGGTCTTTACGAGCCACCGAAATGATGTTTAATGTTAGGTTTCAAATCGTAAAGGGGCAATAGATGCATGTTATCCGTTTAACTCAAATAGAGTTGATTTAGGGGTGAGGTTTGCTAGTTAAAACATAGATCCTATTAGCCTGACTATAGGTTGCTTTGTCATAACGCGAGGATAAAACCCGAGACACTTGTTTGCCCTAAGTTACTAAGTTAGGTGACCTAAATCTTCAAAGTTAACTTTTCACACTTCATTTTCAGTCTTTACAGTTATTCAGTTTTCAAACTACCACCGCTTTTGAAAATCCAAAAAGTCCAAATAGAAAGTCTTACTGCGGCACTTATGCAAATCATTTTGTGGATGAAAACCATCCCCGTGTTCGAATCTTAGACCACTATACTCGCAGCAGCTTCGACTACTAGTAGTGAGTAGGAACTTAGGTGTATATAAATTTTGTTGATTTTAGCTCAGCCATCAAGGGCACGACCAAATATGCCAATAATGGATGGTGCCAAACTACTAATGATGAGTGCCATGTACTTGTGATCAACATCACAAGTGAAGGTGTAATCTTTAACTCTTTGAAACCTGGGGCTTGCAAGAACTCGCAAGTTTTCATCACTTATAGCAAGAATCCCATTGTTTTTGTTTTTTTTTTTTTTTATATACAAATAGCTTTTATTTTAATTTAACCCTAACCTTTTGCAAGCTGGTTTGTGCTCTACAGTCTCGCTTGTGTAACAAATAAGGGTATGCAAGCAGCCGACAGAGAACTGTGAAGACCAGATAGAATCAAGACACAACCCGACTCGCTGAAGTCGCGTACACACCGATACCATGGATCCACTACCGGGGCACAACAGAGTCAGCCTGGAACCCTAATGAATCCAACAGCCTATAGAACCATGAGGGATCATGATCCACTTCCTAGAGTTAGTGTCCATCTCCCGTATCATTCCTCCCCGTCAAGATGTATGTTGAGGCCATATTTGGGTAAATTTACTCCCCACATATCATGGTATGGAAAATGAAAATCCATACACTCATATTAGTGATTTGATGAGGCTTATAATTAATCTTTAAGGAAGGTATGATGGACATGAATTGTCACTAAAAGCATTTCCACTCGACCAAAAGACAAGGCCAAGATTTGGCTAAACTCACCGAGGCCTGTAACCATTAGAAATCGGGGCCGAGCTTCGCAGCAGTAATTCCCTCAAGAAGTTCTCTTCGCTCATAAGACTAATAATTTGAAAAGACAAATTTACACCTTGCAGCCCCGTGATGGTGAGAGGTTTTATCGTTGTTGGGAGAGATTTATGGAGACCCATCGCTGCATGCCCACATCATAAGGCTCTACATGGATCAGGTAAACCATTTCTATGGTGGTATGATTAGTACTCAAAGTGCTATTTTCAACCTATATTAGATAGGTTTTGAGTGCTTTTATGCACTAATCATGTCATTTATGCCAATTGAAGTGTTCAAGTCTTTAGCATCACTTATGCTCTATAGAGGCTATTTTGGTTGTTTTATTGTGTTTTTTACACTTCGAGTTCAATATCGAGTCAAATGATGAATCATGAAGATTGAACTCAATTGTCACCATCAAATGCACTCAAAATCAAAGAAAGAATGAAGGCAAAGCGATGGAAATCGATGCAAGAGGAGGAGCCAGGAAGCAATCCAAAGGATGAATCACAACCTGTGAATTTCGCTAAGATTGCTTAAAATTTAAGCCGACTGCTGGGGTACTCTAACCCAGCTTAAAATTTCGCGAATCTTAGCTTAAATTACCACTTTCGCTAGACACTGTGGAATTCGCTAGCACTGCTCAGCGAAATTTTGCATTTTCGCTTCACATAAATTTCGCAGCTAGCTAATTTGATGAATAGCGAAATCACCACGCTCTAGCTTAAATTTTCAGATTCGCTTATTCGTGATTTCGCTAGCTAATAAATTTTCGCTAGCTAGCGAAATTTTCGTTCCCTAGTGAAATTTTTGAGCCTTTAGCCGAATTGCTCGCCTTTGTCATCTTTTTTGTAATTAATGCCAACCTAATCTATTTTGGTGTATTACTTACTTCGCTCTTTGCATTAGCCAAAATGTTAGGCTTCTTTGTATTTTCACACATTTGCTGGCTATATAAGCCACCGTATAAGTTTGTAACCCTAACTTTAATCTTTCAAAGATACGTTGCTTTTCATTTTCTTTCTTTCTCGCTTTTCTTCTCTCTCCCCTCTTTCTCTCCCTTTTCTTGGTTGCCAAACACCTCCAAGGATGACAACTCGAGGATGAGTGGCCAAACCACTTCCTTCAAGTAAAGGTCGGGGGTGAGATCTTTAGGCTGTCGGTGGTTCCACTTTTTTTTTTCATGCAAACAGGTTTGTCATTTTGGTTCCTAAATTTTCATTTCTAGGTTTAAAGCTCTTTCGATGTGCTTTCTTCGCCAATACTTGCAAGCTTTTGTGGTTTAGTGTATTCTTAGCTTTAGATACACTAATATTCATTAGTTGCTCTTACTTAGCCACCGAGGTAGGTTAGTGGGTTAGGGTTTCACCAGACGTGCATCCACTTTTGATCAATACTTGGTACTCCAGGTTCAAATGGATGCTTATTATTAGATCCACCGAGATTCATTAGTTACCCTTTACGAATCATCAGAGGATGAGTCAAAACAGATTTTCACCGTATGGAACCATAAATGTTAAATAAATGCTTATCAAAAGGAAAATTATTAGGTTTAGGGTTTTAATGCTAAATGAAGATCCGTTCCTGGGAGATGACTATATGTCATCCTCCCCAACGCCGAGGAAATGAACCCGGATTCTCAGCTTAGCCTAGGACCCAAACCCAAAGGCTCCAATGTTTCAAGGAGTTCTATTTCACACTTTACTTCATTTATTTTCGCTTGCAACCAACCACCCCGTTTAACCAAACCCCAAAATCCAAATTTAATTCAATTGGCTTGATTTCACTCAAATCATTCACGAAGAAAACCCATCCCCGTGTTCGACTTAGATCATTATACTCAAAGAGCTTGACACGGTGCGCAGGAGGAGTATAGGATATAAATTTTGTTGATTCCGCTCACCCTACCGTGGCACGAATCAGTATGTCTCCTGCCATGAGGCAGCTTTTGGAAACCATGTGTGGAGGAGACTTTCTGAGTAAGCATCCTGACGAAGCCATGGATTTTTTAAATTACGTGGTCGAAACTTAAGGCCGGGACAGCCAAACCCTCTAGGGAAATGGAGTCACGAGGCCTTCTGCACCAATCTCTAGAGGAGTGGGATTTATACACTCCGCAGAGATATAGAAATGAAAGCTAGATTTCAACCTTAGCTAGGAAGGTGGAGGAGCTTGAAGGAAAAGGCTCCATGAAGTACATGCAAAGGATCAAAATCTCGCACACACCAATCTCGTACTAATTTCCAATCCCCCCGTACATCCAAGAGAACAAAGGTCCTATGTGCCCCTACAAAGGAAGGATTTGATGTCGAATGTGTAACATCAGGACAATATAAGCCACCACAACCCAATGCCTCATATGGAAATACCTACACCCCAATCGAGGAATCAATTCCTAACCTTCCCGAAGCCCACTCCCCCTTTATGTACTCCCAGTGCCAAACTACGCTTGGTTCCCAATCTCAACCACAACCACCACCATCCTCATCTCCTGTGGAACAAGCCATTTTAAATTTGAGTAAGGTGGTGGGCAACTTTGTGGAAGAGCAAAAAGGAATCAATGTGCAACTAGCACAAAGGATTGATATCAGAGAGTACATCGAATAAGAGAATAGATGGGCTTGAGAGCACAAACTAAAATCGATAACCTACAGTATTCCATCACCAAGATTAACAAGTTGCTAGAGGTACAAGAAAGAGGAAGGTTCCTTCCCAAACAAAGGCCAAACCCAAAGGGAATCCATGAGGTAGATCATCCAACAATTCGGGACGATGAGGTTAAGGCTATAATTACCCTAAAGAAGTGGAAAAGACGTTGATCAACCTACAACTTCGTTGAAGAATCCAAGAAGGGAGAGGAAT
Source organism: Tetrastigma voinierianum (assembly GCA_016808115.1). Lineage (NCBI taxonomy): Eukaryota > Viridiplantae > Streptophyta > Magnoliopsida > Vitales > Vitaceae > Tetrastigma > Tetrastigma voinierianum. The sequence goes on from JAEQBH010000952.1 coordinate 282,590, forward strand.
TGTACCGAAAGCATATTCTCCTGAAGGAAGATTCAATGAAATACCGTGATACCACCTCCATTTCACGCTACTAATTTAGAGGTAAGAAGTTAAGGCATCTCATTGAAGGTATTTGAGAAGTCTTAAGGCAAGTGAAGGTAACATACCTATATTAGACATAATCAAACAAGTCCTCGCTTGGCAAAATTTTTTGAAAGATCTTTTGCACAATTAAGAAGGATTGTGTATCGAAGAAGGGTATTTCTCACCAGCAAGTCGCGGCGCATAATCCAAAGCAAATACCCTGTCAAATACAAGGATCCTTGATCTCCCACAATTTCAGTCAATATTGTGGAATTGCATAGACAAATCATCGCTGATTTAGAGCTGTGTGTGAACCTAATGCTCGCATTCAAGATAGCAAGCAGGCAGTTTAGGTGAACTTGAACCACCAACATCACACTCATCGTCGATAGATCATCAAAATCCCTAAGGGGATAGTCAGGATGTCTTATCGAAGATAGACAACTTACTTACCCAAAAGATTTTGAGATGCTGACAACTCAGCCAATTCGTGTGAACCTAATCATGTACCAATCATCTTAGAAAGACTTACTGGCCACAGCCAATGCAATAAATTGCCGAATGGAGTCGCGCAACTTACCTGGTAACATGATCTTGGAGTTAAACATCATCGAACAAGCAAAAGTTGCTAGAAACATGAAAATCAAAATAATCGATGAAGTTGTTTCAAATGGTCAAGATGCAGTAAGCACAATGTCCGTGGAATCGGTGCGAGTAATCACCAAGGAGATGAAGATATTGGTCTCGCCAACAATATCCACGGAAGCCAATTGCTCAATTCAAAAGTCACGCTGAGGATCATCAATGAATTGGACAATCTAACACCATGGAGTCACCCCAGTTATCACTGTGGGTCGAGAGATCATCCTCCTCGACCCTCCCTTGAAATACTTGAAATCGAATCGTCCTGTTTCAAACCGGATTGCGCCTCAACAATTTTGCTTTTTTGTCTTAATTCTTAGTTAATTTTGATAATTTCATTATTTTTCGAAAAGTTTCCTAAATTAGCAAGCTCATATTTAGTACTTTGTTTATATACTATAGTGGCTCAATTTTAATTATAGTTTTATTTATAATAATTTTTTATTATAATAATTTTTATTTCATATATTAGTCATAATTAATATAGAAATTTCAATTTCAAAAAGAAGTGGTGAAGAAGGCCAATTTCGCTAAAATAGCAAAACTGTGTTTGAGACCCTTCTACGCACAAACAAGCCTATTTAAACCCCTGTGTGGAGTTTTCATTCATTTTGCCACTTTAATGCCTCCCTCCCAACAAACCCCGGGAGTCTCTGCCTCCACCACGCCACCGCGACGGCCGGAGCCGCGCCCCATTCGGACCGAGCCGGCCGCATCGCCGCCCGCGCATCTCGTCTCACGGCGCCCAGCCTCACCGACCGAGCCCGTCGATCCCCGACCGGGAGCTCCACACAGCCAAGATCAGCCACGCGCCGCACGAGCCCCGACCGCTCACAACCGGAGTTGTCGCTTCAACTGAGCTACACTTACCGAGCCTCAGCTGAAATGCCTCATCGCGCTCAGGACCCTCTTGCCCGTGGTTCAATCTATTTTTGCCGCCTCGACCTGGGTCCCCATCGAGCCTTATTTGGCCATTTCAGAGCCTAAGCCACTGGGCACCGCGGAGCCCTGCTCATCCGCTTGTTTCCAGTGATTCACCACTCCAAAGGAGCCTCGCTCAGAGATACGAGCCTCAAATGCATTCAAAGGAGCTTCCAGCCCCTTCCAAGATTTTATTCGGGATTTTAGATATGGTTCGTACTGGTGGGTCCCGCCTTCGCCGCAAGGTTAGATTGTCCAGACACCTGAGAAAGAGGCCTCAGCCCTATTCCTACTCCAAGACCATCACCGGCCTCGAGGCAAGACTGAGGAGCCTCAGGATTTCGTCAAGCATCGACACTGACAGACTCCCATCCCATCAATTGTGATCTCGCAGGAGAGTTAGGAGTGGCCCATTCTTCCCAAGCGGCCCGCGCACATCTGGCCCCGGCGAGTCATCTTCCTCTCGGCCGCAGCCATCACCAGTCACATCGGCTGCGGAGGCGACATCATCGTCGCTATCACCCGCCTCCGTGGATCGTGAGGTCGTTGTTCGTAGTGGCACCCCATTCCGGACACCGCACTACATTCGAGGGACTTTCATCAGAAGTCATTCTACGATGTCCCGGCGCTGAGGGTTGATCCCAGATTTAGGGAGTCCATGAGATTGATCGGAGATTATTCACTATCGCTTATGACTCGAGGCAAAGATTATTACCCACGAAAGTGGTGCCGCAGCTCATCATTCTATGACATCTCGGCGGGCGTGATGGTCCGCGCGGAGCTTCGGCTTCTTCTATTGATGATCGCCGCGGAGTACTCGTGAGCGCCGATATTTCTCAAGAGCTTGGGCCCACGCAGATACCGCCAATGCAAGAGGTTATAGATTGGGCTCCACCTTACCATCGATGGTTCAAAGACCGCCGCAGACAATTGGCACCGACCAAGATTTACAGAGGCGCCCGCCTCGTATGTCACTGACGACTACTTATTCCGGACGAAGTTCACCTCACATAAAGATTATTGTACGAGGGGAGCCATCTCGAGGTTTCCACGGATCTCTAGGATATCGTTCAAATTCTCCGAGCCGGGTGGATGACCTCCTTGATGCACGAGGAGAAGGTCCATCTAGAGGTCAAAAGCAGCGAGTCTTCCTCGCTGCTGATGCCGGTGACTACTCGCTGTGTTCTAGAGCATTTCGGGATTCCCGGGGAGTGGTTCTCAGATCAGAGGAGGATTAGATGCCCTCCGGTTCTGGCTTTCACCAGAGCGTGATGACCATGCCCGTGATCTTCCATCTCCGGCGCCAGACCGTGAGGAGCGTATCGGATCGTGGGATATCGGTGGACCCCACGTAGACGATATGCCTGCCCTCGAGCCCGAGATGCGAGGGAGTCCAACCACAGATGCTGTCACCTTCGATCTCCTCCTCCACATTATTCACATCCTCAGCTGCACTCGATACACCCGACCCATCTTATTCAAAGCACACCACCACCAGTATGTTCACGCCACCATGCAGAGATAGTGCGTGATGGATTATCCGCCACTAGTACCACACAAAGACAGATCGAGGTCGGGCCCAAAGGTCACTGGCGCTTCAGCGTGATCATGACGCACTCGCCCTTCCTGCGTTCCCACCGGTATATTCACCCGGCCGACGTAGCCTATTCGATGTTTCAAGGCAAAGAAGAAGAGTTTTCTCAGACCCACCACCACCACAGCAGTGAGGTGGTTAGGTTTCTTTTATGATTTTTTATAGTTACCGCTTTATCAACGCCTAATACTAATTTTGTTTAAGATTTACGTATTAGCGCATGGTGAGGGCGTTGATATTTTTTATGTTTTAAGTTTTGGTATGCATGTACTAGCCATTTTGGCTATATATCAAAAGCTATTCACTATATATATATACGTATTTTTGCATACCATGTTTGTGCTTTACCATATGTAATCGTTGGCTCTAATCGACAATCGAATTGCTTCAATCGACAATTGAATCGCTGACCGACAACGAATGCTTTTTAATTGAACAATTGAATTGCTTCAAATTTGGACAATTAATTATTTTTATTGAAATTTGAAGCCTGCTTTGTTTCTTTATGTTGGAACAAATCTAAGGTTGAAATGCTTTTAACACCAGCTCCAAGACGCTTCAACTTGAAAATTCTCCCTTATGCTAATTCACACACCGCACTCCGATTGTTCCAATAGTCAGATTGTTTACTCTTCGTTTATTAGCCGGCCTAAGCATGTTGGCACTTAGGATAGGGTTTTGTGTTACTCCATACTTGAAGACCAATGTTGTCTTCCCAAAAAGGAAAAGAAAAGAAAGCAAAAAAAAAAAAAAAAAAAGAGAAAAAGAAAAATAAAGTCGAAGCCTTGCCTTGAAAACCTCGAGCACCTGGCCCGTGGGGTATATGGCGAAAAGCCTTGAAACCTGATGCCCTAAGCCTTAATTGGTTGGGAGTCATCGATTTAGTGTTCAAGTACGGGTGGATGTAGAGTCTAAATTCATTTGTCATAAGGCTTGATTTTCAAGTCATTCGCAGTCCTGGGTGAAGCCCCGTAGAGTTTGTGGTCGCTGATCCTTTCGCTTGATGCCCTAAACCTTAATTGGCTGGGAGTCATCGTGGACCCTGCTACACCTGACTTTGGGTAAGCTCTGATTTTTAAGCATTGCACCTTACAATATAGCTTGAATAAAGAAAGAAGTGCGTAACTATCCTTATCTAGGTTGTTCAATGTTTTAAGGCCATGACAAAGGCTAGGTTAGGTGTGAGGGACAAATTTTGCAATTTATTGGCTTAACTGGTTATAATGAACCATTAGACTAGGTGGAAATTGCTGAGAATCTCCGAACCAATATTAAACTAAAACATTCTTGTATGGTTTTGGTTCTTTCATACCGGTTTTCAAGCTTGGTGTCAATTTTTCAGTTTAAAGGTAATGTTTATATGTACATACACCTTTTGAATCATAAACTTTTTGAAAATCATCGAATATATCTCCTTTAGTTTTTCCATCGCTAAGGACTACCAACGCTCAAGCGGGGTGTGATTAGTACCCAAAAGTGCTATTTGAACGCCATAGCTGATAGTTTTGAGTGCTTTTGCGCACTAATCATGTCATTTATGCCAATTGAAGTGTTCAAGTCTTCTTAGTATCACTTATGCCGTTTAGAGGTTATTTTTGGTTGTTTTGCAGGTTTTTGTGTACTTTGGGAGTTCAATATCGAGATATAAGATGAATCATGAAGATTGAACCCATTCATCAGCCATCAAGCAAACCATAAATCAAAGAGAGAATGAAGGCAAAGTGAAGAAAAATCAATGCAGTGGAGGACAGGAAGCAATGCAGTGATGAATCAGCAAATCCCAGGAATTTCGCTAAGATTATGGTACTACTGATTGCGAAAATTTCGTACTCTTAGCGAAAAATTCCTCGCATCTTAGCTTAAATTACCAATTTTCGCTAGATACCAGAATTCACAGGCACTGCCCTAGCGGCTCTTGCATTTTCGCTTACCACATACTCTCTGAGCTGAGCAATTCGCTGAAGGCTAGAGAAATTTACCACCGCTCAGCGAACCTTGCATTTTCGCTTATCTTCTGGTGATTCTCGCTACTAGCTTAAATTTTCGCTTAGCTACGAAAGTTTCAGCTCTAGCGAAATTGAGCCTTAGCGAAATTCACCGCCTTGTCATGTTTTTGCAATTAATGCAACCGACTCAATTCTTGGTGTATTACTCTCTTGTCCCTAAAATTAGCCAAATTGTTGAAGCCAGGGTATTTTCATACATCGGTGGCCTATATAAGCCCCCCTCCCATTTCAGGAACCCTAAGCAACAAATTGAGGAAGCAATCTTTTGCAAAGTTTTTTTATGTAACATTCGTAGCTTTAGTTAGAGTTTTCTTCTCTTCTTCCTCTTTCCCTTATTTTCTGGCCGCTAAACACCCCTCGAGGATGACAACTCAAGATGCTCGCTGCTCTTTCTTTTGAAGAGAAAGGAGCTAGCTTGGTGGTGGGGGCATAGTGTGTTGTCCTCTTGTATTAAAAGCTGGTACTATGTTTATGACCTTATCTTCTCAAAATATGGTTGAATAGCATCAATGTTATTAATTGGGCCAATACTTACCATGACAGATACAAAGGCATACTTATCGCTAGATGCACCGTGGTTCTTAGATGGTCTTTACGAGCCACCGAAATGATGTTTAATGTTAGGTTTCAAACTGTAAAGGGGCAATAGATGGCTGTTATCTGTAGCAACTCAAATAGGAGTTGATTTTAGTGAGGTTTGCAAGCAACATAGATCCTGGGGTTGTGGCTTGGACTATAGGTTGCTTGTCATAACGCGAGGATAAAACCCGAGGACACTTGTTTGCCCTAAGTTACCAAGTTAGTGACCTAAATCTTCAAAGTTAACTTTTCACACTTCATTTTCAGTCTTTACAGTTATTCAGTTTTCAAACTACTCACTGTTTTTGAAAAAATCCAAAAAGTCCAAATAGAAAGTCTTACCTTCGTGCACTTATGCAAATCATTTTTAGGATGAAACCTATCCGTGTTCACCCTAGACTACTATATCAAGAAAGAGCTCGACTACTTGAAGAGTAGGAACTTAGGGTGTATATAAATTTGTTGATTTTAGTCAGCCTTAACGCACTAATCACAGCACCTCCCTAAAAACAAAGGAAAAGGGGCATCAGCCCGATACAAAAACCACCAAATAGCACAACACAAACAAGAACCAATAGCCCACATCCGCACAGGCCACACAAAAGCCAAAGAAACTAAACATCATAACAACGGAAGCACTACCCACATCCCGGGACCGGGAAACGACACCACCCAACAACCCACATCCGGGCACAAGCACGTCATCACTCCAAACTCAAGTGATCTCCACCTCTCAAGATAGTGAAAGGCCATCTCTCGCACATAGCTCTATTCGTAGGGTTGTCAGCTACTGATTCGTTTGTGCCAAGTAGGTATTCGGAATCAACAAAATTTATAACCTAGGATTCCTACTACGTAGCAAAGCTACTGCAGTATAGTGGCTCTAGGGTCGAACACAGGGATGGGTTTTCTTCATGAGAGAAGAGTTACAGAGCATTGAAAATGGTGTTTTCTCGTTGGATTTATAGGTATGGAAAACAGTGTGAGAATGGTTGAAAACTGAAATAACTGATGTAGAAAGTTAAGAGAAATCCTTGAAGTCTCGAGCCACTGGGCTTAGGGTTCTAGGTTAACCAACATGTACTGTCTTTATCTCGTTGCTAGGAGCATGGCATATAGTCATTTCCTCGAACTCTGACTCCTTCATTTAGCTTTAAAACTCAGGACCCTTCTCGAGTTTTCCTTTGAAAGATGGAATTTTGATTAGGCATAAATGTCCCTAGCAAAGGAAAACACATCTTAAAAAAAAAAAAACACTACCCTACGATAACTAATAGGAGACAACTAATTGGGCCTCAGTGGATCTAGTGAAAGTATCCACTGAACCCAAAAAGCTTGCCAAATACACATTAGGAAGAGCATGCTTGAGAGATTTTAACCTAAGGTGAGAAGCAGGGGCACAAATACCCTTAAATACATACATGAAGAACATGAGAACATGCGCTGTTTAAACAACACTCTAGTGGCCTTCCCTTCAAGGATTAGGGGTTTTAGCTACATCCTTGATTTGTCATCATCAAGGGGTGTTTGCTACCAAGAAAATGCAAGAAAGTAAAGGAGAAGAAGAGAAAATCACCACTCACAGAGGGAAAGGAAGTCAGGTCTAATTTCCTTTACTGATTCATGGTATACAAAGTTGATTTGATTACAGCAAGATCGAGCTTATATAGGTGCTCAAAGATAAGGAAATTACAAAATGTGTTAAAGAACCAAAATTACATAAGGGTAATTGTATAAAACCACCAACAAGTGGATAAAAAGGTCAGTGAGTTAAGAATCGCAGAAGTTGCTAAAATTAAGTAACCCGTAAAATTTCGTAACTCCTAAATTTACAAAGTTGCCAAATTTTTTGCAACCTCAAAATTTCAACAGCCATCCCTCCCTTCTTCAATAAATTTGCTCCGAATTTGCTTTAATTTTAGCATGCATCTTCGAATACGACTCAGGTTCATCGTGTTTGAGTCAAATTGAAGAAATAGAAGGCATTCGACTTGCAAAACTACTAAAATAGCTACAAAATGTGATTAGTAGCAAAGCCGGACCCCACGTAACAATCGAAAGACAAGCCGATTAGTACACAAAAAGCTCATAAAACCTGCTATAAACAAGGCTCAATATTGCACTATTTGGGTACTAATCAGCTACATTCTGGAAGCTTGTGATTCTGAGCCTGACATCATTACAAATGAGAGAGAAAATAGAATCAACAGAAATAAAAAGGTTGTCATGGACTCTAGCATTTCACTGTCTCCACAAGTGATAAATGGTAGCTCCCCAAGCAATCCTCTTAGTGATAGAGCAAAAGGAATTACCCTTACACCCCCACCAACGAAATTGCTCTCCCACCTCCTGAACCCTGTGATTTCCCACATGCTCTACAAGAACCCTCATCCGTATTCCTATTGTAACCTCTAAGACTAATGAATAAATGGTTCCTATCTTCAACACTGGCCCTAGAAAACACAAGAGATAGAATTTATGAGGCCCCATTTAAGGAGCTTGTCTTGAGGGGATAGTCTATCTTGGATAACTAGCTAGGTTATGAAGGAGTGCCTTTTAATAGCTTGAGAGAACCACACAGTTGCATGCTAGTGTACAAGAGGCCTACGTGGTCTAATGGAGTTCCAAGCAGAGCTAACAAGAAAAAACACTGGCCTGAGACTTGTCCAAGATATAACATCCTCTCTAGAGGTATCAAGAAGGTAGTCACATCCGCTTGAGGAATTTTTGTATAAAGGAAATTATGAAGTTTCAAAGGAGTTGCTATCAAAAAATTTTCAAAACCCCTGTTTTTGTTTTGGATATAAGTTAAGTAATAATCATCCAAATTGAGTGATTCCAATTGTTAAAGAACCATATGAGTTTGAGCTCCAAATGTATGGAAGGGACTAGGAGCAAATTGTAGCTCTAAGGCTCCCGAATATGGGCTTAAAGGTGTGTTTTGGCCCTAAAAGTTGATTTTCACTCATCAAAATTGAGTGATTAAAAATTATGAGTAAACTATACTTCTAGGGGAATAATTTACTGGAAGGAAGTGTATGCAATTTGTAACCCCAAAGTGCCAGAAATCCATCAAAGTGGAGCTATGTGCATGAACGATCTGATTCTGTTTTGCAAATTAGAGTAGTATAGATGTAAAATGAAATAACTTGAGTTTTGATGATCCAAATTGGATGATTAAAATTGGAGAAGAAACCTTAGAACCATAGCTTCAAATGAGTAGAAGGAACTATTACCAAATTATGGATTTAAGACCCCTAAAATCGAGAATAACAGTAGGTAACCGAGTGAGATGGGCATATCGGCCAATTTGGCATTAAAATGCCGTAACTTGAGTTCAGGTGATCCAAATGAGATGATTCCAATTCCTACTGAAAATAGACTCATAGAGCTATCATTTTCTTTGAAGGAATCATGAGCAAAAATATGGCTCATGTATTCTTACAAAATTTTGAAAGTGAAGGTGTATTGCGGACAACCCTAACAAAAATCCTAGAATTTGCCAACCGATTTTTTTTTTTTTTGGGCTGTTTTTGATCAGACATATTTATGGCGGGATTAGGGTTGGTGATGAGGGCTTGACCCAAGAACAGGATTCAGAGGATAGGAATCGAAGAACGACAACCTTTTTGGGTTTCTTCTTCATACTTCTTTCCTTGTTTTGGTTTTGTGTTTTGTTTTACAAACTAAATCTAAAAAGGTTTTATATGAATATGCATGTGTGCTCCGTTTGAGCCATAAAAGAATTGGTTTGTTCTCCACTTCTCTCTCTCTATTTCTAAAATATTTGAAGGATTGTGAAATAAGTGGATTTATTGCAATGAATTGCGATAAATTGCATATTGATTTGTTTTAAATTGATTTGATACAACCGACAGTAGAAATGAATTGCAATATGAAAATTGCATGAGTATTGGAAACCAAGTATTTGGATATAAATGTATATACACTATTGTAAATTGCTATGAATGATTTGAGCGTCCTTAATAGAATGTTAACCGTTAAATTTGAGTTAAGGATAGATTGATATACCAATAAGGGTCAAATGAGCAATACTGCGCCGAACGTAATGATGTATCACTCAATCCGTAAATTTCAGCTGATAGTATCGTATGTTCATGAAATCCTCATTTTTAATAATCCAGTTAGCAGCCCAAATGGGACCGTATCGTGTTATAAAACCCTTTTTTATACCGACCGCAAACCCCAACAGACTCGTGTCAATGATTCATTATCCCTGCACCGAAGCATAGTTTAAATTTCTTATGGAAAATGAAAAGAAAATTGTGAAATGCATTATTTATGTTAGAATGATTTATTGAACATGAAACTGTATGAATGACAAATGAATTGTAATTTGAATGTATACAAAATGAAAATATACATATATGTATTCTACCGCATCAATATTGAAAAATTATACAAAGGCATTAATGAAAAATGAATGATTTACTTAAACTAAATGAAGAGAGAATTGTATAGAACCAATTAGGCAGCAGAAAATGCTTACGTTGTTTTATCATCGCCGTGTAATTGAGGAACAGTACGGAGGAAATACCGCGAACGATGAGTCAACGTCAAGGCCTCACAGAGTTGAAGTAAAGCTCCGACCATGCATTCATGAAATATATTTGACACTTTTTGTACAAACTCTGATTTTGTTTTGTAAATATTTTGGTATTGAAAATGCTTATAATGACGTAATGTATAAAGGTGGTAAATGGACCAAATGGGCATGTAATGTCATATTTAATGGAAAATGTGTATGGAAAACAAAATGATGGGCCCCCTTTACGTTGAATTAGTATATACAAATATATTTTCATAAAGATAAATATCCTTACAAAAATGAGCACTGGAATGTAGTTTTACCGATAAAGAAAAGTGAATCGATTTGAAAAGAGGAACGCGTCCCTGATCCTGGCTCACCAGTACGAGCCGGTCGGGTACGGGGGCTCGGGTCACCACATTTTAGTGGGGACGTTGTTGCCACTATGCACATCCAATCTAGCTGGGAACATAAATGCGCCGAATTTATAATTTTTATCCCTTAACCCACCAAGGACATACGCGCTTCATAAGAACCAAGGAAGGGTAAACGAAACTTACCGAGATCGATTCGCCAAGCCTTCAAAGTCCGCGTTTGGTTTATTCGGATCTTCAAAGGTGTCGCCTTTCTGAAAAACGACCTCACCCTACAAGCATCCAATACCTAACAAATAATGAACGATCTTTCCGAATGCTAGCCTGTGTCTGTCTTCAAAGCGAAATTAGGGTTTTTCTCCGCTTTGGTTGTTCCTTCTTTAAAAGACGACTACACCCAAAATATATGTCTCAAGCATATATATCTATAAGTCCGTTAGGGTTTTAAATCAAACAAATTTGGATTAGTACCCAAAAAGTGCTATTTTGAGTCCTATTCAAGATAGGTTTTGAGTGCTTTTTGCGTACTAATCATGTGAATTAAGCCAATTGACATGTTCAGGTCCACTTAGTACCACTGATTTCGTTTCGAGTTTGTTTGTGGTAATTTAGCAGGTTTTGCGAGCCTCGGTCATAATTTCAAGTTTGGTGTCAGATTGAGCTTAATATGAAAGATTTCGGTGATTTCCATCGTCGAAATGAAGAAATGTCAAGTGGAATTGATGAAATGGAGGCTGAAGTGGATGCAGGAGGCAATGCAGAAGGGAAGGCAGGTTGCAGGATTTTCGCTATGCATTGCGAAAATTTCGCAAGGATTGCGAAAATTTCACAACCATAGCGAAAATTTTCGCATCCTCGCGAATGCCATACGCGCAAAGCTGCCAAATTTCACTATCATAGCGAAGTTAATGCGGCATAGCGGTAATTTGAATTTTCGCTTTTGTATTTTCGCTATGCATAACAAATTCACCGTGATATAGCGGTAAATCCTCTCCCGTGTTTTGGTTCCAAACGACCTCGCTTTTGTATAACTCCCCATTTTGTCCCCATTAATCATGTATTTTAGGTATTTTTGGTATTTCACACATTTTGGTTGGCTATATAAGCCACCTTATAACTTTTGTAACCCTAACTTCAGTCAAGCATTTTATTTCACGCAGCTTTTGTTTTTAGGTTTAGAGTTTTCTCTCTTCTCTCTCTTCTTTCTCTCATTTTCACAAATACCTCACCTGAGGATGACAACTCAAGGGATGCTTGGCTAAGCCTCTCAAAGCCTTGAAGAGGAGGGTTACTAGCTTGCTAATGGTGGTCATGCTATGTCCTCATGTTTTAAATGGAACAGCACCGTATTTATTGTTCCAAACTTTCCAAACTAGGGTTTAATGCTATTTAATGTCTTTTCCTTCGTCAATACTTCTGTCATAAGCCGTTCGGGGCAGACTTAATGGTAGATGAATCGACATTCTTAGGATGTCATTTTACGTAGCCATTGAAATGAGGTTAAATTTATGTTTCAAACTGGAGCATTAAATGCTCGGTATTTGTTTTGACTCAAATAGGAGGTTTGGCGGTTAGTTTTAAAGCTAAACAAAGATCCCATGGCTATGACTATACGCTATTTCTAATGCGAGGAAATACCCGAGGACACCTTTATAACCCCATTTTATCAAGCTAGTGACCTAATCTCAAGGTCTCTCACACACCTCATTTTAAGCTTACTTGGCTTAACATAGTGACACCAACTCCCACACTTCTTAAATGCAACCAAAATCCAAAGAAAAGCTTCGCCATTTTGAATCATGATACTAATCATCAGGATGAAACCCATCCCCGTGTCTCGAATTCCTAGACCGCTATGTCAGCAGAGCTGACTCAATGCAGCAGAGGAGGAAAATAGGAAACAAATTTTGTTGATTCTGGATCACCCTACCGTGGCACGAATGAAATGGTGTCGTTGCCGAGGATGGTGCCAAACTATGAATGATGAGTTGATATGTACTTGTAATCCACATTACAAGTGTTGGTGACCTTTTAACCATTTTTGAATTTCGTTTGTAAGAATTACAAGTTTCTTCACTTGAATAGCTATCGTGACCGTTTTTATTTTTTACAAATAATTTTTGTTTAGTTAACACTGATCCTGCAAGCCTTTTTGCTATTCTTAGTTTTATCTCTATTTCAGGTTAAGGTGTGTTTGGCACACCGACGAGGGATATAGGTAAATTGCAAAGAGTGAGGCGCACCGGGCTTGAGCAAAGCCGTGAAATCAAGGTGCATGCTGACTAAATGGATCCTCTCTACCTCGAGGAATGAAGTCAACAAAGCTACCCCTATGAATCCAACATATTAAAGTCATCGAGGGGACCACATACACTTCTCCTAGAGTTAGTGCTCCTTCCCGCATCATACCTCCCTTTAAGATGTAGTGTTGGAGACCCTACTCTAGTGCCCCGTCTCTACATTTCATGGTATGGAGAATGAAAACTATATTCACACATACAGATTTCGAGAAGTATACATTTTTAAGGAGGGTATAACCGATATGGAATTGTCGTTTGGAAGGCATTCCCACTCCTCAAGGACAAGCCAAAATATGGCTCAATTCACCGAGGCCGAGAACGATTAGGAAATTGGGCCGCCGATCTTTCAAGCTGAATTTTTGAAGAAATTCTCAAGACAACCAAGACCAACAAAGCTTGAAGAGACAAATCTACACTTACTCTGGGCCATGACAATGAGAAATTCTATCGTTGTCAGAGGTTCATGGAGACCATTAATGCATGTCCACAATAATGGTTTTGATACATGGATGCTAGTGAATCATTTTTATGATGGTATGTCTCCCCGCCATGAAGCAACCGCTAGAAACTATGTGTGGAGGTGATTTTCGAGCAAAAATCTGGGGACAAGCAATGGATTTCGACCATGCTGGCCGAAACTTCCAAGGCTCGATTTAATCGAACTGAGGGAAGTCGAAGATTGAAGCCGCGACCCACCAAAGGAGGCATTTGTGCACCTTCCAAGACATGGAGATGAGCTTCTAAAGATATCAACCTTAACTAGGAAGTCAAGAGCTAGAAGGAAAGGCTATATGAGGTGCAAGGATCAAAATCTCGCACAAGCCAACCCATGCATCAATTACCAATCCATCGCCACCTAAGAACATCGCCCAATTGCTCCTCGAGAGATTTGATGTCGAGCATGCCAATGTCAGGCCAATACAAGCCACACAACCCAATGCCCCATATGGCAATAATACATAATCCCAATCGAGGAACCAATTCTAATCTCTCTGAAACCCAACCCCGCATAGTGCTCTCCCGGTGCCAAACAACGCTTGGTTCTCACCTCAACTACAAATGCATCTTCATCCCCGTTGAACAAGCCATTTTAATTCGGAGCAAGGTGGTAGGCAATTTTGAAGAGCAAAGGAGTCAATGTACAATTGGCTCAAAGAATAGATACTGTGGAAAGCACCCTGAACAAGAGAATAGATGGGCTTGAAAGCAACCTTAATCAGAAGATTGATAACCTATAGTACTCTATCACCAGGATTAACAATTTACTGGAGGTACAAGAGAAAGGAAGATTCCCTTCCCAAACACTACCCAATCCAAAGGGAGTTCATGAACAGTTCTTCCAAAGAACTCTGACGGACGTAAGGAAAAGCTATCATCACTTTGAGGAGTGGAAAAGAAATTGAGCAACCAGTGCCCAAGACTGCTCAAGAAGCTGAGAAAGAAAAGGAGGCTGATCCAGAGAGGGTAATAATCAGTGAAGACTCAGTGAAGAAAAACATGCCCCCTCCATTTCCCCAAGCACTAAGAAGAAAGAAAAAAAAATCCCAAACCAAGTTGAAATTTAGGAGGTGCTAAGGCAAGTAAAGGTAAATATTCCACTGCTTGACATGATTAAGCAGTCCTGTTCTTATGCAAAGTTCTAAAGGACCTGCAGGTACAAGAAAGGGTTAGGCATTGAAAAAGAAAGCATTCCTAATCGAGCAAGTCGCTGCCATCATTCAGCAAGACCTCAAAGTGAAATATTAAGGACTGTGATCCCCACAATATCGGGCCATTATTGAGGACTTGCATAGACAAAGCATTGTTGGACTTGGGGTTGTAAACCATCGCCATATTCAAGGTATAAGCGCTAGGGCTTAGAGAGCTTAGTTTACCAACATCACTCGCTATCAAGGATTGATCTAAGTGAAAATTCCTAAGGGAATAGATTGAGGATGTGTTGGTAAAGGTGGAAAATTCTACTACCCAGAGGACTTTGTAGTGCTTGATACCGAACCAGTAGCAAGTGGGCCCAATCATGTGCCAATTATCCTGGCAAGACCATTTTTGGCCACTTCCCAATGCGAGCACCACTGTTTAATGGAGTCATGAAAATCACATTTGGCAACATGACATCGAGCTCAATATTTTTCACTTTAGTAACAAAGCACAAGCTAGTGGAAGATGACAAGCAAAGAGCTGATGAAGTTTGCTCAATTGGTCGAATGCGGAAACCAAAAGCCCCAAATTGCAAGGTAATTGCAACCAAGGTGAAGCAATGATCGGGAATCAAGCCGACTGGCCACTCCCGCAGAGCCAATGGTCAGCCCAACATCACCCATTGAGAAGAATTTCAACAAGAAGGAACCAAGTATGAAGGTTGCAAGACAGCCACTTCAGTGGGCTTCAGGAGCCTCTTCTCCTCGAATTCCCCATGAATGTAATCTCTGAATCAATGGCTCGTCTTCACAGGCCAAATCAGAGCTCAAATATTTTGGTTCCTAGTTATTCGGTCAATTTTCATTTTAAGCTATTTTTAAAAAGTTTCCAATTTTCCTTTTCTAATTTTATCTTAACTAAAAATGTTATTTTTATTTTATTTTATATTATATATATATATATATATATATATATATATATATATATATATATATATACATAAATATTTTACTTTATATTATTGTATTTTAATTTAACTAAATTAAAATTTTGTTTTTTTTTTACTTTGCAGGTGAAATCAGGCAAGAATTTCGCTATCACAAGGAATTGGGCCTCCGGTACACTTCTTTTGACTCCCGCAGACCCTTCAGCTTGCCAAACCATTTTATGTGCGGGAGGGGTCCCCGCCATTTTCCTTCCACGCCTCTCACAACCCCGCCGAGCCCGCCCTAAGCCCCTCCCGTGTTCCTCGCATCCGCGCCCGAGCCTCTCCCGCGTGAACCATTTCATCACTGCCTTGGCCCCGGCTGCTCTCGAGCGAGTGACCCGCGGCCTTGCTCTCCCACCACGCATCCGAGCGCCGCATCTCCGACCCGCTGCCGCCGCCCCCACAGCCGCCCCCATAGCCGCCGCGCCACCGAGCCTCATCTACCTCGTGCGCAGGCGCACAACCCACCGCCCCCACCGCCGCAAGGCCGCACTACACCGGCCCCGGCCCCGCCCCTCGCAAAGGCGCCTAGACCACAAACAAGGTCCGTAATTGCGGTTCTCGCTATGCCCAGTGGTTAGGTTCAAAGACCCTGGATGGAGGATCCAGGCACTGGGTCGCAGCCCATTCTCCTGACATACCTGGGGCAGCCACGCCTCTCGCATTACCCTAGTGGGCTTCATACCCGAGGAGCTCAGGGGTTTCGCGACATCGTGATTAGGACGGGACCTCTGCCCCATCCTAAGGCCCCGAGACAACGCAGAGGGTCCTGCATCTGCTGCTCCTACATCAGCCCGGGGAGTCTTCGAGATCTCGGCCCGAGTCACCTCCCTGTACCGATGAGGGCTCACACCCTGGGGCCTATCACCGCTCTCGAGATCAAAGCCTCATGTTCACTCAACGATCAGATTCCGTAATGTAGATCTCAAGACTGCGGACTTCCACGGGGAGCCATATTACGATGTACCAAGATTGACCACCGAATTCGCGGCTCGTAGACTGGCGAGGCCGATCAAGGCATTCTCAAGCTCATTCATGACACCGCGGGTAGTTCTATTATCCTGCCAGCTCGACTTTACCATACATGACATCTCCGGGGAGCACAGTCCGCTGAGCCTGGTTCAAGATTATCGCGGCCTCGAGTACTTCGAAGCCATGTGATAATGATACACGTTTTGGCTCACAAAGGAGCCGGTAAATTTCGGGAGGATATGAGATTGGCCCTAGCCATCACAAAGAGAGATGGTCCGCTGTCTCACTCGAGAAACTACAAATGGACCAGATTTTCCACAGCAAAATTTCCACCACAAATGCTCCTCAGGGACCACCCGTCTCGACTCAGCCTTTATTCCCACTCGCAAGCAGAACATTATGTCACGCAAGGGAGCCGGCACTCGAGGCTCCTCGCACAGATCTTAGAGGATCAGTTTAGTCCCTCCGAGCCGTCATGACTCCCCAATGACTTTGGAGGAGAAGTCCACCGCAAGGGTTCCAGATTCGAAACAGAGCCTACCATTATTGATGCCGAGGTCACGAGCCAGGTCCCGAGCATCCTGGGTCTCGGGAGGAGCCACAAGACGAGCGGAGGATCAGCTTGCACTCGTGTCCCGTCCATGGAGCGATCTCTTACATGCCGATCTCCATTATTCTAAGCAAATAGGATCAAGAGGAGGCAAGAGATGATACCAGAGGACCCGCCTGGGTGGGAGGATCCCCGTTCGAGGTGTGAGGTAGAGCGGAGGAGGAGCCTGGGCCCAAATTCATCCTCCACCTCCACCTCCGACCGCCCCAGCCCCGCCGACACCGCGGCCCTACACAAATACAAAGAGGTCTCCTGCGCAGCATATTCATATCGCCTGGGGTGGAGCCATCAACTGCTATGGATGTTGCTCTCAAGGCTGCTACTACACAAAGGCTGGGATCTCACGGATGGTTGGTCAGACACTCTAAGACATAGTCATGACATAGCCGATCATGAGTCACCTCTGGGCCTCTCCGCCGTGAGCCTACGTACTACTCGAAAGATCCGGATCCAGCCAGTGAGCTCCCCTTGGACATGCCAGCGCCGCTACAAGAGCCTTCACATCCACCACCACGAGTGAGGTGGTCACACTCTCTTCTTTAGTTTCCACCTACTCAAGGAGACTGCCCATACTCCGTCGGTAGTTGTTAGGAGTGTCTTCTACATTTTGTATAGGATTGTATATGATTCATGTATTAGCCACAGTGTAAGGATATACTTTTGTGGTGTGTGTTTAGCTATTTTAAGCATGTATTAATCCATTTCGTTATATCAAAAGCTTTATAGCATTATTTACATTTTTCTACACTTTTGCAAATCAATTTTGTGCCTATCTTTTGTGTGTTTACCTTACTCATTAGAATTGGAAACACCGTATGCTACCTTCATGTTAGAACAATCGATGCATGATTAGCTTTTGGTCGTATTTAAGTCCCAGCCAGATTCAACCTCGTATATCCACCCTCAACTAATTCATACCGCACGCGCGATCAATAGGTTGAGAAGCCATACCCTCCTCTCACTTGCAAAATCGGGCCTTGGATCTGTTGACGACCCATAATAGGTTTGTGTTACCCACAAAAGAAGGCCAATGTAGTCTTCCAAATGAAAAAGAAAAGAAAAAGAAAAAAGAAAAAGAAAAGAAGAAAAAGAAAATAAAAGCCGTGACGCTTTGCCTTGAAACCCGAACACGGTCCGAGGGGTATATGGCGAAAGCCTTTAAAGCCCGATGCCCTAAACCTTAATTGGTTGGGAGTCATAGACTTAGTGTTCGCTACACGGGTGGATGGGTGGAGTTTAGCGAGTCAGAGAGGCGCACCAAGTCATTCAAGTCCTGGGTAAGCTCCTCAGAGCTTGTGGTCGCTGATCCTTCGGCTCGATGTCTCAAACTGACTGGTCAGAATTACCGGTGACCACACAATGACCTATGGTTTGAGCTTTACCATCCCATACTTACCAAAGAAGAAATAAGATGTCGTTTGGTCCATTTAGGTCACACTGCTTATATCCCATATGAATTTGGTGAGTGGAACAGTTTTCTTCTAACCATTGGTTCAACGTCACTCTTAAGAACAATTATATTTGCAGTCCAAAATGACTTCTTTGTGTCCGGTTGTTCAAACCGTTCATATGGTAATCGTTTAGTTACGTTTTAAACAGTCCAAATCATCCATACCAACCCGTTTATACACTTTAACAACATACTTTCATAAACACGATGCATACCATTTGTTTTATATCACTATAACAAAGAACTGTTGAATAAAGATTACGCATCCAAACACAGTCCATCCAAGATGTTTGGCGTTACACTTAACAATCGTCAACGACGTGGTATATCCACTGAACGGTTCGTCGGTTATCGGTAGAATGGAAAGTCGTTATACCCCACTATAATTTCGCTTGATATCGCATTGGTTAACGTCGAGTATTCCTGATTTAACGTCGAATGAAGAAACGTTGGTTATAATGGATGGCGCGATACTCATGACGTTATGAGCAACTAGATATGGTGGATTGTAGATTTTTCGCTTATGCATTGCAAAAATTTCGCAAGGATTGAAAATTTCGCAACCATAGTGAAAATTTCGCAATCCTTGCGAAATTTCGCTATGCACAGTTTCTTTTCTGCTTGCTATTAAATTCTCACATCATAGCGAAAATTCGCTATCATAGCGAAAGTTACTGTGCATAGAGAAAATTTGAATTTTCGCTATGCCTTGTATTTTCGCTATGATAGCGAAATTCACTGCATAGCGAAAATCCTCCCCTTGTGTTTTGGTTCCAAACGACCTCGTTTTGTATAATTCCCATTTTGTCCCTATTGTAATCATGTATTTTAGGTATTTTGTATTTACATATTTTGGTTGGCTATATAAGCCACTCCATAGCTTTTGGTGTAACCCTAACTTTGCCAAGCATTTTATTTCACGATCTTTTGTTTTTTAGGTTTACAGTTTTCTCTCTTCTTTCTCTCATTTTCTTGGCTGCCAAACACCACCTTTGAGGATGACAACTCAAGGGATGCTTGGCTAAGCCTCAAAGCCTTGAAGAGGAGGGTTGCTAGCTTGGTTATTGGTGGTTTGGCAGTGTCCTCATGTTTTAAATCAATGTGCACCGTATTTATGGTTCCAAACTCAAACTAGGGTTTAATGCTATTTAATGTCTTTCCTTTTGGTCAATACTTGTCATGCTTTTAAAGGTTCAGCAGACTTTAATGGTAGATGCACCGACATTCTTTAGATGTCATTTACGCAGCCATTGAAATGAGGTTAAATGCTATGTTTTCTCAACCGTTGGAGACAAATGCTTGGTATTTGTTTTTGACTAAAATAGAGGTTTAAGGGTTAGTTTTAAAGCTAAACAAAGATCCTGCTGGCTATGACTATAATGGCCATTTTCCCTAATGCGAGGAAATAATTCCGAGGACACCTTTTATAACCCATTTTATCAAGCTAGTGACCCTAAGCCTTCAAGGTCTCCCTACACACCTCATTTTAAGCTATTTCAGCTAACATAGTACACCAACTCCCACACTTTAAATGCAACCAAAATCCAAATAAAAGCCTCACCATTTCAATCATGATACGTAATCATTTATAGGATGAAACCCATCCCCTTGTTCGACCCTAGATCCCGGCTATGTCAGCAAAGAGCTTGACTACTATAGTAGGAGGAAAATAGGAAACAAATTTTGTTGATTCCGGATCACCCTACCGTGACACGAATCAATTTCCTTATCAGATAAGGAAACAAATTTATATCATTATATATTTAAAACACTTTTAAATAGTAACAATTTAAATTCAAACTCTTACGTATAAGGAAACGAATTTATTTATATTATTATATATTTAAAACTTTTTAAATAATACAATTTAAATACGAATTTCCTTATCGCATAAGGAAACAAATTTATATTATTATTTAAAACTCCTTTACGACATTTCCTTATCCAATAAGAAAATATAACAAATTAATTATTTGTTATAATTCTAAATCACGAATTTAAACTTTCTCAAAATTAAATTAATTTAAATAACAACTAATTGTTGTTTGTAATTTTAAATAATCTCATCATTTTAAATTACTACGTAGAGTGAAATACCATAACTCATATATTCGCTCTAATGTGCGACCCATGTGTTCATTAAACATTCGCGTATAGCCTAAATCACATTTTGATCCTACAAGGCATAAATGGCCTCTAGCAAGACATTATGACTACCCAAGTTAAATGAAAAGCTCATGATCCGGTGACAACCTTAATAGCTAATGACATAATCCTTTTGTCTCAAGGATATCTTGATAGAATATAAGGTATGACAAAGTCAACCTTATATCGTCTCTATTCGATTACCTCGAAACCCAATTAGACTGACTAAACAAATGACATTGATCTCCATCAATTCATTTGAGCACGACCATGCATTTCTCAGTCTCAATTGTCGAGGGGCCCAGAGATATCTCTCTTATAATAAGAGGGACAAATTCCATTTTAATCGCTCATATCTCACTACATAATTCTTATTATGTTCAAGTATAACCTTTATAGTCATCCGATTAAATATAACATTTGATTATATCAAAACACAATATTCCTTATGTTGAGAACTATAGCAATCTCAGGTCAAAGGATTTAATGACACAACTATTAGAGATTAACTTATGACTTTGATCCATGTATTAATCTCAAGACGTCTGCCCAATATTTGTTCTCAACAAATAGATATAAATTTGATTTGTATCTCATACACATATTCATCCTATGAATATCAATCAAACTTTATATATCATCTAATTCATTGTTATTCTATAACAATAACAGATTAGGGACATTTAGAATAATTAATAATATTATTCAAGGACATTATATATAATAAACATGCAAATCATCATAATAATAAATTCATAAATAGGTCAAAATACTATGTCCATACAATGTGCCTAGAGCACTATTACTAACAATCTCCCACTTGTTAGGCCCATTCATCAATGTATCTAATACCTATGAACCTAGCATGACGATCATGCTTTGCCTATGGTAGAGGCTTAGTCAATGGATCAGCAACATTATCATATGTTGGAACTCTACATATCTTAACGTCACCTATCTCAATGATTTCTCGAATGAGATGATAACGCCTAAGAATGTGTTTCGATCGACAGGATTCAGTTCCTTTTCATCGCGCAATAATAGAACCATTATTGTCACAATAAACATCAACAGGATTTGTAATGCTAGAACCACTTCAAGGTCAGAATGAACTTTGATCCAAATCAGCCTTTGCCGCATCGATGCCGCAATGTATTCACTTCGCTTGTGGTGAATCAAGAATGCTAGTTTTTGCCTCAACTTTTCCAAATTTAACCGCACTACCCATTTAAACAAACACATATCCCGACCGCGATCGGAAATCATCTTTTGTCGATTGAAGCTTGCATCCGTGTAACCATTTACAACCAACATCATCTTCCAATCCTCCATACACCAGGAACATATCCTTAGACCTTCTCGCATACTTGGAATGTTCGACAGCCTGTCCTGACTCACCGATCCGACCGTATCTACCGTTATTTAAAGCATAAGATACATCTGGTCTAGTGCACAACATGGCATACATGATAGATCCTATTGCCGAGGCATATGGAATCTTCACTCATTCGCTCTCGCCATCTTTATTGTTAGGACACCGAGATTTGCTAAGAGATTATCACAGACATGGCGCATCCTCTCTCTTGAATCTTGCATAATTTAACCATTTCAAGACTTTGTCTATAGTACTTGACTTAGACCAATCAGCCTCTTAGATCTATCTCTATAGATATTTATCCCTAGGATATAGGCAGCTTAGCCTAAGTCTTTCATTGAGAAACACTTCCCTAACCAAGACTTGACACTTTTCAAGGTAGGGATATCATTCCTAATGAGTAAAATGTCATCAACATATAAGACCAAAAATACACTTGCGCTCCCACTAATTTTCTTATAAACATAAGGCTCATCTTCATTTTTGACAAATCCAAACCCTTTGACTGGATTCATCAAAATGAAGATCTAACTCCGGGAGAGGCATGCTTCAAAACCACAAATGGTCTTTAGTTTGTATACTTTACCAAAAAATTTCTTTAGGTTGTACAAAACCTCAAAGTTAAAGGTCATGTACACATCCTCAAGTAAGTTTCCATTAAGAAACACAGTTTTAACATCCATTTGCCAAATCTCATAATCATGATATGCAAAGAATGGCAATAAGAATTTCGATAGACTTAAGCATAGCTACAAAATAAAAGTTTCATCATAGTCTATACCATGAGTTTGTTTGAAACTCAGAACTAGCCTTGCTGTAAGTGCACTTTTCCCATCCATGCGGCTTTCTTTTAAAATCCATTTGCACCCAATGGTCTTTCAGACTGTGGGTCAATCAAGGTCCACTGATTATCACAACATACTGAATTTTTAATTTCATGGCCTCTAACCATTTCCTCGTAGTCCTGATCCAACATACCTCTTGATAGGTAGTGGGTTCATTTTGACTACTAACAATACATCATGGTTATCACCACAGCAACCATATCTCTGCTTCAAAGGACGATCCTATCGATCTACTTTAAATTTTGTGCTATAGGAGGTGTGTCAACAATAGTTTGTTGACTATATATCCACAGCCTGATATTATCTTGTGGTCTCTCTAACTTCTTCGAGTTGTACCTTACTCCCATCGGTCTCTTGTAAATAAATTCCCTTTCTAGAAAGACACCATTCGAGCAACAAACACTTTGTTCTCAGGATTGTAAAAGTAGGTCCCTTAGTCTCTCTTTAGGATACCCTACAAAATATATTTATCGATTTCTCTTAAATAAATACTGGAAACTTGACGTTTTACATAAGCCTCACAACCCCAAATCTTAAGAAAAGACAAATTGGGCCTTTTACCAGTCCACATCTCATATGGTGTCTTTTCAACCGCTTGGATGGAACTCACTTAGGTGAACGCAGTTTGTTTCATGCATAACCCCAAAAGGTAAATGGAAGATCTGTTGGACTCATCATATATCGTAACCATATCTAATAAAGTTCGATTCCTCCTCTCGTATTACACCATTCCATTGTGTGCCTCTGTGGGGAGTTAATCAGAAATGATTCCACAAGTTCTAAGATATCATCAAATTTGTCGAATATTCACACCTCTACTTTGATCATGCCTTTACTGTCTTGGTTAAGTTGGTTTTGTACTTCATTTTGAAAAGATTTGAACATTTCAATGATTCCACTTATGTCTCATCAAGTAGACATAACCATATCTCGCAAGTCATCAAGAAATGTAATGAAGTACTTGTAACTTCCCTCTACGTCCGACCCTAATGGTCCACATACATCCCACAGGCGTGAGATCTAATACCCATCGCCCTTCACTATGTCCAAGAAAGGGATCCTTTGTCATCTTACCCAATAGACAAGATTCACATGTATCATATGATTCAAAATCAAATGAATTAAAGCTCAACTTGATGGAGTTTTTTAGATGCGTTTCATTTATATGGCCAAGGCGTACAATGCCAAAGATAGGTTGAATTTAAATCATTGGATCTAAATTTCTTAGTAGTTATGTTATACACATGAGGGAATTGCTGGATTTTTTAGGTTGTTCATAACATAAAGACCATCCCAGAAATAGGCATTTGCATAGAACTAGTCTTATGAAAACGGAGCAATTATTATTCTTAATAATAAAAGAAAACCATCATTATCCAAACAAGAACCGAATAATATTCCTACATATTGTAGGAACATAATAGCCGCGGGCGAATTTCAAGCCCGGCCCACCCGTTGGCGAGTCCGAACCGAAACCCCACACTCGCTTAAATCCACTCAAAGTCATTAATCAAATCCCTTTAGTTATCGCTTTATTTAATTTTAAGTTTTCAAAAGTGTCGCGACCAACTGACTCGACCCATTATTGATCCAAGTCGAGTCTGGCTTACTCCGACATTTCCAATTATCTTATCAAAACATTTCCATTATTTTATTCATTTTTAAATTTTGTACTTCGCTGAAGCAATCTATTTCAAGTAAGCCCATAAACATTTATAATACCAAAGATTCATAACGTTTACATTTAACAAAATGCCTTACAAAATAATGATCCGTAGTTCAAACCTGCTTTACAAAAATGTCAATGTTCGAAGAAATGGAGTATCGCATATGACTGAGCATAATCCAATTCCTTCTCTATGACTCGAGCCTCGATCTGGTCTTGCTTCGATGTTCATCACTCTGACTACAAGATTGATAAAATAATACGCTAAGCATTTTCATGTCAGGCCTCGCTACGCCTCGTGAGCTCCATTTCCTTGTTCATATAATTCATGCATTTATCAAAATAATGCTCTTTATACAACACGTTGTAATGTAAAGATACTTATACAAATACACTTTTCAATTTTCATCATTTCTCTTTTCGGTTTGTGATTCCACATACGGCTATAGAATCCAACATCCATGACAGATTCAGTTGCTGAATCATGTCCTGCTTGTTATTCAGTAGCAATGTGATTTCACATTCTATATTACCGTCTCACATATGACTATAGAAGCCGAAGATTCACAAATGCATTCGCTTGTCAACTCGCCCCGTTTGTCATTCAAGAGCAAATGTGATTTCAGCATTCAATATCGTCCACATGACTATAGAAGTTTCACATCTTACTACGCATTCGCCTTGGTGAATCCCCGTCCCGTTTGTCATTCAAGATCACGTGATTTCGCATTGTATTAAATACGGTTATCTTCATGACGAATTCACTTGGTAAATTCGTCATGTCATTATCCAATAATACGTTTCAAATCAATTTACTTTTATGCAATGAATTTGCTTGTAGCTCAAATACACGCATACATGCAGATATTTGTCAAACATTTCAAATACTAATCATTCAAATCGATATATATGCATATTTCACAAATAGAGAGCAATATGAGAATAAAGAGCCAGAAATAAACTAGAATGAAGAATAAGTATAGAACAAACCAATTATCGATTCCGTTTCTTTCGATGTCAATCCTAGGTCAGGTTATCGTCTTCACCAAAGACTTGTCAAATACAATTTATTCACTCTTAGTGATTAAGCAAATAATCATACTAAACGACATTGCCGGTGCAAGCTAAACTTATGAGGCGAAGAGGTACTCTACGCTTGACTTAGTCTCATTCTTATTCCTCTAAGAGTCTACTTTAATTATAAATTTGAATCATTCCAATCGGATTATCCTAATCCAGTTATATGCATTTTCATGCCAACTAATAAATTTACCGATTACATCGGGGACAGTCATTATCATTTCAATAATCTCATATGTTGACTGAATGTCTACAGACCTTAGAATCGAGCAGATAAGGGTTCTATTCCAACTAGAATTACCCAATTCGAGCACCGAACGGTTGTTCAAACAACCCGACTACTCTATGTTCAAAGTTGAACCAGAATTTGGCTTGCACATGGCCCCACTTTGAGTGACTTTTTAGGCCACTTTAGACTAGAATCGGCGATTCCTATTCTTTAAGTTTGGTTCTCCTGAAGTCTATTTTACGTAGCCAATTGAATCACTCAACCGGATAATAAATGAGCGTGTTACGCTAAAATACGAAACCGGTCGAAATAAAATCGGAACAGGTACCCTGGAGACACCACCTGCTCATGTACCGGTACACTTTGTTCAGGGGTGTACCGGTACACTACTGTTCATGTGGCTCGGTACACCTTCCGAAAATTGCCCAGATTTTGTTATTTTTCCTAATTTTTGATGCCAATTCTCTCCATACTTATAATTCATAATACTTCAAAACCAACTTGAATTCATCTAAAACAATTCCACAACACTTAAATTGGTGCTATGGAACCTCAAAATACAAAACCTTAGGTGAAAATCCTAGAACACTACCTAAGGTCCACCAATTCTTTATAAACCACATAAAGGTGATGATTCCATGGTTATTTTCCACCAATTGGGGTTTTACTTATGACCCCAACACCATATAACAGTGGATTTTGCACACAACCTAAAAACCAAAGGAGCATCTAATTCCATACCAAAGCCCTAGGAATCCAAAATACACTTGATCCTAAGCATACATACCTTGAATCCTTCTTGAACTCCTCCTCCTTTCTTTCTTCTTTCTTCCTCTTCCTCCTTCTTGGCTCTCTTCTTTCTCACCAATCGTGAGCCCTAGCTTTGGAGACCAAATGAATTTTTGGTTTTGTTTTTCCCATTATTATAACATCAAGTCTCTTTCTACTACAATTAAGTCCTCAACTCTTTTAATTTTTCAAATTGTCACTATGTAATTTCGTATTAGGCCTCATCTCTACTTACTGATTTTCATATTCATGTCATATTTGTTAAATGACCATTGTACCTTTGTTCTCATACACAAATCCCGGGTTCACTAAATTTATCACTTCATAACTGTTTGATCACAATTTTTCTCGAAAATTCAAGTTTTAATATCTTTATACCTGTAATATATAATAAAATTCTATTATAAAAATTCTAGGGTATTTTTGGGATGCTAATTCTCCCCTGACTTAAGAAAATTTCGTCTCAATCTTACCTTAGTTAAATGGGGCCAGGATACCGCCGCACATCATTTCTTCACTTTCCCATGTGGCTTCTTCGGTCTTGTGGTTTCTCCATAGCACTTTGACTAACAGAATCTTCTTGTTCCGTAGTTCTTTCACTTCACGAGCCAAAATCTCTACTGGTTCTTCTTCATATGTCAAATCCGGTCTAAGCTCAATTGTCTCCGAAGAGACTACATGTGATGTGGTTCTGATCGGTACCTCCGTAGCTCGATATGGCTGGAACACATTATGGATCTTTTCCAAGTCCGAGGCAGCCAAACGCAGAGTGCCACTGACCCATTTTTTCGACATTACTCATATACACAACTGGGGCCCAACTTGCCCCTTTTTCCGAATCTCATCACCTTCTTCCTGCGGCTACTTTAAAAACACTTTTCACCGACTTCATATCGACATCCTTTCTCTTCATGCCTGCATATGACTTTTGCCCGCCGTGGCTACTTTTAATCTCTCTAATCATTTTAACTTTTCTTCCGCTTTCTTGTATCAAATCGTACAATCACTTTTCTTTCACTAATTCGTCCAACACAATCTGCTCTACATTTTCTTCCATATGTAGCTCAGAAGGCACCATTCCAATACTTGATTGGAAATCGTTGTTGTACAATAAGATTCAACCAAAGGGATATGTCGATCCCAATCCTCATAGTCGATTGCACAACTCTAACATATCTTCCGTAATTTGATCACTTTCTCCATCATTCCATCCGGTCTGCGGTAACGCCAGATCACCCGCCGAGTGCCGCCCATGGCTCTTGTAATTTTCCTAAAATTCAAGTAAACTCGGATCTCTGGTCTGATATAATGGATGTGGAATCCCGTAACCGAACTATTTCCTCTTGATATACAAACGCTAGCTTGTCGTTTAATAGTCGGTTCTCACTCGGTAAGAAGTGAGCCGACTGGTCAATCGTCCACTACAACCCAAATCAGTCATGCTTTTCTCCTCACAATGGTAACCCAACCACAAAGTCCATGGTTATTCTGGCCCCATTTACCTGGGGCCTGATAGGTCAAGAATAACTCTTAAGGAACTTGATGCTTTGCCTTTACTCTTTGACACACCAAACACTTGGTTACAAATTCTGATACATCTCTTTTCATTCTAGACCACCAGAATGACATTTTTAAATCTTGATACATCTTTGTGCTACCGGGATGGATAGCAAAAGATCCATTATGTGCCTCTTCAAGTATGGCTTTTCATCATCATCTGCACAAACCCGATCCTTATAATACAACCCTCCATTTTCATTCACTGTGGAACTCCGCTTCTTTAACATCTCCAACTGATCTATTATGGCATAAATCTTTCATTTTCTTTGTGCCTCTAGCACTCGATTCAACAAATCTTGGCCTCGCTATCACTCCTCACTACCACGCACCATCGTCCGATAATGACAAATCGCATTTAACGCCCGGGCGTTCAGACCGCTTCTACTCAGCGCACGCCCACTACATCGCCTTTCCTAAAAGTGATAATCAATCACACAATCATAATCTTTATCAATTCCATCCATCTCGTTGTCTCAAGTTAAGCTCTGCTAGAGGGCAAATACTTAAGACTCTTATGATCGATGTAAATAAAACATTTTTCTCCATACAAATAATGTCTCCAAATTTTCAACGCAAATACAATTGCGGCCAATTCCAAATCATGCGTGGGGTAGTTCTTTTCATGTGGCTTCAATTGTCTCGAAGCATAGGCTACCACTTTACCCTCTTGCATTAGTACACATCCGAGTCCATTTAGTGAAGCATCACTATAAATCACATATTCTTTACCGAGTTAGCACTGGAGCCTCAGTTAAGAATGCTTTTAGCTTTTCAAAACTTCTTTGACATTTTTCACTCCATTCATACTGGCATTTTTCTCGGAGCAATCTCACATCGGGCCGCGCAATCATAGAAAACCCTTAACAAATTTTTTGTAGTAACCCGCTAGTCCCGTGAAAACCACGATTGCACATTTCTTGGTGGCTTCCATTCGACAACCACTTATTTTCTTGGATCTACTCGATTCCTCTTCGGACATACAAATGCCCAAGAAAGGACACTTCTACCAACCAAAAACTCACACTTGGCCGAAGCCTCGCATACAATTTCTCTTTCAAAGTCTCCAACACTCACTGGCTGGGTGTGGCCATGACTTTCTGATCTTTCAAATACACAAGAATGTCGCCTATGAACACTACGACAACCGATCCACATACGGTCGGAAAACACGATTCATTAGGTCCATGAAAGTCTGGAGACGAGTCAAACCAACGGCATCAAGGAACTCATAATGTCCATATCAGGTTCTAAACGCCGCCTTATGCACATCGGCATCTTTAATTTAACCGATGATACCAGATCTCAAGTCAATCTTCGGTATACTGCACCCTTTCAATCGGGTCGAACAAATCATCAATTCCGGGTAACTGATACTTATTCTTACGGTCAACTTGTG